>PVIU01000031.1:0-40774 GCA_004026605.1 Ondatra zibethicus | reverse complement strand
AATCCGGTAATACCACTTTTGGGTATATATCCAAAGGATGCTCAATCGTGCCACAAGGACATGTGCTCAACTATGTTCATAGCAGCTTTGTTTGTCATAGCCAGAACCTGGAAACAACCTAAATGCCCCTCGACCGAAGAAGAATGGATAAGGAAAATGTGATACATTTACACAATGGAGTACTACACAGCAGAAAAAAATAACGACATCTTGAATTTTGCAGGAAAATGGATGGAGCTAGAAAACATTATTTTGAGTGAGGTAACCCAGACACAGAAAGACAATTATCACATGTACTCACTCATAAGTGGTTTTTAAACATAAAGCAAAGAAAGCCAGCCTACAAACCACAATCCCAGAGAAATTAGACAACAATGAGGACACTAAGAGAGACATACATAGATGTAATCTACATGGGAAGTAGAAAGTTGAAAAAGACAAGATCTCCTGAGTAAATTGGGAGAATGGGGACCTTGGGGACCTTGGGGGGAGGGTTGAAGTGGAGAGGGGAGAGGCAGGGAGGGGAGCAGAGAAAAATGTAGAGCTCAATAAATATCAATAAAAAAAAGAAAATGCTTCACAGACTTGCTTACGGGCCAATTTGATGGAGGCAATTTCTCAATTGAGATTGTTCCTTCTTCCCAGGAGACTCTAGCCTTCGTTAATTGATTGAAAAACCAAACAAAAGCGTATTGGACCCCTTGTCAACTTGATGCACAAACATTGCCACTATTAAACTCTAACCTTTCCTTTATGTTTGTACCCAAGGTGTCATGTTCATATTAACATCACAAAATAAAACCTAGTGCAACTTTAAAAACACCACAGCCTTTAAACAATTCAAATACTTTCAAGTTCATTAAAAGAAAATCTACTCTCTCTTTAAAAAAATCCAAGGTCTCTCAACTGTCCAAGGGGTCCAATAAAATAATAATAAATTAAATATGTCTTATTCCAAGAATGAACCAGGGCACAGTTACAATCAAAGCAAAGCAAAACAAACATCCTTTCTTATTAAATAAAATCATGTAGCTCAATGTCCCTCATCTGTCAAGACCTTCTGGGCTCCACAGCCCTTGGGTAACTCCCCCTCTCGGACTTCGCCATTCACAGCACATATTAACTTCTCTCATAGGTTCAGGCTGGCTCCACTCCGTAACTGCTGCTAACCTTGGTGGTTGTCCCACCATTTTGGCATCTTCAGTATGTGTGGGTCTCCACTGCAGCTGAAGTTGCCCTTTCACCCATAACCTCCTGGCCTCTGTCAGGATCAAGGCCCTGTCTCTCACCGTGACCTCTTCAGCTCTTCTGCTTTCATTGCCACAAAATCCAACTCTGGTCCTACATGGGAGACTCTTACACATTACCAGGTCTGGCTGCCAGTTTGAGATAGAGCAGTGGCCACCCCTGGACCACAGCATGTATGTGATACCCTGAGAATATACCTCCCACAATTCAGCTCGGCGATGCTGGTCTCTTGTTAATCGTAGCTGATTCTCCAACCCCAGACAACCAGCACTGCCTGTTGGGACAGTCAGTGGGGTAAAGCAGAAGTTTCACTTTCACTGACTTTAATCCAAAATAGCACACGAACAGCCATGACAGAGTCTTTGCTTCCTTCTGAAACATACAAATCAGGCCTCTATCACCGGCATTTCTTCTAAAACTATCTTCCAGATTCCCACAACAGCTCATTCAGCTCTCAGCACTCATGGCTTCTGCAGCCTGAAGCCCCAAATGCTGCCTTCATCCTCCCCCAAACAATCATGGTCAGGTTTGCTCTCTGTCGCCTTGATAACCACTGACCGAAGACCAACTCGGGGAGGAAAGGGTTTATTTCACCTTCCAACCTCAGCTTGCGCTCCCTCACTGAGAGTCAGGGCAGGAAGCCAAGTAGGAACCTTAGGCAGCGATTGAAGCAGAGACCATGTAAAAAATGCTGCTTACTGACTTGCTCCTCACAGTTTGCTCAGCCTGCTTTCATATACAACACGACTCAGACAACCTACTCAGGGGCTACTCACAATGGGCTGTGCCCCTCACATACATCGTTAATCAAGAAAACGACCCACAGACATGCCTACAGGCCAACTTGATGGAGGCGATTCATCAGTTAAGGTTCTCTATTTTATTTGGTGACCCTAGCTTGTGTCAATTTGATATAAACCAGTGGTTCTCAACTTTCCCAGTGCTGTGATCCTTTACTACAGTTCTTCATGTTGTGGTGACCTGCAACTGTAAAAATATTTTTGCTGCAACTTCATAACTGCAATTTTCTACTGTTATGAATCATAGTGTAAATAGAATATCTGTGTTTTCTGATGGTCTTAGGTGATCCTTGTCAAAGGGGCATTTGACCCCCAAAGAATACAATGGGCACCAAATCTAAACTTCAAACAAGTTGGTGAAGAATAAGATTCCACACCCGCTATGCAGGGGATCAGAGTTGGGATGGGATTCAGCAGGCTGCTTCTGATGGACAGAGGTTTTGAGGGGGCTTGGAGTTCTAGGAGGAATGGTTATTCTGTGCTTCTTGTGGGTTTTATTAGCCCAGCTCTGTGCTTTATGTGTTTTTGTTGTTGTTGTTGTTGGGTTTTGTTTTGTTTTTTGCCCCCTTGCCTCCAACAATCTAAATAAAAGTAGAAATGGTTCTTGTTAATCTCTTATTTTGAGACCAAACACAAATGAGGATTAAGTGGGAAATGAGAGTTTTAGATATTTTCCGCTGTACACAAGGCATCTGATAGCTTTGTCTCCTTGCTGCTTCCTTTGTCTATGCCTCTTTGCTTTTTCTTAATCCTGTACCTCCCTGGTGTGTAGAATAGTAAAGATACTTGGCACATCTTTGGCTAAAGGACTCAATAAAATGGTTAATGACTCAAAATGAGACCTAAATATAATCTGACCTAAGTCATAGAGCACAGGAGCCTATGTGGGGACTCCAGGAGGTACACAGCATCGTTTGTGCACATACACAAGCACCCTGCCATCGTAACGTCTCCTTGGGCAACAGCAGATGCAGAGTGTCTGTCCTTGGTCCAGTGCCAATTGGTGAGCATTTTGCACACACGAGATAGCAGGGATGAAATTGACTGGCTTGTTGTTTGAAATTGCGTATGTGTTGCGTGTGGTTTGGGCTCCTTGTGCAAATTAGTATAAAGGTCAGAGGTCAACAGAGGGTACTTTCCTTCAGTGCTCCTTGATTAGACAGGGTGTCTCACTGAGCCCAGAGCTCACTGATTAGTTAGGTTGGCTGGTCAGAAAGCTCCAGAGATCTACCTATCTCTGCTCCCTGTGACCCAGCTCTAGAGTCACAGGCATGCACCACTACACTGAACTTTTCCATAGGTACTGGAGAGCTGAACTCAGGTCCTCATGGTTGTAGAGTAGACACTTTACTGGCTACGTTCTCCCCAGCCCCTGTTGCTGTTGTTTTGAGATTGGGTCTCACGTAGCCTAGGTTGGCCTTGATCTCAGGCTGAGCTACGTTGTTCGTGGATGGCCAAAGATATGCTAGAATTCCTGATCCTTCTGCCTCCACATCCCAAGGCTGGAATTATAGACATGAGCTACCATACTCAGATGACTGGATGGTTCTGAGTAAGAATTAAAATGAAAAGGCTTCAGACACTCCTTACTCTTCTGTACCATATTTATCTTCTTCTTATTCTAGCGTGAGGCTGACTTTCTATATCAATGCCCATTCCTTCAGACAAGAGTTGCTAGTTACTGGAGATAATAAATATTTCATGCTCAGCAGGCAGCCATGACTGGCAACTTATATCAAAACCACTTGTATTTAGAAACACAATGTTGTTTTATTAATCCCTGTTTATTCAAAATCTTTGAGTAAAACCCAAACTAAAGATTAAAATCAGCTTATGTAACTGAAAACCATGGTAGTCTCAGTTACTGATTGCAGCAGAAGCAGAGGTATAAGAAAATCTATGGCTTGGGATGTTGGCATAGTGCCCTCTGGTGAGAAGTCTTTAGTGTAGCAGAGGTTTTGTGTATTTATTTATTTATTTTAACTTGCATCTAATTTGCATGTCCTAGGTCAGTGGTTCTCAACCTTCCTAATGCTGCAATCCTTTAATACAATTCCTCACATTGTAATACACATTCTCCACAAGCATAATATATTTGTTGCTATTTCATAACTGTAATTTGGCTACAGAGCAGTGTCTCAGTTCCTAAGACTACCAGAATAGTCTTCCAACAGTTGCGATCCACAGATTGAGAACCACTGGTCTAAGCAATTTCATTGGCCAGGGGCCAAAAACAGCCTTAGGCATCTATAATAAAATGTTTACTTCTGAAGTTGCTGGCCACTCATATGTCTTCCTGACACAGCTTTCTCAGTGTTAGTCACTCAGTTCCAATGAGACATCCCTGTGTCTCTTCACGATTATGAAGGCAAAGCACAGCCCTGTACTTAAGAATGAGTTGGGGGATGAATGAGATTCAGATCCAGTCCCCTGTCTCATCACCTCTGAAAGCTTCCATGGACATTTCTTTAGAGATGACCTAAGGACAGTTCACAGGCAGCTCCTAATGTTGCTCATGGATTTAAAGCCTCTAGAAAATTCTGGAGTGTCTGGGATAGTTCATATAATTACTTTTCCAAAAATATACTTAAAACATCCAAGGAAAAAGTATAACAACAACAACAAAAATAGCCAACACAAACAAAATTTAAAACTCAACCTCTCTGATACAGCTTAAATAACTTATTTTGACTAAGCTTTTGAAACAATAGTTACAGAATTCTAGGGTAATGTCCTTAGGAAGCATAAGAGTCTTGACAGCCTGGGCTAGGGTTCCTCCTTCTTCTGTAAAGAGAGAGAAGTCCCATGATGCATTTGAAGCTGGGAGCAGTAACCCATGCCTGCAGTCCTGCCATTCTGGTGGTTGAGGCAGGAGAATGTCAAGCTCAAGACCAGCTTGGGCTGCATGGTGAGTCACTATTTAAGTGTAAAAACAAACAAACAAAGAAAAAACCAGAAATTGAATTCTAGCTATTAATAAAGGAGTCTAAAATAGTCATGGTAGAACATGCTTGTAATCTCAGTATTTGGAAACTGAGGCAGGAAGACTAGTTTTTCAGTTTTTATGCTGTGGGATAATGCTCTTGTACACTGTAAAGATTTGTCACTCATATTGGTTTAATAAAATGCTGATTGGCCAGTAGCCAGGCAGGAAGTATAGGCGGGGCAACCAGAACAGGAGAATTCTGGGAAGAGGAAAGGCAGAGATACAGTCTTCAGCTAGACAGAGAGGAAGCAAGATGAGAATGCCTCACTGAGAAAAGGTACCAAGCCACATGGCTAAACATAGATAAGAATTATGGATTAATTTAAGTTGTAAGATCTAGTTAGCCTGAACAATAGGCCAAACAGTTTATAATTAATATAAACCTCTGTGTGTTTCTTTGGGACTGAATGGCTGCAGGACCGGGCAGGACAGAAACTTCGGTCTACATTCTTCCTTCCTTCCTTCTTTCCTCCCTTCATTTTGGATTTTCAAGACAAGGTTTCTCTATGTAGCCATGGCTGTCCTGAAACTTGCTCTGTAGACCAGGCTAGCCTTGAACTCACAGAGATCCGCCTGCCTCTGCCTCCCATGTGCTGGGATTAAAGGCGTGCACCACCACGACTGGCTCCTTGGAAGATCAGTATTTCAAAGCCAGACCACATAGTGATTTCTAGGCCAGCTTGTGGCACATGAGATTTTATCCCAAAAACAAACAATCTGGGCCTTGAGTACCTCCACTCTTGTAGTCCACTGCTGTCTTACAGTACATCCTGATCTCTTCTTTTGTCTTACATCAAATATCATTTCTATGTTACTTTTCAATCTAATCCTTTCTGGTTAGGATCCGCTGAGGTCTGAAGAACACCACACATGCTTCTAGGATATCCAGACTTACCTTAATTAAGGTAAAGACACAAGAGAGAGAGATAAACAGGAATTCCATGATTGCCTCTTCTGAGGATGCTCACAGTGGATCACAAGCCAGTTAGCCAACACTTCCTGCTTAGTGGGACGCACAGCGGCAGTCATCAGATTGAGTGCCATCTTGCAGAGGGAGGGAGAGAAAATCAGCAGTGGAAGGTTGGGAGAGGACATAAGAGGAAGCCACCGAGGGCACTTGCTGAGTCCCAAAACTAAAGGAGGAGTGAGAACAATTCTCTCAGAGTCAGGGCCGGATCCTGAGACTGATGGACAAAACACTCTGGTGACATGCCACAGCTAGGATACGGAGGTAGTAGGTCCAGGAGGAGGGGATACATGCTCACATCACTGAACTCCAGGAGGTACCACCGTAATATTCCAGATCCCAGGCACAGCACATTGGCAGTGACTGGGATGAGACCATTTGAAAGCTGCTGTTTGGTGAGTATGGGTAAGGGCAGAGAACCATGGGTGACTGATTAGAAAGCCAGGCAACTGAGGAGGGCATGCCAGCTGCCTGTAGCACAGGTGCCTACCCCAACACAGAGTCTCCGTTCCCAAAGGCTTGGGACTTCAGGATAGGTCCTGTATTGAGGAGGAGGAAAGTAGGTGAAGTGGAGGCAAAACCGGTAGGACAGACTTTCAGAGAACAGAGGAGCTGGCTGGATATGGTGAAGTGGCTACTTTTGGGCTTTTCCACACCAGTATGCCTGTGTATGCAGAGACTGGGGAAAAGGACAATGCCTAGCCAGACAAAAGGCTGGCTTCAGAGGCGTACAAGGTACAGGTGGGGGCTGTGTGAGTTTTAAATGCTGTCTGCATCTTTACTTAATCCTAGCCATGCTAAATGTGTTGCTATAAGACTGATTTTCTTTCACTCTGAGTTCTTAGAGACCTTCCCAGTGTCGTGAAATCATTTGGAAACTGGTTTTCAGCTGTCTTGGACACTAATTGTTCAGGCAGAAATCTATGCTGTCGATTTTAAACTCCACCGAAGGCTGTGAGGAACACTTCCAAGAAATACGCCATGGCACAGCGCTGCAGTGCTCTAAAATCTCTGCCTCTTTCCCGCAGTGCCTCGGTGAAGTGCTCACCACTTAGTTAAGAAGCAAGTAACCATCCTCAGAGCGTATTAAGTGACAGTAACTAGAGAGCTCACAAGAAGAAAAAAAAAAACTAATAAAAGTAATGGCCAGAAATCCCCAGAGTTCTTGTCTTCACAAGGTAGCCCATTCAAAATGTCAAATATCGGAAATGAGCTAAAACCCTTGAAATTGCTGCAGGTGACATTTCCCAAATATCGCCTCTTGGATTGCTTCTTTTGTGCAATAGATCATTACCTGGTGTGATGGTTTACATGTGTAATCCTAGCACTCAGGATGCAGGGGCAGGAGGAACAGGAGCTGAATATCATCCATATGTGTGTGTGTATGCATATATGTACACACACAGATTACCTTTCACTAGAACAGGTTAGTTCTACAAAAGAATTGAGCAGAAAGGTCAAGGGGTCTTTTTTTTTTGACCTTTCTCCCTTGTTCTAGTTTCAACTACTGTGACAGAATATCACGACCTAGTCCACCTAGGGCATAAACAGTGCACTCTCACTCACACTGAGAAGAAATCACAGTGGCAAGGGCTTGAAGCAGCTGGTCACATCACATCCACAGTCAAGGGCAGAGACAGAGATAGATAAATGCACGCACATTGAGCACTGGGTTCTGTTTTCTGCTCTCACATAGTTCAGGAGCCAAACTGAGACTGCTACTGCCCATGGTGGCCTTGGTCTTGGTCTTCCTACCTCAATGCACACAGGTAAGAAAAAGTATCTCATAGCCATGCCAAGAACATAGATGTGTACAGTCCTTCTTTGAGCCTCTCTTCCCCAGGTCACTCTGCTTATACCAGAGCTCTTGAAAGACATACCATACATGGTACACGCATGTTCTCAACTCACTAGATACACCCTCAGTTCTTTTCCCTTCCTTTCCTTTCCCTTTCTTTTCTTGAGGCCTCATTTAGCCCAGGCTGGTCTCAGACGTGCAGTATAGCCAAGAATGGCTTTGAATTCCTGGCCTTCCTGCCCCCCAAGTGCACCACCAGTTCCTCAACTCAATTCTTACCTGAAAACTTTCAAAGATCAGGACTGTAATGGAGTAAAATAAGCAGAGAGGATTTGCTGATGAAGTCACTCCCCTTACAGTCTCAGCATCCGTACTCTTCATCCTCGCCTTGCTAGCAATTGTCAGCCAACTGCACCAATCTCACTGGGACGGTAGGAGATGTCTCCACTCCTCTGATGGTCACCTGTCATTTCACCCTCAAGCTGGGTGGAAGAGGCCAGGGGCTCTGGGGCAGGGATCAGCAACAGGAAATACATACTTCCTGTAGGAAGGCTTTGGAGTGGGTGTGGTCTTTCTCCAAGGCTGCTGGATCATGGTGCCTGGGGGGCTGGAGAGTCTTGCTCGTGGCTCCGTAAATGGGTAACTAGCAATGGGTAGAAAGGGTAGGATCTGCTATCAGAATCTCCACTGGGCTGGTAAGACCAGCTGATAACCGGCAACAGAGAGAGATGGAGGGACCACACAGGGACCAAGCAGGTGGAAGGGATGGAGTCAGTGCTTGGCAGGAAAAATGAACTTCATCTTCATCCTTTAGGAGGGACCTAGAACACATCTGGGCAACGCGGGTCCTTGAGTACTGGAGCCTTTCTGTCCTGCTACACAAAGGCCTGGGCACTATACCACCAGCTCCCAGCCCTTCCTCACTGCAGCCAGACTGTATGGGTCTTCGCAGTGGTGAAACTCACGTCTGTTACCCCGTAACTCAATGGTGTGTGAAACCCTCTAACTGAATACTGCAGTGTTAACTCTGAATCCCTGCAATTTTACATACATGTTAAAAGGCATAGCACTGAGGCATGTCTAGTTCTTTTTATGCATGTGTACATATGTGTATGTATATGCGTGTGGGTTTGTGTGCATGTGTGTATGCATGCGGAACCCAGAGGATGATACGAATGCTTTTCTTGATTAGTTTCCAGTTTTTATATTGAAGGCAGGATCTCTTACTTGAACCCAGAGCTCACAGATTTGGTAATCTATTAGCTAGCCTGCCCTGGAGACACCCCCGCCTCAACTTCTGCCTTCTAAGTACCCGGAGTTCACATGGGTGCTGGGGATCTGACCTCAGATCCTAAAGCCTGCTTGGATCCTCAGCCATTATTTCTCTAGCCCCTATTTCATATTAATGGATATATCAAGGACAGTAAAAAAAATAGCGGAGGAAGAGTATAATTTTTCGTGTATAAAACCCTTTGATCTATATTTTCTGAATTTAAAATAACACAAAGAATTTACCCAGATACAAGAAAATATTACTTTTCTCCAAAAATTTAATTGCAGAACTATGTACAGGAGGTGAGTATTAGCAATGCAGACATCGAATGAAAGAGGCGTTACCATAGGAGAGTGCTAGGCAACCGTGTTGCCATAGTTACCCAAGAGTGGAAATAAAAGTCACAGAAGGAAACAAAACAAGCAATCTTTTAAAAATGGCTTAAAATAATGACAAATTATTAGCGAGGAGGAAGAAACTGTGTTGGCAATGAGGAATACATCAGATAGGGCCCTGCATGCTGGGAAATAGAATTTATCAAAAGAACCCAAAAAAAGCATGAGTAAGAGAATTACATAAAATAGTTTCGTTCTGGTGAATGTAACTCTGTACAGTTTGAATATTTGGCACTCTGTCGATCCTCGTCATGGGTATTATTTTATATGTATATTTATTTATATATATATTTATATACTTTTAACCTTGAACTAAATTGCTAGTCTCCTGCTCTAGCATTCCTTGAATCCCTATAGGAGGCATTAAACTCAGTCCTTAGGCCACACCTGGGTATTTTGGCACACAGTATGGAGGGTGGGTAGAGGGGTTGTGTCTCTACAGAAGGGTACCTGGCCAGAGGTACCTGGCTTATCGTGGCAATAAGTAGCCCAGTTCTCGATGCTCATTAAGGGAAAACCTTCCTAAAAGCAGCAAACCAACTGAAAATGGAGGGATGGTGACAATTCTTGTGGAGCCCTTTGTAGGTGACGGCTGGGGTTGGGTTGGTAGTGGAGAACGAGGGGTTATGGACAAGTGGCTTCCTAAGGTCCCACAATCAACTTTGGCTTCCGTCATTGGATTTGCAGACATGCATCCGAGTCCCCCCATGGAGACCGCTGCTCAAAAGATAAACGCGGGTTCACAATTTCTGCCATAACTTCCTTGGTGACCATCTCTTTTGCACCGCCCATGGGAAGTCTTGGAGCCCAAGTCTTTCATATTCGGAATAAGCACCAATGATTAAGAGTCTCCTAAAATCTAAGAAAACTGGGAGGTAAACCGCTGTTACCTTGGTTTGTGTGTATACAAAAATCTTTTAAAAAGTAGTAGTTTTGTAGGTAACTTATATGTCCTCTGTAACGGAGTCAGCTGTCAGCTGCTGAGACGGAAACAGGGTTTGTTTTTTAACATTGGATCAAAACGCCAGAATTAGGACAGCAACTCATAACAAGGTGGTGTTTTTCAGTGTGGCAAGAATGAAAAGGCTTCTTCAGTGTCTGTGTGCTCATCTCTGCAGTGGGCAGGGAAATGACGGCAAAGGGAGGACTTGGGGTGGTGTCCACACCTCCGCGGCGACTGTGCCGCAGGGCTGGGTCCATTCCGGTGCACTCCACACGCAGAGCCTTCTGTTCCCCAGGACGAATTGTCCTCTTTTCACTGTCCTGCGTAGATAACCTCTGTTCATCTCATCCAGGAGGGAGCTGAGCTGACGGCATGCTGAGGACATTGCCCAGTTCTCGGTGGTGGTATTGGTTCTTGTTTGTGGGTGGGTAGAGAAATTGAAGTCACAGCCAGCAGGAAAAGAAGTCCCTGGTGATTATGTTCCATCCCTGTACCCCTCTGCATCCTCGTTTGACCCTCCTGCTTAGGCAGGACAGGACCCTAAAGCAAATATCCCGGCTTCTGGTACCCTAGCTGGCTCTGCTGGCTTCCGGCACAGAGTGGGGCCACAAAACACATATAGAGCCAGAGCATAAATTCCAAACGATGCACATTCACTGTAAACCTCTAAGCTCTAAGACGCCGGAGGCTGTATGTCACCCATCCTTACATTGTGTCTGTCTGTGAGGGAGGTAGGGACAGTAACATTAATGCCACATGGAAGAGAAAATGGGGGGACCTGAGTAAAAACAGGTTACTAGCCATTGAGGCATAAGTTCTGGCAGCTTGGCTGGGCCTCAGGGCTTCAGGCACCTTCCCGTTGACATCCCAAACTTCCTGCAGCTACTCTGTGTAGAGGGCATGGAGCCCGACAGGGAAGTGCACCGCCTTCAGCTGGCTGTGCCTTTCTACTCCCCCCCCCCCCAGGCGGCACAGGCTGCCCCAGGGTACAGGGCTGACTTCGGCTGATGTGACACGCTCCTTGACAGGCAGTAATGGGATGAGTTAGTGCAAAGTTCATGGCTTACCAGTGCAGCTGAGGCCACTGCAAATCAGAGGCAATTTTAGTCTTGATCTCTTAAGCCTGCGGTTTACTGGTTTTGAACCCCAGCGTTTGATCTAAACCTACTTAGATGTATAAATGGTGAGTGGGCAGAAGAAAGAAACGCCTTAAAGCTTCCTACGAGGATAGTTTGAAAACTATAAAAATGATAAGGGTAACTATGAGGGTAGTGATACGTTAAATTTGCAGTAGTAACATGGAGACACCCACGGCTGGAGAAGAAAGTGGTCGGGTAAGGCGAGTATACAAAGGCCTGTGACTTGTGGACGCATGTCTGTGTTCTGGGCTTCAAGCCTGTAGCTGGTGGGGTGAGCATGGCTCCAGTGTCCTCTCATGCCCAGTACTGATCCAGACAGCCAGCTTCCTTCAAGCCCTCAGGAGACTGCTGCTGCCCCTCCAACAGCTGAGGGAGTTCCTCTGCCATCAGCAGGTACAGGTCCTGATAACCGGTTAGCCTGAGTCTATCTGAACCGCCGCTTGTCAGCATCTGTCCATGTGGAAGTCCTGGAGTTGTGGCCGGGGAACCCTGAGCAAGGTGACCGATTCTGCGGGAGAAAGCAGCTGAAACCTGACCTGTGTGCCCATCGGAAGGTGACTGACTTCCAGCTCTTCAGAGACACCAGAAGGCTGCCTCACACCTGATTATCCCACAATCAATTACTAAGTTCAGTACATGTCTCTCTTTCACTGCACCCCATGTCTGCTGCCCAAAGGTTTGGATCAAACTGGGTGTGATGGTGCGTGTCTGTTATCCCAGAAGAAAGACACAGGACAGTTGAAAATCTGAGGCTAGCCTGTTCTATGCACAGTGAGACTCTGCCTTAAAAAAAGAAAAAAAGAACAAAAACAAAAAAAAGGTTGGCCCAAACCAGACAGCAGTTTCTAAAGCAGGGAGTTCTATGGTTGCTACAGGCACTGGGCCACGTGTCCATGGTGTCACCGTATTACCACAGACATCTCAACCTGGGGCCCTGGGGTTGGGATGGGTAGTGCAGAGGCGTCAGATTTAAGTTAGGGTGGCTAAAAACAGTGTTTGCTCAATATGCTAACAAAAGGCAGAAGTAAAGATGGGGTGAACTGAGACAGACACCCCAAGAAACAGGATCCATCATATGCCTTGTGTCCTCTCTGTTATTCTAGTCATACCTTGGACAGTTCCATAGAGGCTGGCTGCAAGGGTGCCTCTGCTTTGCAGCTTGTGGTTTTGTCGATTTTTCTGACGCAGGCAGAAATAATTTGTATTTTTTTTCCTTAATAAGGATTTACTTCCTATTAAATGCTCGAAGCCTTCAGATGTGGTTTGAAGTTAAAAGTGTGGGCATTTCCTTTTCAACAAGGTGATTTCTGGGTATAAAACAAGTTGGCTGCTTTCTACAACATTCTAGGGTGGTGATAAAAATATATAGGGACCATGATCACAATAGAAGCAAATAGAGACGCCCCGGAAAGTTCCCGATCCTCTTGTTCCCCAGTCGCATCCCCCCCCCCGCTCTCCAACTGTGCTCCCCTTCCCACAGCTCAGCACACTGGAGTCCACAACAGCGGTCGGTGTGAGGAAGCCTCTCCAGCTGCCGGTGGCATCTCTAGGAACACAGGAGTGCTGTTACAGATAGCACAGACGGTGCCGCGTGACAACCATGTCTCTGTACCAGTTCTTTTTTCATTAATGTCCTATTTTGGATGAGATGAGAGGACCACAGGAGAACTCCACACCATGACCCTCCTGAAAGTGACTGAAATAAAGGAGTTGGAGGGGGTGGCATGCACACGTGACCAATGCTGTCTGCCTTTGCTTGGATGCTGCAGTGTAAACATGGCTTATCTTCTTGTTCCACAGCAGAGCGTCACCCGCAGGAGAACGGAAGGCATTGCACTTACGAGGGGACTCGAACAGTTAACACTCCATCAGAACTAGCAGCAGGTGTTGGTTTGGTCATTAAATAATCTTTGGAACCTAGTAAACCAGATAGGGACACATATTTTTCTTTTTTTCCACTTCAAAGAGGGGCCACCCTGCAACTTAGGGAAGGAAGATTTGTTTAGGGAGGGGAAGTTTAGGCCAAGACTTTGGGTGAGGTCAGATGAAGACTGAATATAGGCAACACAATTAACCAAAATCTAACGGATACTTTGTTCAAGTTGGGTCCATAGAATTTTGGGTTTAAGACAAATAATGATTGTCTAATGTTACAATTTGTTTCTGCGCATGACTTGTACATTTGAGGAAAGGGCCAGATAGACAGCCTCATGGGTGTGGGCAGCAGGGACATTTGCAGCCTGCATTTCCTTCAGCTAGGGGATGGACATCAGATCTGCTTACCTCTGATTCCTTCTAGATTGTTCCTCTAGGATACACCACTTTCCAAATCTGAAGTACCAGTGCTTACAATCTAGTCTCTTCTTTCTTTCTTTTTTTTTTTTAAAACACAGTGGCATGAATACAGGAGGAATCATCATTGTTTAACACTATTCAGGATTTACATATTTATTTAGGTAGAAAATGCTTTGAACACTCTGGGGAAACAGGGTTCAGTGATAGAAGAATATTTTGGGGAACTTTTTTTGCATTTTTTAAAGGATATACATTCGTATGATTTTTGCGTCCAAATATATTTTAAGGCTGTTTGGTAAAATATATACCAGATACAAGGCTCGGTTTATAGGGTTTTGCTATTACAGGGGATTCTTAACTACTCAGCTTTATAAAAAAGTAAAACTTTGAGGCTTGACATGCTGTAACATCAACCGTGCCCCCCCATGCGTAGTGGAATGTAGAGGATGAGGAAGAGGCCGGTGTCGTCTTAGCAACACCCCAGCTGCAAGGCTGCCTCGCTGGGTACCCACGCAGTGACCAGAGGGGACCTTGGGAACGGTTTAAAGTGCGAGCCACTGGGAAAACACAAAGTACGACAGGGTGTCGAAAGCTTTGCTCCAATGGCCAAGTGCATGGTGCTCCTTAATCATTAGGAGGGAAGACCTGGGATGGGGTGGAACCCTGCCTGGACTTGAACAACAAAGAACTCTGAGAGTAGGGCCACAGGCAAACTGATGGCTCTGTGTGGCATCTGAACTTCTGTGCAGAAGTCTGGTTATGACTCTAAGCACATAAATATAATCTACCCGAAGCCAGTTGATCAGAGCCAACCTCTCCCTTCACGGCACCCTCAGAGTCATGACTACTGATAACCTTCCTTCAATTCCACAGCTGGAAATCACCATGCATGACCTTCCCCCCCTTTCACGTCTAACACAGGCAAGAAATATATTCTTAACTTCAGCAGTACTGCATAGGACCAAAAGAATTCTGGAAAAATACAAGTATAAACTAGTTTTTTCTTCTTTACCATTTTAACCGATATACTTACCACTCACATTCATAGTTCCTATACGGCTTACAACATCACAATTGTCATCAGAAACAAGCAAACTCCTGTCAAGGTACCCTGGGAAAGTCAAGTGATAGCAGTTTGAGGACGCATGTGACATACATGTAAAGCACATGTAGCATAAGCAGTGAAGTCTTAGAAAATGCTATGTGTAATGGTTTAAGTTACGAAGGGATAAAAATGCCATGACCATTTCTTAGTTTTTTTCCCTCTCTGTATTCTCTGGGCTCCTGCCAGCCCTTTCCAGGGGTCCCTCTCTTAGAGGAACATTCAGCTTAGCTTTGAATATAAATAAAGATTCTACGCTAGATTTTTTTGGGGGAGGGGTAACCTTGTCATTTCTTTTTGGAGAAACACATGGTGGGGATGTTGGAGAGACCCTTTTCTGTCATTGCAAATGTCAACCAAGGAACCCAGTGCTTCCTGGGATGGCAGGGCTAGTGAGGACAGCAGGGGCATGGGACAGCTCAGTTGGGGACAGTAACTCAGATGAGAGGGAACAGGTTTGTCTGTCTTTCCTGCCCTTCGAATTGTAGCACCTTCCACTTGGATGTCTAATGCCTCTCGGAGCGGGGAGATGCACCCGTTTGTAGTGACCTCTAGTTATCACACAATTTATAAAAATATAAATAACAAAGTGAAAGCTAGGTTCCATCTCAAGAGGCCACCTGGTGGCCCTCTGCGAACAGGGAGGCAAGTCAGGGCTCACCAAGCCCGTTCGTCAGAGCCGATGTCCTTCCGAGTCAATCTTGCCATGAGCTCAGCAAAACTATGAATCGGAGCGTCCACTGTCTACAGTGCAGAGAACACGGCAAGGGCGAATCCGGTGGAGGGTGAGACAGAAACTACCAGGTAGGCAATAAACTGTACAAGTGTTATGTGTAGAAGAACAAAACCAGGAGTGCGGGGCCACCTCTGGTCCTCAGAGCCGAGTCTGGGCCTCGGGGATGTAGATCTCAATGCTGTCTGCCCTCTCGGTGGCAGAGTTCTGGCGGAAGGAGGCGGCTCTCTTGGCTGCCATGAGCCTACGCCGGGCTTCTTGGCGCTGTCGGTCTGGCAGGTCCAGGGACTTTTCCCTTGTGATGGGGAATTTCCCCTTGGGGGGCTTCTTTGGTATTGGAGGGGGGATCTTCCTTTCTTCCTGAAAAGCATTACAAGTCATAGAGGTCAGGGAAGGTCATGGAGAGGTCACGACGAAGGCAAGTGAAGATGAGAGGAGGAAGTCTGGGGAAGGTCAGGGGGAGATCAGGGGGAACATCAGGAGAGTGGTCCAGAGGGGAGGTGGGGGAGGTCATGGGGGAAGTGGAAGGAGGTCAGAAGAGAGATGGGAGGGGTCATGGCAAGGAGCATGGAGAGCCATGAGGAGGTCAGAGGGAGGTGGAGGGGAGGACCCGAAATGCTGAGTCCTGGTTCATCCAGCCTCTGTTTGATCCTCTGCCCCTGCTAAGTTCCCTCCACTGATGCCCAATGAGGCAGCTTCATCTTACAGCACTCCCTTTTAATTATTTATTTATTTTTTTTTGGGGGGGTCACCTTTCTAAACTTTCTAATTTTTCAGTGGAGACTGAGGTGTTTGGGGCTGCATCTACAAATAAAGAAAATAAACTGCACCTTGACATAGACATTCCCCTAGCTCTGGCAAACTGGAGTTTACCCTTAGCCCCATACTTTCCAACGCAGCATCCCACCTGAGTGGTAGTGAGTGTGTTGAGGGAGTGTGGAAGTGGTTGCCTGATGTTTGTGGGACAGGACACATGCTCACGAAAATGATTTTATGTGGGCAGGAGCCCCATAGATCCCTCAGCTAACTTCTCAATCATGAACCTAGACCCACATTGACTTTACTGTAAGTGCATACATAATTACATATCTATGCACATATTTCTATCAGCTTCGTGTCTCAAACAATTCACATCCAAAAACATATGCATCTCCAGACAGATAATGTGGACAGATTGAAAACACACATAACGCAGAAGGCTTGCAAACTCTTTAATGAAGGGCTTGCACTCTGGGTTAGTATTCCTGAAGGCAAATCTGGACCTACCCCGGATATGGTGAGACTCCTTCTGCCTAAGCAGAGAGCTCTCGCCTGAGTCTCCAGGCTTGAGATGCGTTTGGTCCAGGAAGCAGGGTAGTGTGTGCCCATGCCCACAGTGGCATGCTGGAAAAAGCGAGATGCTGTCTCGGTGTCTGAAATTTCTTCCCAAGGCTGGAAATCATGGCCCACCCCCGACTTCTTAAGTTACTTAAGAAACGTAACTCTCGCATGAAGCACACAGCTGCTCATCTCTCTCCTCCTTTCTTGGTGGCTCTGAAATGCACACCTGTGACAGATAAACTCCCCTTGAGCTCCCTTTGCCTACAGGCTGCCGCAGAGGGGCAGGGGTAAATAGGAGCCTTGCAAAGCTTGGGACTCTGTCTTCAGAAGTTACTAGAAGGGGCAGGCTTTCCTTTAAGGTGTGGACCGGCTGCTCTGCACTGGGATGCGTGTCCTGAGCAAGAACATATTTCCCAGGAGACTTGCTCCAGGGGGCTTCTGCTTGCCCATCGGTCCCAGAGGGGCAGCTGCCTGCGTGAGGGCTGGATTGGGGAGCACTGCTTTCAACATTCCATGCTTGAGCCATCTTCTCATGGCCTCAGAATCATGGGGAGGGTGGACTTGCATCTGGGTTCCCACACCCCCTTCCCATTATTTGGTAGGAGGAGTTTGTTCACTGCCCTCAGGGCCATCTACAGCTGCTGGGGCTGCTGGCTCTAAGCCCCACTGATTGCCAGCCGTGCCTTTGCGGAAGCCCAGACAGTGAGGCGTGTGCCCTCGCTGCCTTTCATCCTAATCACTTAGCTACCCACATTCTCGCTCACACATTAAACACTTCTTCCCCTACCTATTATTAGTCTATTTTCCTGGCAACTTCGTTCTATTTCATTTTAAGACAGAGTCTGTTTATTCTAGCTGGCCTCAAACCTACAATCCTCCTGCCTCAGCTTCTCAATTTTGGGAATTCAGGCATATACCACCACATCTGATTGGAACTTCATAAAAGAAACGTGTATTTCGTGTGTACATGTATGCATGCCTGTGTGTGGGTGTACTCACGCCACAGTGAACCTGTGGAGATCAGAGGACACACCCTCTAGGAGTTGCTTCTCTCCTCCCACCATAGGGTCAGTCTCAGAGCTTCAGGTTTAGTGGCAAACACCCTTACCCACTGGGCAATCATGGCCCCTCTAGCTGTAACTCAGCTGAATGGACGACATCTGTCTAGGAAATTCAGATCATGATAACTTCTCTGGGGAGCCTGTAAGTGGGTGCATGTCCTGCTGACTTAGACTGTGTCCTAGGACTCTCCTGAGATGACGTCATCATTAAGCAGAGAGCCAGCCTTCATATTGGATGCCAATTCTCAGCTTGTTTAAGGATGGGGCTCTAGAGGAAGATCACACCCTCAGCCTGCTTGTAAAGATTTAAATGCTATCTTGTCTTTTGCTCCCCACATGTCCCAGGGAAGTATATTTGAATAGAAGATTGTCATCTTAGCCAGACCTGAGATCTTACCTGTGGGAGGTCGTCTAAATACAATCCAAGCAGAAGTTGGATGAAAATGAGCCAGGTTTTATCCCCGGAGGGAGCTAGATTATAGATGCAGGGATCTTTGGTGGTGTCTCTGAGATGTCTGCATACTGGAGATATAGTAAGACACCCACTGCTAGCCACACATCCAGGACGCCCATTCTGTCTATTTGTGCATGTGCTTCACACACACACACACACACACACACACACACACACACACACACACACACAATTTGATCCTGTATCAACAACTACAGGTGCAGGAGTTGGCGAATTGACTATCATCTGGCACTACAGTAAGAAGCCCACACGCACAGTGCTCAAGACAGCCACACCACATGACTTCATTACCTTTCTTTCGGGTGATTCTATTATCTTCCAGTCGTTGAGCTTTAGCTGGTGCAGCTCATCAAACTTCATGCTGACATCTTCCACAGACAGCTGCAGCATATCCCAATAGCCAGCCAGATCCTGTGATGTTGGCCTTGGCATGGCACTGGGGTCCTGTGGACACATAGGGACATTACAGGGGCCGCTCTTTCTCACTCTGTCACTCAAGGACTAAGAGGAGGAGGCTCCACTCATTTGAAGCACAACAGGAGATGCTCCACGACCCCATCCAAGTTAACCTTAGCCCAGGTCTGGGGCAACGGCTTAGAAGAATGCAGCATTAACCCTTCAATGTTTCAGCTCGGAAATCCTGGGGTAGGATGTCAGTGGGTAGATACTTCCCAAGTACGCACTTGTGTTTCCTGGGTTACGCCCTTCAAACCGTTTGCAGCTCATAGATGCAGTCAAGTCCTGTAACGGACTCAGGAGGAACGGGGCTGCGCGTGTCTGGTGGTGAGGCCACTGGGGTTGCAGCCACGTATTTCGTGGTGTTTATTTTGATGGGGCCTAGGTCTAGTTCTGAGGATCAAGTATGACTTCAGAGGTAATCTAGTTTCCTCCCATGCAGAGCCAAGTCAGTCTCTTGAAGGAACAGAGGATTCAAGCACCAGCAACCTCCCCCCCATACAGCTTAGCCTGCTCAAGGGGCGCCACTCAGCTGTCAACAGGCAGCCCCTGGGCTGGTTCTGAGTCCAAGATGCATGCTATTTCTGCACAATTTTGGTCCACTTAGTTCTTACTCTGGCACTTGAGTGCCAATTCTGTGTGTGGCTCCCTTGATTCAGTGTGAGGTTGGCTCATACGGTGGCCTCACAATCAGACATTTGCTTGTGCTTAAACTGTCCCACGTTCAATAGTGTAGTTGAAGTTGAACATTGGTTCACTTTTTTTTTTTTAAGCCTGAATTGATGCTCACATAGAAACTATACCTGTTAGGCACTGCTGAATTCTCACAGGCACCCAGATAACAGCCTATGGCACCAGGGAGGGGCATGGGAGCGGGGGCGGGGCGGGGGGAACAGAAGGTGAACTCACAATGTGTTCCTCCTAAGAAGGATCCAGAGCTGGATTTGGCTGTTTGAGCCTGTTCTTACACTGAACCACTAGAGGGCGATCTCTGTCCATGCTGAAGCAGCTTTTATGCTACCTGACTTTCTGTTTTGTTCTGCTTGAGTACATGGAGGCATAGCTACACTGTAGCTATTGCTACACTGCACAGATTCAAGACCTGCACAACTTCAGGACACCTGGGTGGGGTCTGGCTTTCTCTAGGGTGGGTTCTCTCTCTCTCTCTTCCTCCCCCTCCGTCCCTCCCTCCCTTCTTTCTTTCTTTTTTTTTTTTTGAGACAGGGTTTCTCTGAAGCTTTGGAGTCTGTCCTGGAACTCACTCTGTCGACTAGGCTGGCCTCGAACTCACAGAGATCCACCAGCCTCTCTGCCTGCTGAGTGCTGTGATTGAAGGCACAAGCCACCACCGCCTGGCCCCTAGGGTTTTTTCTTAAACTTACTGATTGGCAAACTAACTAAAATGTCTACCACTAGCAGCGTCCCCAGCAACCATGAACCACCACTTTGAGGGCAAATAAACAAGCTGGGTCCCCAACAAGAGACCCCAAAGAGAAGCCAAAAGAAAAGGAAAGAGCCAGCCAGATGTTTTTGAACTTGAAAGGTATCAAAGCTGTCAGAATGGATCATTTCAAGCCTAAACCAGCGGCATCCAGTGCAGAAGAGGTGAGCATTTCCAAAGCTGAAGGGTAAGCTTTGTCCTGACGCAGCAGGGTCTGTACCTTGGAGCCCCAGAGGCCGCCTGGCCACCCTGACGACAACCACCCGACACACAGTGTTCCTTATGATCAAACCAATCTTGCAGACACATAGTACGTAGAGGAAGGCAGTGTGACACATAATAGCCAGACATTTTAAATCCAGCGTCATCTTCCAAGGTGGCAAGCTTCCCTTTAAATGTCGCCAGAGCTTCATGCCAAAGGTGACATGTTGTAAGTCTAAACCTCATGATGCACTGTAATGGGCTAGCTGGAAAATGTTAGAGAAAACATTATCCTTAACAGCCCCAAGGAAAGACCTGGATCTGCGGCTCCAGGGGCTGCACCTGCAAATGCAGTGGAGCAGGCTGTGAGTTCACTGTCTCCGTGTAAGCTAACAAGCTGAGCACCCTCGGAACACCTGCCGCCTCTGCCATGACAAGCCCTGCAGAGCCTTCTGCCTTCACAGAAAACGTTTGGTATTAAGTATCTGGAGTGTAAAATTGCCCATAAAGAACTATGCATATGATTCAGCTGTTTCTCATGGAATTATATGAGTAATTTAGCCAGATGATAACCAAATAATGTGTGTGTGTGTGTGCAATACATGGGTACATGCATATGTTGATATATGAAGATTAGTATGTATGGACATACATGCAGGTATATAAACACACACACACACACACACACACACACACACACACACACGTTGGTTTCTCCTCTCTTTTCCAGGAAGACCCAGGATCTCTGCCAACTGCATTCATAAATCTAGCCCAGGACACATTCATTTCTGTCCTGACTGTAAGATATGCAAAGGCCAAATGTCTTCTTCTTCTTTTTTTTTTTGATTTTAGAGACAGGGTTTCTTTGTAGTTGGTCCTGGAACTAGCTCTTGTAAACCAGGCTGGCCTCGAAACTCACAGAGATCCGCCTGCCTCTGCCTCCCGAGTGCTGGGATTAAAGGTGTGTGCACCACTGCCCGGCCCAAATGACTTCTAAGATCTCTCCTTAATCTCTCTATATGAATATGTGTCTTGCTCAACACCCCCATAGATGCTTTCCTTTACTTGTGACCTTGGCTACCACAGCATTTCATTTCCTACCTCCTCTTCTGAGAGTTTTTTGGGAGCAGAGCCATTAGCGGAGGCACAGCCAGACTTCTCCTCTCACCTGCAAGCCCTGCTCAGTTTCGGCCCCAGCTTCCAGCTGGAGCCCAGGCCTAAGGCGTGAGTTGCTGGGGCCTGAATGTAGATAACCAGGGATAGGTGTGTGAGTCCCAGACGGGGACTGAAGTATGGACGAGATGTGTGGGTTTCTGAGCCCTGGGTGTGTCTCCAGGGCCGGGGTATAAGTCCCCTGAGGTGAGTTCCTAAGGCTGAGGTATGGATCATCAGGGATTATTTGTGGGTCTCCAGAGTTAGCAGTGGGTCTAGGGCTGGACTATGTTCCCTCTCACCCATCTTCCTGCTTAGGGGCACTTCAACCAACAAGGAGTGTGGTGATCTGAATAAAAACACCCCCAAGGGGTCATACATTTGAATACTTGGCATACACTTGGTTGAACTGTTTTGAAATGGGGGGGGGAGATTAGGAGGTGTGGCCTTGTTGGCAGAGATGTGTCACTGGGGGTTCCAAAAGCCCAGGCCATCCCTAGTTAGCTCTCTCTGCCTCCAGCTCGAGGAGGAGGATGTGAGTTCTCAGCTACTGCTCTAGAGCCATGCCTGCCTCCCTGCCACCATGCTCCCCACCACATAAACACACCCTCTGAAACCGTGAGTAAAGAATCTTTCCTCTAGAAGTTGCCTTGCTCATGCTGCTTGGTCATAGCAACTGAAAAGTAACCAGGAGTCTGTGAAAAGGTATGCCCGGTACATCTCAGCCCTCATGGGATGGGACGACCAAGCCACTTACCATATTCTGCTGACAAAGCCAGTAAAATTGCTGGAACTTCTGAGACATGAGCAGCTGGGCACTTCCCACGGCACTCCTGATCTTGCCTAGAACTGGGAGACACAGGACAGATCAGGACCTAGTCAGTAATGACAAGATCAAGAACACGCTATGTCCAGCAATCTGGGACCAGCAGCACTGCCATCTATGCCTTTGTCCTGGGGTTAGAGCTTAGTGTGGTCCATGCTGAACACATCCATCAGCGGAAGTTTCCATTCCTTCTCAGCTCATGAGAATACACAGTTAACCAGATGCCAGCTATGAGGGTGTTATCACTGGGTACCGGGGATGGTTAAGCTCACTAAAGTGGTATGTACTACAGGATCTTATTTTGGGTCCTGAGTTTGTTTAGCGTGGATGCTCAGGTGAGCCCTTGTTGAATAGCCATAGGCTCCCGAAGACCCAGTAACCAGTACTGAGATGGTCACTCCTCAGTTTTGACGAGAGCACACTGGCATCTGCCATCTCACTGAATTTAGTTAAATACTCCAATGAACTGAGGGTAGCTATCTTGTGGTAGTGTCAGAGCTGTGTCTCACATACAGAGGGGCTACCCAGAGGGCAGCCACACAGGAAGGTCATGTTGTACCTCAGAATCAGCCACACAGTAGGTATGACTGGCTGATCAGACCCTTTGTGAGGTTAATGTTACCTGACTAACCACATCTCCAGCAGGACTCAGCTTTGGGCTACAAAGTTTTCCTGATCCTCACAATGGCTTTATGTGGTTAGCCAAATATTAAATTTTAAAAATAGCACAAAATATGTTTTTGTCCATGTGAAGGATTTAACACACTGTGATGGCTTCTCGATTTAGACCAGGAAAATGGAAGACTTTGTCTAAGAAAAACATAAGGGAAAAGCTCCCGTTCTTTTGCCCTTGAACTTCCTCATTGTCCCTCCTCCTCTTTCCTGTGAGTGCATCACCATCCTGAAAGCAGTTGCTTTGTGGAGCCCGCTCACACAGGCCTCGAAAACATCCAGGAGCCAATGGAAACCTTTCTTCCTGCTGGACCCTTTTATCTCTGCCCAGTTTCTCTCACCGACTCCCACTCGTCCACCGCCCGCAGAGCTCACGCAGTGCAGCTTTCTAGACCCCCTCTCTGCGCCACTGCTTGATTATCAGGCTTAGCTGCCACCTGTGAGCTTCTCCTTCCAGCCTCCTTGTGGAGCACAGGCATCTACCCCATTCCAAGGCTTTGAAACAAATTGTTGCAGGTTGGCTCTATTCTCCTAGACTTTTCTGGAAGAGAGTTGTGATTAACATCTGTCTGCTCTGTCTGGGGAAAGTAGCCAAGGGTGAGGGAGAAGGTGTTCTGGAGTTCTGTCCCGCAGGAAAGCAGAGCCAAAGGACCCATTGCCATGCCTTGGAGAGCTGTGTGTTTCAACTGGCTGTTCATACTCTTGAGGTTATGGAGTAAAGTCAAAAGATCTTTCAGATCAGCAGAGGACCAGCCAGCAGGCCCTATGCTTGTCTATGGTGCTGTCTACCACCACAGCCCAACGATCATCTCCAGGGGATGAAATTGAGGTTTGGAGACATGGTCTCAGTTCCTGTAGCTTTACTCCTTGAAGGCTAGCTCCCCAGAGACCAGTGACGGCGACAACCAGTCCCAGGGCCAATTATTTGAGGGCTGAGGATGCACTCAGTGGAAAAGTCCACTGTTAGCATTAAATGAGGAATGGGTTGGAACACCCAGAATGCAGAGACAAAAAGAAACATTCTACATATACCAGATACTGGTATCAGAATGTTTGAGCTGATAGGCCATCTGCAGCTGCTTCCGTATTCTTTTCCTTAGCCAGACGTGAAGACAGAGAGGGGGTGCTCAGACCAGTGCTAGAAGGCTCTGAAGATAATGCTGGAGAAATAGTGGGCTGATGAGAGAGGGGGTTAAGACTAGGAGACTCAGAGGCCAATCGCAGGGCACTGTGCAGAGGCCATCCTTCAACTGTTCAAAGCCAGAGGTGGCCCTTGAATATCATGCGCTCTTGAAAGTGATTAAACACTTCTTATTTGGGTGTGTTTTCTCTCCTCCCCTCCTCCCTCCCTCCCTCCCTTCCTCCTTCCTCCTTCTTCTCCTTGTAGATTTTTATTCTCTAAAAATTGATCATGGAAAATTCCACATTTGGGGAAGACGAGAGAGTCGAGCCTAGCAAACACCTCTGCATCTCTCCCAGCCAACAGCCGAGGCTGCAATGCTTCATGAGCCACCCGGAAGCCATGCTTTAACCCACACTCTACTCTCACCATATTGAACCGCACACCCTCACTTCTGAGCACGTATTGCTCGCTTGCTATGGTCTAAGTCTAGATGGCTTCTAGGATGCTCAAAAAGGTAAATCCCGGAACATTTAATCAGTGAGCGAATGAAATCACATCGGACTCCTTTGTGCCTCAGGAGAATAGGAGGTTATAGGTCTTGATCTGTGGATCTCTATCAGACTGTGATGGGCAGAAAGGAAGGGGAGAAAGTCTGGGATATGGAGGCCTTTGGAGGTGGCTCAGGTCCAACATCCCTTTTAAGAAATGCTTGAGGAAGGAGGGAGGTGAACTGCAGATTATTTTGGATTTGGTGATATTTGTTTATACATAATGAGACCTTGAGGGATGGGACCCAAGTTTAACCACCAAATTCACTTAAACTATGCAGTCTACGCATGCCAGCAGGTGCTTCCTACACATCAGCTTTCGCGCATTCATCCTTTGCCTGTGACCTGTCCCATGAGGTCAGGTGTGGAATTTTCCACCTGTCTAATCATGCCACTGCTCAAGGTGTTTTGAATTTGGGATTTTCAGATTTGGGTTCAGGTCTCTAGTGAAGGGAGAGGAGGATCCAGGGATAGGGAGGTGCCTGTGGGCAGGACTTTGAGCAGAATCTCAAAGAGGAATAGAAAAGCACACTATCTCCCATTCACACCTGATGCCCTACAGGAGCACGACCCCACTCACACTTGATGCCCTACAGGATCATGACCCCATTCACACCAATGCCCTATAGGAGCATGACCCCATTCACACCAATGCCCTATAGGAGCATGACCCCATTCACACCAATGCCCTATAGGAGCATGACCCCATTCACACTGATGCCCTATAGGAGCATGACCCCATCACACGGATGCCCTACAGGAGCACAAGCTCATTCACACTGATGCCCTACAAGAGCATGACCCCATTCACACCGATGCCCTACAGGAGCACGAGCTCATTCACACTGATGCCCTACAGGAGTATGACCCCATTCACACCGATGCCCTATAGGAGCATGACCTATTCACACCAATGCCCTACAGGAGCATGACCCCATTCACACCTGATGTCCTACAGGATCATGACCCCATTCATACCAATGCCCTATAGGAGCACAATCTCATTCACACCTGATGCCCTACAGGAGCACAAGCTCATTCACACCGATGCCCTATAGGAGCATGACCCCATTCACACCTGATGCCCTACAGGAGCATGACCCATTCACACCTGATGCCCTACAGGAGCATGATTAACAGTCTTGGTGTCCAGAAGATGAATATTTTGCTTCTGGAAGGTGGAATTTCTGTTTCACTCTGCGCTGTAACACAAGTAACTGATGATATTTAAAAGGGCTCGTTCTCATCAAACGTGTGCCATAAAATCAGAGAAGCCACGGATGGATGTATTTGTTTTACTAACTCCATTTCTTTAAATTGTAACAAAAAGCTGATTTGTTCTACCAAATATGAAGCTTAAATACTTAATCTTTGTGTTCCCCTGAAAACGGAATTCTGTGGAGGTATCCATATAAGACTATAATTCATAATCTTTAGCACAACGTGAATATACGGCAACTCTTGGCATGGACTAATGTGGAGCCGTTATTGTCACAGGTACATGCTAAGCACTGCCGGGGAGATAAAGCGTGGTGGATCCTGGCTAACAAGCAGCTGCTAATGGCAGGTGAACTTGACTTCTTCATGAATGGGAGCGATCCTATCTGAGGCCTATACTGTAAATAGCTTCCTGTAATTGCAGGGAATTTGAAGTGAAAATTCAATTTATTCTTTACCACTCTGCTTGCCGAATTTTGTGAGAGGTTCAACAGTGTCTTCTTAAGAGCTGCAGATAAGGGCTGGTACTCATCAGCATGCAAATTCTCAGAGAACCTGATGGAACCCAGGCCTTTGGTGCACACAAAAAATTTGATTAGCTAACTTGGCTCTTTGAATTTATTTTCCATATGTCTCATTTAATTTCTAATTCTATGAAAATTTGCTAGGAAACGCCAGCACCATATTCTGAAATTCCAAGGGGACTTTAGAGAATCTGCAGAATTTGAAAGGACTGTCTGGTGTTGGCAGCCTCTCTTGGGATTCCCTGGTGATGAATTCTGCAATGCTGGAGGTGGGCACTGCTCCCAAAAATGTTTCTTCAGGCCCCAGGCCTCGTCTCTTTCAGGTCATGAGCATATAGCTTAGGTGTCTAGCTCCCCACAGGCTGTCCCCACACCGTTAGTTAGACTCTGGCCGGCTGATAACATTGCCAGCCTGGCCCCCAAACTGGGCATACTCTCTGGCCTGGCTCCTCCCAGAGGTCTGTAAGCAGTGGGTATCCCATCAGCTTACACAGGGACAGGCTGATAATGTGCATGCATCCTTCCTACACTCAGTGCTGCCGTCTGTACCCTGGAATCTGGTTTGCCATCATTACTCCCACTCCCCTCCAGCTGCTTCAGATGTCCTGGCCAAGCAGAGGCAGGGACGGTTTCTCTTCAGCATTTTGCTCTTCACCCATGCTCTGCTTATCATCTCCCCTGACACCTGTATGGTCTTACATGACTAAGCCCTATAACTGGACATTCCCATCCACACACATTTGTACTCCTCGTGGAAAACGGCCTGGAAAACCCAGTGGCAGGCACCTGTCCCACTTTGGGATTATGTGACTTGTGACACTGGTGGTTATTTGTCCTGACTGTGAGAGGGGACCTGGGATGACTGCCCTCTAAAGGGCCTCTCTGATTGCCCGGAGCTCCTGGCATCCAACTGGGGAATGCTCAAGTGAGCGGATGTTTGGGGGGTTATTTAGATAAGGAACCCCAACACCCATCACTAGCCTACTGTATGTGTGCTCCTGTATGGGTCTTGAGAGACCCAGCTCTGTGCAGTCACTGAACAAGGTACTTGGGACATTTTTCTTTGTTTCAAAAGACTTAGTAAGTTTTGGTTTTATGTCACATGCTCACCTGTTTGGTTTAATTAAGATGAAAGTCCCCACACTCTAGTTTTACAGCCGCTTTTGGCATCTCCTAAATATTTCCATTTCTGCATTGTAAGTATGAGACCTGCACAATAGGACTTAACCTGGACCAGTGCATCTTTGGCCCAGGCTTAGCCTTTATTAGCCACACAGCACTGAAGTAAAACCAGATCCATTCATTCATTTCAGTGAACTGTGATTACAAAATTATAGTTTGGGCAAAAATTATTTCATGTAATGGAAATTTCAACCCTCAGAGCTCAGAGTTCTGGCGTAGTAAGCCATTTAATTTAATCTTAATTTTAAAAGGGTGGAGACCGATGGCTGCTGCTAAAATAGGAACTAGACTTGGAGGTTATCTTACTTTTAAACATTGCCAGGAAAACATGAACGTGGCTAATCCTGGGAGAGCTGCATGCGCAAGTCACACAGGGGGAGATGCAGTTAGAGCCATGTCATCCCTTTCTTAGGAGTGTCCAGGAGTTTAGAATTTAGGGATATATCAGAGCTTCTACTCCCTGTCCCCTGTGCGCAAGGCTTACAGTGTGGAAGTCACACTCAGTGGAGAAACAAACATTAAGTCAAACATTCAGCAGCTGTCAGGGTTAGGGCCATGCGATGCTCCCAGCCCACACCTGAGGGCACAGACCAGCACCCTCACATTCTGGAACTGCTTACAGGAGATGGGGAGGGCCGTGAATGCTGCTGTTTGATAAGCTTGCCCTCCTCCCCACCTTCTCTTTCCTCCCAATTCTTCTTTGCAGAGGTCTTTGTGGAAAGGTACCACGGATGCGTAAAACACATCAACTGTGATCTCAGCATTCAAAGACCCAGAAGTCTCCAGGACAGTGCAAAGGCAACTCTTGAGAAACATGGATCTCGTCATGGTACAGAATGATGCTTCTGTCAGGCAGGCGTGAAGGGCAGTGAAGTGGTGGTCTTCGCAGGAGCCAGACCACAGGTTCCTGCTTCTACGCTCCATGTCTCTTTTGTGTGACCTCATCTGCTTTCTGGACCGTCAGAGTATAGCACAAGTCTACACTGTCCGCAAAGGCACTTGGGAAGTTTCTGCATGGAAAGTGTCTCTCAGATCGCGAGGTTTTGAAGCATTTTAGCCACACCTTCTCTCATTAGCTTTGTGTCTTGGTTTTCCAGCCTATGGCTTCTCCTGGTCTTTCCTCTCTCATCCCTCCCTTCTATGCCAAAACCTACTCATTCTTATATGATTTTGGCCTACTGAGAGCGGCTAGCCCATGCGAGCACTGAGCACTCAATGAACACCCGCTGACCATAGACATCACTAATAAAGGGTCCAGAAGATGACACTCACAATCACCTAAATGTTAGATAGCACATTTAAGAGACTACAGCCAGGAGGTGGGGGCATTTACTCTGATCTCTAGTTGGCCTAGTGGGGCTTTTCCAGAGCCAATGGCTGTCAGGCACACATCCTACACACTGCACAGCTGTGATGCTGGATCGTGCAGCCACTGCAGTTACATGCAAGCACGTTTGTGGTACAACAGGAATTTCACAGTTTTCTGGGATGCCCCCAGAGAGAAGAAAATTACAACCTGTGACCATGCTCCATCACTGTATTTCCACAGCCCTTTCCCAATGACCTATCAGCCTAGGAATTCTCCCTGGACCACAGATGGTGTTGACAGCAATGGTGAATGGAAAAGACAGACGGTGTCGGGGGGTAGGGGACCCATATTTTCTGGAAAAGCAGAAGAAAATGGACAGAGTGAGGATACCTCCAGAAACAGAGCAGTCACATACAGAACTGTGAACATGCGAGGCAGACACTCAGCGTGGGGCTGAGCAATGGGTGATAGGAAACCCCCGGTACCGTCCATGCTTGGCAATGCCACTTTCCATTTTATAATAGTGAGCACCAAGGCACATATGTGGCATGCTTAGCATAGACCTCGGCAGACAGTGCATGGTCAATAAACATTGCCTTTAAAGAGTGTATAACCCTTGGGAAAAGTACAGTGTAGACTAAGCATGGAGGAGAAAATAGGGTGATGTCCATTATTTTACATACAGAGCAACCACTGTATCAACATTTGCATATTCAAAAGCAGATTGGAATCTCTAGGATGCACAAGGATAGCGTGGGCATAAACGATGTAGCTTTCCTGGCAGGTGAGATATTCTGGAGTCAGACGCGCTACCATTGTGCCACGCGGTCACATGTGAGATGTTCTAGAGACATTTATGCCCCTCTTTTTTGGCTGTCAGATTAATGGACTCCAAAGAATTGAAAAAAAAATTCCCAGGAATCCCACGTTGGTGGAAGGGAAAGGCTGAAGAGCCAGCCAGAGGAGGACCTGTTCTGACAGGTTACACAGACATGCTTACGTCTTCTGATTTTTGTTTAATCTTTCCTATAAATGTGACATTGCTACAGAAAAAGCTGAGAAAAGCTGGTAGTTCTCGCGTCTTAATTTGGCCAAATTAACTGAATCCATTCTCCTTGATCAATGTGCTTACTAATTTAAGAATTGGTGGGTTTATTAATAGAACTGCCTCATAACAATGTTAGAATAAAATATAGGCAGAACAATGATTTCCGAATCCTACTCTACCTGTTCCTCCTTCGCTTTCCCTTCTTCCCCTCTTTCCCTCACCTGTCCTCTCTCTTCTTTTCCCTCCTTCCCTCCATGCCTCTCTACCTTTGCTCTCTCTCCCTCCCTCTCTTTTCTTGTCCTCTTCCCCCCCCCCATCACCTCCCACACCCCAGCCTCTGGGACCCACATTCACACATTAAACCACTTGATTCCACTTCTTGGTGGTGAATTTCTTCAAGTAAAAGAGAGGGAGGTAGAGAGGGAGTCTTTTACTCACTATGTGGGGAAGCGGGGGACCCTAGAGCCTGAGGGTTTAAATAGGTGTGCACTGGGCATGCTCAGTCGAGGGCCCTGTGGTTAGGACATTCCTACTGTATATAGTGGGCAATTCTTGCTTTGCTTTGGTGTTCTTTTAATGTCATGTCAAGGATTATAAAAACGGAACAATTAATAAGAATGCTCCAAATTCAGCGATCACAGAACTTGTTAGCGAAACGAGCCGTGCAGCCCATCACCGGGGAAGGGTTAGCAGGAGCTCATACTCAACCTACAGAATGAAGCTAAACCGAAAGGCGAGCGCACCCTGCGGGGGCGAGAGCTGCTTGTCTTCCCATGTTTTATGTTGCTTCTCAGGATCGAGCAGAGGTCAGCTGAGAACATTTGGTTTTCGGGTGCTCAAATGTGGAAGGGACATTTCCCTACCGATACCGACATTCGTCCGTTTGCCTCACTGAGAAGTTACCAGTCCGACATACTGTGGGGAAAGGCAAACTCTTACTTTCTTCCGAGAGGTCGTTCTCCTCCGCTTCTCTCTCCATCTCTTTACACCATCCTTCCATCCTCTTCGTCTCCGTGTGCAGCAATTTGAGGAACCATGAGCCATCCCTTCGACACGGAGACATCCTCCCGGTCTCCACTGTGTCCAGTGATGGCTCCAGCCAGGGGTCGGGTGGGGGCAGGGTGGCAGTGTCCACCTGTGTCCTGTAGTCCTCCCTGTAACTGAAGAGGCCCTGCGTCCGCACAGTCCTCAGCGCCCCGTACTGGGTCGGGGTGCTGGGCTCCGAATGCCGCTGGAAGGAGGATCCGAACTGCAGGCCCTTGTCCTCCATGGTGATGTGTCCAGGGAAGCCCTCCAGCTCTAGGTCGGCCTGGACAGCTGCCGTGACACTGTTTGAGCGCTTGAAACGACCGTGCCTGGAAAAGGAGGGAAGGAGAGAGAAGAGATGCTGCCTTGTTCCCAGACCCTTGGTGGGACACTCCGGGGCCTCAGCTACACCCACTGGCAAGTTCAACTTATAGTGCTCCAGTGTCACTGTGAGGAACACAGGGTGCGACAAATGAATGGACTTCCACATCTACTGAGCACAAATTCTAGGAACCACCCATCTACCATTTAAGTGTACCGAGTGGGAGAGAGTGGCATGCCAAGGCTACCTTCTACATAGTGCAGCGGTTCTCAACCTTCCTAATGCCATGACCCTTTAATACAGTTCCTCACGCTGTGGTGACCCCCCACCATAAAATATTTATTTGCTACTTCATAAATGTAATTTTGTTATTGTTATGAATCACAATGTAAATATCTGCTGTGCAGGATACCTGATAAGGAACCCCCAAAGGGGTCGAGACCCAAGCTGGAGAACCACTAACCTAGAGACATACTATGTATATGACCTGCGGCTTATATATAAAGCAGTGCCCTCTGTAGATCTTTAGGTTATAATCTGAATTTCTTTGCTGTCCAGATCTTTCCTGTTGGGTCCTGAGACCCTTCCGGGAGGACTGTCCCCAGCACAGTCCTTAGGAGAGGTCGCCTGCAGCTTTCAGGGTAGAGCCTGGTGCTTTTTGCTGCTGTGTAGTTGGCAAATATGTTCCTTACTACTAGGGAAACAATTTTCCTTCACTGCTTCAAAATGACATCATCTAGCTGGGCGGGCGTGGTGGGGCACACCTTTAATCCCAGCACTCGGGAGGCAGAGGCAGGTGGATCTCTGTGAGTTTGAGGCCAGTGTGTTCTACAGAGCAAGTTCCAGGACAGCTCGGGCTACACAGAGAAACCCCGTCTTGAAAAACCATGCCCATATACATATAAAAATAATAATGTCACAGATACACATTTGTGTTCTATTCTTTTAGGTAAAACTCTTGAAGTGAGACAACTTCAGGACATAGCTGACATCTGGCTTGCTCTCTTCTTCCTTCCCCTCTTTCTGCCTGCGTTTCTCCTCTTTCTCCCTTCTTATTTCCAACAATATGAGGTGAGAAGCACATTTGCCCTCCCTTCAGCCTAGTCTCCTTTTGAAAATGGATTCAGGATAAAGGACTTTGACCTTCCAGGGCTCTGAGGTATGATGCTATTTTAATAGGTGGTGAATTACTTTGAAAAGAATTATTCCCTTCCCTCTTAAAAAAAAACAAGACACAACCCATGTTCATTCAGACTTGAGCGACATAAACGGGCAAAGTATAAATGAATGCCTGTCTCCGCAGGCAGAAGGAATGACTGACGGCCAGTGCGGGGAGATCTGGAATCTTGTAGCCCCGTGCTTAGCAAGCAGCTGGCTGGGAGGGACACAGCTACCCTGAAGGGGGGAGTTACCGCTTCTCGTCTTCTACTTGCACACCAACAGAGTGGTACTCCCGTAGGCCTCTGCTCTCCGTGTCGGAATCCGTGGCTGTTTCTACCTAATTCAACACAGAACATCTCACTTTAGACCCAAGGCAGGGAATCTGGTCAGTGACTATTTTCTTCTTGTTCATTTGCTGTAATTAATTGTGCATTTGTTTAATCAAAGCAGAAATGAAATGCACTTCACCCAATAGAAAAAGAAAGAGGGACCAGAGAGGGAGAGGGAAAGAGAGAGAGAGAGTGAGAAGAGCATTGATTTAGGGTATTTATGTGGCTACTGGGTTTCATTGAATTTTTACATAACTACTTGAACTCAAGGCTGCTCTTGAGCCTTTTAGACTTATGCAGATCAAATTGCTTAGTTCAGCTCAGGCAAAAAAAAAAAAAGTCTCTGCTGACGGCATGTCACAGGATGTGAAAGCTTGTATCACACTCTGCAGTGAAGAAGGTGAGGACAGTGTGAGCCAGACACAGCTAACAATGACAAATCAGCCATTTAGGAGTGTACGGATGACTGCAGCCGCACACAGAACGACACAGGAAGGGACGGACGAGGGCACCTCTGGGGACATGAGGAAGCCTTGTGGCTGCTGGGATGGCCAGCAGGATGCTCACGGTGACAACAGAGACAGGCACCCTGAAGAGACTCCTCACCATGGCCCTGTTGGCTAGGCAGTCCCCCTGAACCCACCAGGCACTGGAATGACTGTCAGCTATGAGAAGCTGCTACGCAAGGGACCCTGGGGCAGGAAATTCTCTGAAGCCAAGGCTGGTGAAGCTGTGGAGATTCTTCCAGGCACCAGACAGCCTCCTCTTTTCCCACAGCATCATCTGAGGCATCTCCAGGACTGCTGAGCCCAAATCCAAATGTCATAATAGAAAAAACCATTTTCTTAAAAATTTAAGTCACTACCAGGAAGTAGTCAACACCTTGCCACTGTACCCTGTGTGTTTAGGAGGAGAAACCAGGCCTGGCTGTGACTCTGTGGCTGCTCCTCCAGGCCCTGTGAGGCCAGGGGACATGGCAGTCATGTTTGTGTATAATTTGCTTGACTAGGAGCCAGATACTTCCTAAGCGTTGTTGCTTATCATCCACACAAAGACCCCAGGGCTGTTGTTAGAGAATCAGGGAAGGTGAGTAGCTTGCCCAAGGGTACCCAGCTTAGTGGGGGCAGTGCCAGGGTTCCAGCCCAGGTGCCCGTGACCTCAGAGCTCTGCTCTGTACCCCTCATGGCCACGGGGGTCTCAGAGCTGCTGCGTTTCTTATCAAAGGGTGGAGGCTGGAGACTTCCTGTCCCTGTGAGACAGCTTTACAAGGATGGAGACGCTGGCAATCAGTGCTGCCAGGTTCTGACAGCTGGAAGAAGGGAGGGATCAGATGCAGGAAAAACATTCTGGAAAGAGAACCCTGACCTTCCTGTTAGGGGTCACCATCCTGCCTTCTACTTGCAAGTGGCCATGGCCCAATTCAATTGTATGTGCCTTGATGGACATGCAAATTATTGACACTTCACACAAAAGACTTTACTATAAATTAATATGTTTAAATTTCTGCATCAGGATATAGGGGCTACCACTTATTCATTCATTTATTTTGCCAGGGACAGAACTCAGGGGCTCTGCTTACACTAGGCAAACACTCTACTGCTGAATTCCATCCCGGCTCTCTTGTGTTTTAACATATGCCATTCTATGTTGTGAATGAAACTCAATCGACCTATTTGGTCTTCAATGGAGGGAGAATTTTGGTGAGGTCTAGCTTTCTGTCATAGTTCATGATGATTCTTATAAACGTACTTGTGCAGACTTTCAGGAACAAAGTCTGTTGAGTTGTTTTTACAGCGTTTGAAGATTTTGCCACTTATTTTCTTGAGACATGGTCTTACTGGGTCACTCAACCTGGTCTCAAACTTATGATTCTCTTGCCTCAGTCTCGCAAGTTCTGGACGATAGGCATGCACTTCCATGTCTGGATTTATATCACTAAATGTGAACGATGAATAAGGTGAGTGACATAAATCAACATGTATCCTCTCAGGGAGATTTCGAAGTGGAGACAGCACATATTTTTGTCATAAAAAATATTGAAAATAGTTGTCTAATTTACTTCACTCCTGGGAATTCAGCTGAAAAAGACGGTAATACATTCTGACCCATGTATCAGTATCATAGTATTATTTGTAAGGGGAAATATAGGAAAAGAGAGACTGTGAAAGGACTCTCCACTAAATCATTATTTAGTCATGATGATGGATGCCCTGCAATTATTTAAATGATGGTTGTAAAGTTAAAAATACAAAAAATGGTTTTGATGGAATTAGACTAAAGTGCATGGATTGGCAGGCATCATTGGCCACAGTGTTAGAAGACATACATATATGCCTATGTGTTCACACACACACACACACACACACACACACACAGAGAGAGAGAGAGAGAGAGAGAGAGAGAGAGAGAGAGAGAGAGAGAGATACATACATACACAGAGATACAAACATGCACACACAGAGAGACACATCCTGCACAGTGAGTAAAGAATGATAGGCAGGCAGAGGTGGCGCACGTCTTTAATCCCAGCACTCTGGAGGCAGAGGCAAGTCGATCTCTGAGCTCGAGGCCAGCCTGGTCTATGTGAGTTCCAGGACAGCCAGGGCTACACAGAGAAACCCTATCATGAAAAACAAAACACAAACAAAAAGAATGATACCCCCAAATCCCCCAAGTTTTCCTTCTAATACAAGTCACTTTTAGGGTGACCTAGAAAGGCAGAGCTTCTGAACCTCTTGAATTCTGCTCAAGCTAGTGGTATAGCTATTAGGAAACTTTTTAGTTCTGTTGAATTTTTGCTTCTTTGTTTAAAAATGTGGAAATATCCAATACCTCCCAGGACAAAGACCAGTCAGGAGATTGGTCTGAAGCAAACGCTACCACTTCTTAATGCCAGTGAGGACCCTCAGGAGGGTCAAAGGGATGCACCCTGGGTGAGTTTTGCCAGTTTGATAGAAGTTATTATATGAAAATATCATAGAAAATGAAGCTGTCTGTGGTAGGAGGTAAAGGCGGAAGGGCTGTGACAACATGCGCCCCAAAGGAGCTCAAGATCTGCCAACATCAGAAACCCTGAGAGGAGAAACTCAGGGTGGGGGAGAGCTTCTGGGATCACAGGGAAGAGAAACCAAGGAGCCTCCTGAGGAAACCTGATTACCAGCGTGGGTAAATTAAAACACTGCGCAACATGTCTGCGCATAGCCATGTCTACAAGATCCGCCTAGGATGGAGCACTAATCCAGAGAATGATGGACAGTAGAGACCTTCTGAGTGACTCTGGAGGCAGAAGCTGTATTGGGGGTGGGAGCTCCCCAATAAACAGTGAAGAACTGCACATAGGCAAGTCATTCTGAGGTGACTGAGGTGCCCTTACACTCCTAGGGATGGCTATTCCCAGTTCTTGCCGGGCTGTGTACAGAGGGCAGTAGTGAGCTGGAGCCATGAGGATTGGGTGAGCATGGACCCTGTGGTGTGTGATCTGCTTGAGACATAAGGAATTGGATGGATTTGATGGAGATGGTCTACATGTGTCTCTGGGTGTGTGCATGTATGTCTGCAGGCCCAAGCGGGACGGTAATAGGGCATAAGTTGAGGCATTCTTTCCTGTGCCCATATTTTCTCTCACATCAGACCAGGGCTGGCACCAAACTTCAGCAAAGCCATCCCAGTCTGATCCTGAACTTCTGCTGGATTCTGAGGTGGAAGCCCGCCGGAGTATTGAGATTGCTCAGGAGTGCACCTGAGCTTCCATCTGGAATCTTTGTTCTCCAGACAAACAAGCTCCTTGGGCTCCTCTTGGAAGCTTCCTTGGAGCAAGGCAGATGTATTGCTTTTGAGATTAAACTCATTGTTTCCTTCACGGGCCCAGCCTAAGTCCAGGAGCGAAGCAGGATGCCTTATTGAGGATCTTGGGGGTTCCAACATTACAGCAGTGGGAGCAGTGTGTGTGTGTGTGTGTGTGTGTGTGTGTGTGTGTGTGTGTGTGTGTGTGCACATGCACACATGCCATGTGCTAAGTACAGGGTAGACATAGTCATCTCAGTAGGACCCTCACCAGAAATTGTCACAAGGCTTCCCGAGGTGCTGCTCATTGTGACAGCTTGGGAAGGACCTGTGGCGACTGTCCCCATATCAGAGGGATGCCCAAGTCCACAGGAATGAAGACTTCCTGCCTTCTACTGAGGCAGTTTCACAAGCACACACGGCCACACAAAATGAAGACCTTGCCACAACAGATACTCTGTAAACGGATAAAACCAAAAACCAAACCAAAACGCACAAACAAACAGGAAAGGATCAAGTAGGCCTGTCATGATGAAGAGCGAGGGAGTCAGATGACAGACGGCTCGCGGTCCAATGACCTGTGACGGGTCTTCTTCTCAGTCCAGGACTGGAAACGTCAGCTCCAGGTCCGGGTTACATCCAGAGCTCTCAAGAACTGATGCCATGCTGAGGCTGAATTCACCCTGTAGGGTCCAACCTTCTAAGGCACAGGGGGTGTGGAGTACATGTTTATTTTACGCTGAAAGGGAGGACAGGGTGACAGGTGTGGCCACGTAATGAGCAGAGCCCAGCAGGCTCCATTGCGATCCTGGAGCCGAATCTTTGAACAGTGTTCCTTTATTTTTAATCATGCGTGTGTGTGTGCACATGAGTACAACGCCTGTGGGGGTCAGAGGTGTTGGCTCTCTTGGAGCTGCTCTAGGCTACTGTGTTGCCTGATATGCTCCTATCCTCTCCAAGAGCAGTGCATGCTCTGAACCACTGAGTCATCTCTCCAGGCCCTTGGATCCTAGTTTTGACCGTATAGGGTCACATGATACCTGCAGACTAGGAGCAGTTACTCTGGGAACCAATGGGCCGTATTAACGTTCATTAGAGGGCAACATTTACCAATCGTACACTGTATGCTCTACCCTAGTTTCCCCAGGGAAGGAAGATTCTGGGTGTGGTGGCTTGAAAGAAAATGGTCCCTGAAGGAAGTGGTATTATTAGGAGATGTGGCCTTGTTGGAGGCAGTGTGTCACTGTGGGGGGCAGGCTTTGAGGTCTCTTCTCTTAAGCTTCACTCAGTGTGACAGTCAGTCAACTTCCTGTTGCCTCTTAGTCAAGATGTAGTGCTCTCAGCTCCAGCATCATGTCTGCCCATCTGCCACCATGCTCCCCGCCATGATAATGAATTGAACCTCTAAACTATAAGGGAGCCACTCCAACTAAACGTTTCCTTTATAAGAGTTGCTGTGATCATGGTGTCTCTTCACAGCAATAAAACCCTAACTAAGATGCTGGGTAATTAGGCATGGGTCTGGGCCAGGCAGGAAGCAGTGCCCTTCAGAGCTGGACGCCATATTGACGGCCCTTCTCTAGAAGCCAAGGACAGAGTAAGGCTGCTCCTGGGTCAGGCAGGTTGGATCATCCCAGCAGGGCACATGAAGAATTGCTAAGGCAGGCTGCTTCGGTACAGCATTGCTTTCCAATCTGGTTTCAATTCTCCGGGCAGCATAGCTCTGTCAGGGATGTGGGAGGCCACTTCCTGGGCTTCATCCATTACGGTGGCACTCATAGCCACGCACTCTCAGGCAAGGCACTGACCCTCCCTGGTCAGCTGTGTCCCCTCCATTGATTGGGGATAATGACGCCTGGTCCACAGGGTCACTAGTGAGGGCTAAGGGAGGCTATGTTGGAATGTTAGGAGCAGGGACACGACACAAGCTTATTTACTTGTTTATATCTGCTTCATGTCTCCTGAGCATTGGCTGGTCTCCAGTACCTGGGTGTCTATGAATGGTCTTTTACATTTAAAGGCTACTTCTCCAAGTCTTCACTCTTCCTGGTGGAGCTGGGACCTGGCCACGTCTCCTTGTTACCCTGACATTTTGTGTTTCTTCCACTACATTTTGAGTTCTGCTTTTCAACTGATTTTTATCTAGACACCTATGAAGATCCAGGTTCATGGAATTCTTTTTCTTTCTCCACTGAAAAAGGAAGTTGAGTGAGTGTACCAACTGGTGTCGCGGCGCTCACACGTATCTCCACCGAGCATTCACCCACCAAAACGGCCATCCACTCCATACCCAACAAAGAACTGAGAGCTTGCTATGTGCCAGGCACTGTGCTAGGTGCTGGGGTACCAAGAGGCAGGAGGCATGGGCCCAGCCTCCATAGAACGCAGTGAGAGAGGATGCTGCCTGGAAACATTCACAGAGGCGGAGACTTAGCCAGAGGTATGCGGGGGTGGGGGGGCAGCTGCGAGGAGGAACCACTGTGTGTGAGCTCAGGTGTGGGCCCAGCTATGAGGAGCACCAGGAAGTGTTGTGTCCATTTCCAAAAGGAGCATGGTGTCATCTTTATGAGCTCCTGAAATGGTACCCTTTTAGCTGCTCAGAGGTAAGCCTTTCTCCTCAGTCCTAGGGTGGACCACCGATGGACAACTGTGGCCAAGAACCCCAGGGAGAGTTTGAAGACCTGGCAGGGAATGTGTTCTGGTGTCTTTGGAGAACTCCGGCTGTGCTACAGATGGGCCTAGAGACAGAGAAACGGTGAATGTCCCACACTCCTCCAGTTTCTAGGACCCCTCAGGCTTGCTAGTTGTGTGGGGTCAGGGCTGAGTTATTCCTAAGGGTCGGCAAGGGTTCTGTGCAACAGTGTGAAGCACCCAGCAGAGTGCCTGGCACATAGAGCCAGGACAGAGAGGTGACAAGAGCAGTCATATGAAGAATCCAAAGAATAGAGAGAGAGAGAGAAAAAAAACACTTCATGCGAACTTGGATTTGGAGATGTTGGATACTTACATCTGACCTTGGGTAGGGTTGATGATCAGGGAATTCAGAATCCTAAACAAAACAATGAAGCCACAGTGTGGAGACCTGGCTCAAGGACCCAGGCCAGTGGGCTGACACCCCCCTGGTTTCTTCCTGCCCCCCAGTACTGTATGGGGCCGTCACTTCCACCTCTGTGTGCCTTGTCCTTGCAGGATGTGTGTGTGAGAGTGTGTGTGTGTGCGTGTGTGTATGTGTGTGTGTGTGTGTGTGTGTGTGTGTGTGTGTGTGTATGTGTATGTGTGTAATTAATCATTATGATTTTAAAGCCTGCCAGACACAGGCTCAGCAGAGGTGTAAAAAGCAAGAGGCAAACGGCATCAGCAAAGCTTGGCCTGTGCAATCAGGTCCACTAGGGCTTAGAGGAGGTCACTTGAGACCGCTTGTGAGACAGGGCTCCTATTGTGTATTGTGTGCTTCGCCAAACCTAAGCCAGGCTCCCTGGGTCAGTTGAGGAGTGACAGGGACAGCCAGGTTGGCAGGCCTCATGGAATGGTGGGGTACTCCTGCAAGGTCTGCAATAACAAGGTGCCGCTCTTCTATGTAGAGCTCTCTGGGACAGAGGGTCATGTGAGAAAGGGCCCCACTGCACACGGCCCCCATTGGCCACACCCTTAGCTCACACCACAGCACTTGGATCTGTTTGCCCCTTTGTTTCCCACACTCCTTGAGGGCTGAAATGTTTTCAACAAGTCATTGTAACGGATCCCCTCAGCCCCTTTATAGGTATCTGCACAATCTATCCAAATCATTTACCTATCGGTCGGCCCCGAGGACCACACCTGGGGGGGGGTGTTCCTAGGCATCTGGGCAGTACATGAGTCTTATCTCATCTCTGTGGGCTCTGCTCTGGGGTCTGCCATGCTGCAGCAGGCACAAGAGGC
>PVIU01000030.1:220987-610305 GCA_004026605.1 Ondatra zibethicus | reverse complement strand
TCATCAAGCAAAAGTTGGAAGCCAGGGGCGGGGATAGAGGTGGGAGGTAGGGGAGCAGGGGAAGGGGAGAGGGGGAAGGAGAAGGGAGAAGGACTGGGGAGAGCTTGGGGGAGTGGGAGGGTGAAGATGGAAGAAAGGTGGACATTGGAGAAGGGAATAAGATATCTACATTAAGAGAATCATTTTAGGGTTGACAAGAAAGTTGGCCCTGGGGATCCCAGGTGTCCACGGGCATGTCCCCAGCTAGGTATTCAGGCAGCAGAGGAGAGGGTGCCAGAACTAGCCTTGTACCATAGTCACATTGATGATTATCTTGATTACCATTATAGAAATTTCATCCGATGGATGGAGATAGAGACAGAGACCCACATTCACATCAGAGCAATGGATTGAAAATTTCTTTAAAACATTTTTGAAGCTTTGCTTCACAGAATAGGATAATCTTGATCTGATTTAAAGAACGGGATCTAATTTATAGATCAGATCCAGATAATTTGGTCTAATTTATTATGGAAGGAAATAATTCGCAAATACTGTGTAAGGGGAGTGATTGAGACACAGTTCAGAACTAGGGTCGGGATGGAGTGATGGTGGGGTGAGCAGCAGAGGAGGCAAATAACAGACAACACATGGCTCACAGTCAGTTGCTGTGGGTTAAGGGGTTAACTGTGTGATTTTCTTTTTTTTTTATCATCTTGAGAATATAAGCAAAATATAAAGAATTTGAGTTCACCAAACGGCCCAGGAGCCAGGTTTAAAATGCAGCCATGCACACAAGGGAAGCACAGGAGATGCTTTTTGTGACACTTCATGGCTCAATAAGTGATCATTAGTGCCCAAGGGCCACATGTCTCCTGTGTATGCTAGTATTCAGAAATAATTTGGTCTAATTATTTATTAAATAATATCCTAACGCAGCTGGTAACACCTTTAGAAACGACTGGGTCATTTTCTTCAAATTTAGTCTAAGTATACTTCAAAGTAGTTTTTCTATGAAGAGGGTTCTCTTGTAAGAGATGAGAACAAAACAAAACACAAAAGCACTTGAAGGGCAGTCGGGTCAAGCTGGCCTCCCATGTTATAGTGTGTTAAGGATTTCCCCGTCACCTGAAAAGCTGTCTTTGTCCAAAGCCATGAGGTTCCTAGCTTGGTAAATGTAGCAGCGCAGGTGGTAGATATAGACTCCTGAAAAGAAGAGGGTGACAAGAAATAGGACACTGTTAGCAAGATTTTTCTGGGATGTTTAGAGGTGATATGTGTTTCAGGTTCATGGGCCGCTTGTCTATTTCCCCATAGCAGAGAGCACAAATTTTCCCAACATAGTAGTTTCTTATGCAAGAAAACTTACAGTGGTCCTCTTATCCATGCTTTTGTTTTCCATATTTCAGTTGCCCAGAGTCAATCTCAGGTCACAAACATAAGAATGCTTGTCTAAATTCCAATGCAAACAGTAGAATAGTCCAGAAATAAATAATTCACAAGTTTCATACTGCTAGCTCTGTAGTGTGAACAGCCTCAAAGTATTCAGCTCCTTCTCACTTGGGATATGGGTCATGCCTCTGTCCAGTGTATCCATGCTGTATATGCTGCCTGCGTGTTAGCCACTCGGTAGTTCCTTATCTCAGTTTTCAGACTGACTGATGTAGTCACACTGTAGGGCTTATTTACTTAATAAGAGCCCACAACACAAAAGTAGTGATACTGATACATTATTATAGTGCATTTTAATATCTTTTATATTTATCATGTTACTGCTATTTACTGGTTACTGTGTCTAATTTATAAATTAAACTTCACCACATGTATGCATGTATAATACTAGACAGTTTATAAGCAGGGTTGGCAGGGAGTCTTAGAGTGTGGTTAAGAGGCAGGGAAGAGTGCAGTGGGAGTGTATTTAAACTACTATACATCAGGTGTGATGCTGCACACTTGTAATCCCAGCAAACAAGAGGCAAAGGCAGCCTGGATTGTATACAGAAACCCTCCTCCAAAGATAAAATCAAACAAGTAACTGCTGTAACTGCGCGCGCACACACACACACACACACACACACACACACACACACAAACAAACACACACACACACTTTGGGCCTATGGCAATGCAGAATAGAGCAAGGTAGGAATTCCAAGCAGAGATAGAGGAGAAAAGAAGGTGGAGTCCATGTAGCTGCCAAAGGAGTAACATGTCAGCACCGGGAAGCCACAGCCTAGTGGCGATATATAGATCAATAGAAATGAGTTAATTTAAGATGTAAGAGTTACTTAATAAGAAGCCTAAGCTAATAGGCCAAGCAGTGTTTTAATTAATATAGTTTCTGTGTGATTATTTTGGGTTTGGGTGACCAGGAATGAACAAATAGCCGCCACCTACTACTACTATTATTAACACACACACACACAGTTTGAGGGATAACAGAGTACTGACTGAATGTTTAAATTCCAGAACCATGAATGCTCGAATATCTGGTACACATTAAGACTTATGTAAACGTGTGCTATTATTAATAACATTCTGAGATTCTTGAAGACTGGCCTTGAGAATAGACTCCCCTTTACAACGTTAGCCTTTTTTCTGTAATTAAGATAATAATTTAGGGTTTTTCTAGCCAGAATGAGTATTTTAAACAGATATTTAAATCAGTGATTTGATCATTCTTCATTCCACATAAAATACTGTTTTAAAAATCTTCATTAAATGAAGAATTATCAAGTCACTTTCATCTGAGATTTTTATCATATTTGATGATCTGAGGAGTTTTCTCGATGAAAGTGACAGATGCAGGACTAACAGCTGTCTTTAAAACTTACTGTCGAAATTACAGGAAACAATGGGTGTGTTTGCTCCAAACACAGTGGTGGCACTGTGTTTCTGCTTTTCCAAGCTCTTCTCATCTCCATCCTCTGTGGTGTCTGCCCCCTAAAGTAGGAGGAAACTGTTGTCATTATCATCATCATCATCACCATCATCACCATTACCATTACCACCATCATCACCATCATCATCATCACCATTATCACCACCATCATTGTCCTCACTATCATCATCACCATCATCATCATCACCATCAACATCACCATCATCATCACCACCATCACCATCATCCATCATCATCACCATCATCATCATCACCATCATCATCATCAACATTACCATTATCCATCACCATCATCCATCATCAGCATCATCCATCATCACCATCAACATCACCATCATCATCACCATCATTCATCATCATCTTCATCACCATCATCATCACTATCATCACCATCATCCATCATCTTCATCACCCATCATCACCACCATTACCATCATCCATCATTATCATCACCATCATCATCATCACTACAACCTAAAAACAAGCAAACCAAGAGGTGAGATTAGCAAGCAGCTGCAACAGTGGTTTCTAGGAGAGATTTTATCACCAACCACTTCATTTCCCAAGGTAACACCCAGGACAGCGAGTGACTTCTTTAGAGTCACCACGCTAGAAGGTGGCAGAGCAGGAGGTGAAAGCCAATCCTTCAGCCTCAAGTCCAGGTTTATCAGACCCTGCTGTTGAAAGAGTGGGGAAATAGTGGGAGCCCTCCAAGGCTGGGAGGAGGAAGACAAGAACAGCAGAGTGTGGAGTGGTCAGAGTGCACAGGAGAAAACAGACTGCACTTAGAAATGGTCCTTCTCCTCCCTTGCCCCTCCCTTCCTTCCCGTGTGTCTGTGTGAGCGGCATGTGTGTATATATATATATATATATGTGTGTATATATATCCATGCACAATTGTGTGTGTGGTCAGAGTAGGGCATCAGGTGCCCTGTTCTATTACTTGCTTTCTCATTCCCTGGAGACAGGGTCTTGTTGAACTGGGGTTCAGTGGCGAGCCCTGGTGACTGTCCTGCTTTCCTTTGCTGCCACTTCCCCACTCCTCAGTGCTGGGGTGACAGTCATCCACTGCCACAGACACCCAGCCTTTTGGACATGAGTACTAAGTATCTAAACTCAGGCCCTTAGGCTTGCACAGAAAATTTTCTTAACTATGGAGCCTTCTCCCCAATCTGTGGAACTGGATCTTGGCCACCATGCTGCACAGATCGCCCATTGCTGTTTTTATTCATTCCCTCTACTGACCTGCACCCATCCCATCATCTTCCTTTACTGTCACCTGAATCATCTTTTAATTTTGTGAGCCACCCTTCTGTTTTTCTTCCCCTGTGAGTCTGTATATTCAGCTCTTTTGGTCTGTTAAATAGCTACAATTTCCAAGCCATCTGAGCATACAGAGTTACTGGATGCTTCCTGAAATCAAGGCCATGGCAGAAATACTTGGGAAATTCTGGGAGAACTAGATGTGCCTTCAGTACTGTTCTGAGGACCTCTCATGCAGGAGTGGTTTCTTCCCAAGATGGGAGTCACTGGGCACTCAGGGCACATACCTTTCCCCCAACTTCTTCAACAGCCACGCAGCACTGAGGTTTCAGGGGCCTCTCTGGAGTTGTCTGTGCTTTTTAGGTGACTCACACATTTCCTCTACACCAGTATTATTCACGCTTTGACTTCTGGTTACTTACAAGGGCACCTTCAAGTTTAAAGATGGCAGCAGGACCATGTGTTTCTGAAGGAGCCATTTTTCTCCTCCAGCGTCTGCGGCGAAAGGTGTCTGAACTGCGCTGTTTCCAGTGGAATTTCCAGCCAATCAGCGAAGCATATTCCCAGCCCTCCCGGTCTTCAAATTCTTCCATGGCCTAAAATAGAAGCATAACTTTTAAGGAGAAACAATAATCTTCCTCGTATTGATAAAGCAGACCATTAGGTCAATGGGCAAAATGTAGTCACAAGTATCAGCTCTGTCAAGTACTATATGTGGAGCCAGGGATTCAGCTAAGAGAGAATAGATGGGAGTTCTGACTTGGTAGAGCTGGTGGGCTGTAGGATACAGGAAGGCAACTATAGCAACCATTCGAACATGGGAGTGTGTGAGAGTGGGTGCTTGCTCAGACTGAGTTCTCAAGAACATGTGATGTGACATTTCTGGAAAGAATTACTATCTGCATTTTATATGTGGGGTCAAATGCATCACCCCTTAGGAGTTAAATGTCTTGTTCATGCCAAAATCTGCTTAGTTAGTAAGATGGGATAGATCAGAGTATGTTATTTTTGTGGTAACTATTAACCCAGTACAGTATTCTTAAGTTAAACATGATTTATGTGCACACGATCTAATCTGAGAAATTAGATCCTCAAAGCTGAAGTACAACTGAAGAAAAAATAAATGTGGCCTTTGCTTCCATGTATTTGACATTTGAGTAGCCAGAATTTTTTATATAACTGTCTTACAATTGTGACCAGCTTGAATAAATGGAAAATAATAGTGAATATTATTGATGAACTTAGAAATAAAAGCTCCATGTATGGTTGTGATTAGTGGGTACTCTTTTTCTTTCCACTTTGAATAAACATAAAGCCCAGGTTTCATATGAACTTGCAGCTTCCTTTGTGACAGTGTGAATAATGACAAGGGCATATCTTGTGTAGCCAAAAATGAAGCAGGTTAAAGTCCATGATTGAAGTCTCAGCGCAGCTCATGAGCGGAACTAGGATTTCTGACCAATGAATGGTCCAGTGTTCTTCCCGAGTCATGTTGGTGCTTGTGTGGAAAGAGAAAGTGAAGCATGTCTGGAAATTTCTCATCCAATCAGGTCGGGACACCCATTCTAGTACACCCTGTCCTGGAAGCAGGCTGCTAAGCAAGGTAGACACCGAGATGGTCTAACTATTCTCCTTCCCAGGAAGATCATCTTTGAATAAAATGTGACTTCCCAGCACCTGCTAGAGTTGAGCCTTCAGAGCAATAGGAAGAGTTCCTGTTTAGTATTAGTCTAACCTGGCTTCAAAGGTCATCTCTGTCACCTTCTGAAGATATGACCTACAGCAAGTCTATTTCATGGCTAGGAACTCCATCTGTGGAATGAGCAACATCCCAGACCTTACAGCTTATGCATGACGCATTTGTGTGCTGAGTGTTCTAAATGACATGTAAAACAGACCATTCGGTATTAATTTCATATTACATATTTCATATTACTATTCCACTTAATTTACTATGCAGTTTAAAGCCTTGTAATACCCTAATTAAGTTAGGGTATGGATAGTTTTATGTCAACTAGATATAAGCTAGAGTTATTTAGGAAGAAGGAACGCAAATGAAAAAAAGGCCTCTACCAGGTTGGCCTGTGGGCAAGTCTGGAGGGAGTTTTCTTGATTGATGATTGATGTGGGAAGGCCCAGCTTTCTGTGGATGGCGCCACCTCTGGGTAGGTAGTTCTGGGCTATAAGAAAGCAGGCTGAGCAAGCTATGAAGAGCAAGCCAGTAAGAAGCATTCCTCCATGGCCTCTGCAACAGTTCCTGCCTCCAGGCTCCTGCACCGAGTTAGTTCCTCTCCTGACTTTCTGCCAGTGGTCATGTCAGAGGAGCAGTAGATGGCAGTTGACATCAAGGGACTGTCAACTTGAAACAAAACCCTGATGGGTAAATCTTGGATAGGCAAGGCCCCAAGACCGCAGACCCCAGAGTGTCTTTGGTTCTGCTGTGCCTTCACATGTCTGCTGTTGCCATCTTTCTCTGGTGTCTGGCATGGTGTGAATGGGTGTGGGGACATCCCCCCTGCCTGTAACATAGTGTGCTTATCTCATGGAAACATCCCGTTATACTGGGTATTTTTTTACCTGTGGATTATTATGAAGATGATTTCTTCCTAAACTGTACTGTTTAACTGAAGCAATGATTTTATACAATAATAGTGTTAGGTCAGGCTGTGGTGGTGCATGTCTTTAATCCCAGCACATGGAGGCAGAGACAGGCAGATCTCTGTGAGTTCAAGGCCAGCCTGGTCTATAGAGCAAGTTCCAGGACAGGTTCCAAAGCTAGAGAGAAACCCTGTCTTGAAAAACCAAAAACCAAAAACCAAAACCAAACCAAACCAAAACAACAACAACAAAAAATAGTGTGAGTTTAAATTGAATTTTGATTGAGGATTTTAAATAAATATTGCAAGGGATTTTATAGAGGTTAGTTTAGTGGGGAAATTAACATAGGTAAAGGTAGAATAAAATGCTGCCCTGCATCTGATAAAGCAGAGGCTGCAGAGGATAAAAATAAAACAAGGAAATGTCACACAGCTAGACCACACGAGCGTCAATTGAGGAGCCCTATAGACTGTGCCTTAGGATAGTGATTAAGAAAAACAACTGAGTCCTAGTAGCCTAGTTAGCTTAAACTCTTTTCATCTTAATGTTGGGAGATGTGTTCACAGGTTTGGGAGTGCTTCATAGCTGAGACAAAGCCTCAGGTTAGATTAAGGCATTTTGATAATAGCTTTGAGGTTAGGGATCAGAAAACAAAGCAGCCCAATTATTACTAGCTGATGTACCTTCCTTGTAAGAATTGGTTGGTGATCAAAGATGATGATTAATTCATTGTATCCATTTCTGCCCTCAATCTCCTGATATGAAAACTACTGATGAGTGGGTATGCAGGCTAAAGATTTAAAGTAGAGCTGACTGATTGCTTTTCATGTATAGAAGTTTAGGCTTGCAATTCCTTTAAGAGTCCTTATAAGATTACCTTTCAAGATAAGTAACAAAGTGGTTGGTCCTTTCTTTGTAACCACAAAACGCAGCCTGCCAGTAATAGAACTGGCTGAAAAGAATACCGTGCTTGTTTATACTCTGTTAATCTATAACAAGTTGCTTGGGTATGAATGTACGTGGGTTCTTGATGATAATTTGTTTTTCTACCTGTCATGTGTAAAATGTTAAATCATGTAAAGAAAATGAAAAGCATGTTTTCTACCTGCATTCATTGTAATCATTCACTTGAAAAATAGAATGGAACCACACTGTAATTTTTATATTGCTTGAAAGATTTTGGGGGGGTGTATAAGCTGTAGAGAAAAAACAGAGAAAGAGAATAAGAATAAAGATAGAGTTAGAAGGAAAACATCAAGAATGAGAGGCTAGGGAGAATAAAGACAGTGTTAGGAGGAAAAAATTAAGAGAAACAGAAGGGACATATCTGGATAGAGATAAGAAAATAGAGTAAAGACTACAGAAGAAGGAAACTATCAAGAGAGTGCATGTCTTTCCCCTTACCCCTCAGATAAAAAAGTCATAGCACGCTGAGTCTGTGGGTTCCCTTTGACTTCTGTGCTGCTGGAGGCTGGTCCCTCGGGCAGCACCTTTCCTTCATGACGGACTGTGATCAGGACATGTGAGCTGAATATTAACCCTCCCCCCCCCGCAAGCTGCTTCTAGTCATGGTGTTTCATCACAGCAATAGAACACCGTACCTATGACAGATGGTTTTAAGTCACAAGGGAGAAAGATGGTAGAGTCAGGATTTGAATTCTGTGTCTTGTTCTAGGTCCTGAAGTATCATTACTACTGTCTTATCCTGCCAGCATAACCTCAGAGTTCTTTTCTATTCCTCTAGGGGCCTCATCCACTCTGTCTCAGCATCACGGGCGGGGGGGGGGGGCATGGGCTTGTGGAAGCACAGATCGCTTGCTGCTCTCCTTCCCAGAATTACTCAGTAAGCAGGCGGGAGTGAGGCATTTCTGACATATCAGGTGAGCAGGGTACACTTCCAGAGCCCTGAATCCCAGTATCAGATCCTTGATTTGCAAACGGCTGTGCAGAAACAGCCACGCAGCTGGAACTCTGCATGGTGTGGCAGGCAGAACACCCGGCGCCGCACTCTCCTACTTCCCTTACCCTTGCAGTACTCGAAGCTGTTTGGGTCAAATCTTTCTTGCGTTTTCGGACCAGTCTCCGCCGTCTGTGAGTGTGATACATTTTCTCTGCTGCAACCCAGGACTTGGGCTTATTATCAGGAGGAATGGTAATTCCGTACTCCCAGCCTGTAACAGAATTTGAGAATAGTTACTCGAAAGAGAAGCATCTGCCTAGCCAGCAAATAACTTGCCAGGTAATGGATAGCCCCTCTCTCTGCTCACAGATGTTCTGTGCTGTTATGACTGCCACAGGGTTGAGCAGGCTTAATCAGAGAAGATGAAGTGTGCCATGCCAAAACTTTGGGTGCCATCAGGCCACAAATGTAAAAGTATGTATATGTATACATGCATGTATGTGTGTATGTATGCATATGCATGTGTGTGTGCTAATATTCCAAAATCTAAATATTTCTCAAACTGAAAACCACTTTCTCTTGGCCCAGGATTTTGGATAAGAGATACTCAACCTTTCTGTTCCTTTGGGATTGAACCTAGAGCCCTGTGAATACCAGGCAAGGGCTCTGTTACCCAACTATATTTTTAGACCTTCAATAGCATTTCCTGCAAGTTGGTAAACCCGTCTGTGTTCCAACTTGACGGCCTTAATGGTAAAAGGCACACAACAATGTGGTGGGTACACAGTTATTGCTCAATAAATGCCATTACGATAAGATATTTATTATATATCACAACCAATGCAGAGTTGCCCATCCATTTGGAGTCTTATGCATCAATCCTGCCCTGCCCGTGTTTTATCACCTCTTAGAGAAAAGAACCAGTTAAGCTCTTCCTCTGCTAGTTCCAAATGGTAAGTTCATCTGACCTGTTTATTTGCAGAGAACGGTAAGTACTGCTATACCTAGAAGCTGTGTCAATCACACGCCCACTGGTGGGATGACTTACAAGACATTTGCCATTCTCCTGTCTGAGTTATAGGACCTCTAAGTTTGATTAGCCCAGGGAGATTATGAAATGTGATTAGGAAAGAGAAAATCCAAGCTCTAGATCTCTCCTATATTCTAACTCTGGATTTCTAAGTAACCTAGAGTCCAGCTTGTTGGCTCCATCACCTCCATTTTCCACTTTGAACATCTCCTCACCCAGCATCTGTCTATCTATTTGTCTGGGAGTCAGATACTCATTTGAATAGTCAAGGACAACACCACATGACCTATATGTCCTAGGCCAGCGGGGAAGGGCCCTTCCCCTCATGGAGCCTTTGCTCTGGTTAACCAAGGCCTTTCTGCTGACTCACACTTGGGCTAACAGATATACGTTACCTTTCTCATCCACTGCTCGATTTATGTCATATGTCCATGCGTCATCTTCCCACTCCCAACCTGGAGGGCAAGTCAGCTCACTGGGTGATGCTGCCTTATCTCCATTCTAAGACACAGACAGAGAGGAGTGAATGAGATCCAAAGATGAGGAAACTTTCCTAATACTTAACTACAGAATGTGCATGTCTTTATAGATAAAGTCTTTGAGATCCATTTTACTCAGAAAACTGTGATCTTTACTTACATATATATATGGTATATTATTTGTGTTTTAATAAATAAAGCTTGCCTAAGGATCAGAGGGCAGCCGGGCAGCGGTGGTGCATGCCTTTAATCCCAGCACTCGGGAGGCAGAGGCAGGCGGATCTCTGTGAGTTCGAGGCCAACCTGGTCTACAAGAGCTAGTTCCAGGACAGGCTCCAAAGCTACAGAGAAACCCTGTCTTGGAAAAAAAGAATCAGAGGACACAGCAGTCATGCTAGTCAGCCATACAGGCTGGGGAGTGGTGGCACACACTTTTAATCTCAGGACTCAGGAGACAGAGGCAGATGGATCTTTATGAGTTCAAGGCTACCCTGGGCTACATAAGATTGAATCTGGCTAAAAGAGAAACAGAGCTCACACAAAGGTGATCCCAGCACTTGGGGTCCCACACCTTTAATTCCAGCACTAGGGAGGTGGAGACAGGAGCAATATGACTGGGCAGAGAGAGAAATATAAAGGGGAAGAGACAGGGACTTAGTGGAATGTGGGGGTCAGAGGTTGGTGGAGACCATCGCAGGATTGCCCCTTTGTCTGAGCCTTGGTAGAGGTAAGCTCTTTCTAGTGGGTTGACTGCTTTGCTTTTCTGATCTTCAGGTCAAACCCCAATATCTGTCTCTGGGTTTTTATTATTCATGCAACACATACAAATGCTACACGAAAATTACTTGTCTCCAGTACCTTCTATTTTTACTATTAAAGAATAGTTTTACGTTGAACCATGTGAAATTCTTAGTTTGGTAAACCAAAATCATCTAACATTAGCAATTTCATATGGCCTCATTTAATACTATTAGATAGTGCCATTCAAGTTTATTTAGAAAAAAAATAGAACAGAACAGATCAAACATTAAGACACATGTGTTCAGTGTCTGGAGAGATGGTTAGGAGCACTGGTTGCTCTTCTAGAGGTTCTGAGTTCAAGTCCCAGTGACCACATGGTGGCATACAACCATCTATAATGAGATCTGGTGCCCTCTTCTGGTGTGCAGGCAAAACACTGAATACATAATAAATAAATAAATCTTAAAAAAAAAAGACACATGTGTTCAAGTTCAGGAAATGCTGCCGGAGGTTCATGATGCTGATCACGTAAGGCTGAGCAAAGTTTATATAAAACGCTGACTTAGATTTACATTAAAATTCAAAAAGAGTTATGATAAAGTTCAGATGTAAAAGAAATAAACGTGGCTGTAAACATGGAAAACACTCAGCTCCATTTCAAATTAAGAGAATGCAAAGTGGAACCGTGGCAGGTACCCCGTGTCACGGATGGGGTGATGTGGTGGGAAGGTATGGAAACAAGGACCCAGTTACACTGTTGCTGGGAGTACATGTGTGCCAGTTCCCTGCATTTGGAATTTGACCACACAATTCCAAGGATAGTTTTCTAGACATAAGCTTTCATTAATTGTGTAAAAATGGTTGTATAAAGATATTCACTGCCACATCTTTTATAAAAACCAACGATGAAACAAACAAAAACTCACCCCAAGCCACCAAACCCCAAATGTCTGCGAGATGTGCAAGTAAACAACAATAGGGGCCTATGGCAAGGTTCCCAGCTCTGTATGTGCGGTTATCAAAAGATGACCTGGAGCTGGGAGACGGCTCAGTTAGTAATTAGTTCAGAAGCCCAAGATGCACATAAAAGCCAGGACTGGAAGTCCACATCTGTAGCCCCATTGCCTGGGAGAAGGAGTGAAGAGATCTCAGGAGCTTGTAGCCAGACAGCTCAGCCCAGTAAGTGGGTCTCAGGCTCAGGGAGTGACTGGGAGAGACCCTGTATGCTGACCTTGCCTCTGCATGCATGTGTACACACTTGTACATGCTTCTCTGTGCATGTGTGCACACATCCACATGAACATGCACACACACAGGTGCTCAAATATATCATTTGGTGTAGGAGGTCCTTCTGTTTGTGTGTTGCTTTCATTGGTTGAATAAAGAGACTGCCTTGGCCTTTTGATAGGGCAGCCCTTAGGTGGGTGGAGTAGATAGAACAAAATGCTGGGAAGAAGGCAGTGTGGCAGATGCCATGTTTCTCCTGCCTGAGAAGGACGCTGGTTAGGAATCTTTCCCAGTAAGCCATGACCTCGTGGTGACATATAGATTATTAGAAATGGGTTAAACAAATATGTAAGAGTTAGCCAAGAAGAGGTTAAAACTAATGGGCCAGGCAGTGTTTTAAATGAATACAGTTTCTGTGTAATTATTTTGGGTGTTAAGCTAGCCAGGCACCGGGAACGCAGCCCGGGCCTCTTACTACAATCATTATGTGAAAATACGTGTTGTGGAATTGTGTGCACAACACAATTCTAGTTTGAAGGGGAAAAAGCACACTTGTATAAAAACAGAAACCTGCAACAGTGGCTATTTTACAGAGGACAGTGATAGGCGGGGAGAATTACTTCTCATTTCCCTGAGCACTGGATTTTTTAAAAAAAAGTTTAACATTTTTATTTTTATTTTTGGGAATGTGTGCAATTATGTGCATGTACATAAGAGTGTCCACTGAGACCACAGAAGGATATGAGATCCCATGCAACTGCAGTATAGGTGTTTGCGGGAACTGAATGAGCGCTGGGAACTGAATTCCAGTCCCCTACAAGAGCATCAAGCACTCTTAGCTGCTAACACATCTCCTCAGCTCCATTTTTTTATTACTCTTTTTTGTTTTTGTTTGCCTGTGTATTTCTTTAAAGTGAACATTTCATTTTTCGTGATCTTAAAAACTAGCTAGACAGTAAATTTTTACCTAGAAACTGCACAACTCAAACTTGATGCTGTAGCAGTGTCTAGCCACAGAGGCCTAGCATTTATTGGATGTCAGTAATGAGCTTGCACTTGCAGGGCTTCTGTTGTAAACGGGAGACTATTTGGAATCAGGGATGCAGGGGGAAGAGAGGGTGGAGCATCTCTGTGTCTCATGATGCAGACATGGGGCATGCAGGTGGCTCACCGCATCCGTATAGGTGTCCTCTGCTGCCTTCCACTCGCCTCCAGGATAGCGAGTCTCATTCTGGTAAACTTCATCGGTGAACTCTGTGTGACCTGCATCCGCCTCAGTCAGGAGGCTGTGGGCGAGAGAGAGGGCTCCTGTTACCCAGGAGAAATGGAACCGGAACCAGGAACCCCAGCTATTTCACACTGTTGGGAGACCCCTACAGCTTGGAAAGACACCACTACTCTTCTGGCCTTCTGGCTTGAGCCCTTTGGTTTCTCCATTCCAAATTTGACTTTGAACTAAAAGCTTTTGACAGTCATTTGGAGAGGGGGGCTGGGCCAGCGAGACCTAAATTATAGAGGACTCTTCACATTGGCATGGTCGCTCCTTCCGAGTAATTAGAGAGGAGCCAGGAAAATAGCGCCAAAAGGGCTCTTGAACCGCTCCCTACAGGGAGCACAGAGAGTGTCTTCCACACTGCTTGCTGCAGTATAGGCGCTCCAGCGTTTTCTCAGTGAAACTCTTGGCTGACAGTTCAAAGAACAGGGAATGGAGTGGGGCTGTGTGGAAATGTGTGCCCTTGGCTTGCTGGCTCTACGCGACATAAACTGGTGGTTTCTAAGAAGACAGCTGAGCCAGCTCATTTCACACTCCAGACCCTTTGGGGCCTCAAGAGCCCTGTGCTGACTCTGCTTGGCCAGCTTTGGTTTGGATTTAAAAACCCAATGTAAGAAGGGCACAGAGGCTCCAACTTCGCCTTGAGTTCTCTGCCAGGGACCCTCAAGTGACGGTTCGTTTTCCCTTACTATTTCTACCCTCCCTAATAGTTCTACTATTTGATTCCAACCAAACCCTGGAAGGGTATCAAAAAGCCAACAGCCCCAACCATTTGTATAAATTGAAATCATCCAACTATCCTCTGCACTCCAGAGGAGACCCAAAGGTTTGGCCGCTGTCTCTGGCGTCCCAGCCTTGTGTTTTTCCAGTCACAATTCTCTCTACCTTTCCCGTCCTCACCCCCATCCTTCCGTTCAATTCAATTCCCACTTCCACTCCTCACCAATTCCCACAACTCCAAACAAAGCAAACAGCCCCGCACCGGAAGCAAGGACGCGTGGGCACTGGGTCTGCAGGACCAGCATGCTCCTTTTCCTCCGTTCTTTTGACCCATGTGATGACTCCAAAGGGGACCTTACAGTACAGGTCCCAGAATGTGCCAGCACAAGGTGGCCAGAAGAGGGAGCTCTAGGAATAATGTTGCCACCAACCATTTTTATTTACTTTGTTGATTGATTGACTGAGACGGGTCTCACACAGCCCAGGCTGCCCTTGAACTCACCAGGTAGCAGAGGATGACCTTGAATCCCTGATCCTCCAAGCGCTGGGAATATAGGTGTAGGCCACCACACCTGGATTATTCTGTACTGTAGCTTGAGCCCAGGGCTTTGTGCAGGCCAGGCAAGCAATCAACCAGCTGAGCTAAGTCCCTCAACCCTGCTGGCTGTATTTAGAAATCTGGGACTCCCAGACTTCAGGGGAAGCATAACTAACCCTCTATTACTCCACTGTTTTTTTGGCAGCGGGGGGAGGGGTACTGAGAATCAAACCCAGGACCTCACACACGGAAGGCAAACAATGAACCACTGAGATATAATATCTCCAGGACATACTAACAACTTTTGAGATATAATCCACATAGCACATAATTCACCTCTTTGACTTGTACCCCCTAATGTTTCTTATGGATGTTCAAGCGTCAGTTCAGGAGGGGAGTGGAGAAAAATGTATAGCTCGATAAAAACAGTTTTTAAAAATGGTTGGGTTATATGAGGAATCAGAGAAGCTGGGGGAAGGGAAGCCCACTCCTGGGCTAGAGAGTTTAGGATGGGGGCAGGGTCACCAGTCAGGATGGCTCTGTAGTTGCTGACAACCTTGTGGCCAGAATCTGCTTTGATATGTTAAATAGGCAATTCAGCCATTTGTCTGGGGTTTGAGAACTAACACCTAGCACATCTGTAATACAGACATATATATGAGAGAGAGAGAGAGAGATTGTAGTAGTTTGAGTGCAATTGGTCCTCGTAATTTCAAAGGGAGTGGCAGTATTAGAAGGTGTGGCCTTGTTGGAGTAGGTGTGGTCTCATTGGAGGAAATGTGTCACCGTGGAGGTAGGCTTTGAGGTCTCATACATGCTCAAGATGCTACCCAGAGTCACAGTCCACTTCCTGTCACCTTCTGATAAAGATGTAGCCACTCCATGTCTGCCTACATACCACCATGTTCCCCGCCATCATGATATGGATATAAGCCAGCAAGTCAACCCAGTGAAATGTTTTCCTTAATAAAAGTTGCTGTGGTCATGGTGTCTCTTCACAGCAATAGAAACCCTAACTAAGATGGACATATATAAAAACACATTTAGATCTAGGCATAGGTAGAGTTGTACTAGGTATTGGACTGACATCCTTGCTCATGAGAGACAAGTACTCTACCAGGGAGGTATCCCTGCTCATTTCCCTGACTTTTACTTTGCATTTTGAGACTGGATCCTGTAAGTTGCTGGACTTGAATGGAGGGGGTCTGCACTCCAGGCAGGCCTCAGACATGCAATCCTCCTACTTTATCCCCTGAGTAGCTGGGGTTAACAGACCTGTACCCTACATCCCCTTAGGTGTTTCTTATTTTTGTCTTTTGGGACTGATGGTATCTTCCAACTTCCTGTAAATTTCTATGGACCTATTCCTATTCAGTGGGTAAACCTAATGTTAATAAGAATGACGATGGAGGGGCTGGGGAGATGGTTCCATGGGTAAAAGCTCCAGCCAGGACTCAAGCCTGAGAGCCTGAGCTGGATCCCAAGAACCCACAGAAAAGTTGCCTGTGGTGGTGAATGTCAATCATTCCAGCATTCCTAAGGTGAGTTGGAAGACAGACAGGAGAATCTTCCAGAAGCTGTGCACCAGCTAGCCTGGACACAGAATAACAGCAGTATTAAAACTTACTCTTAAAAGATGTCTTCTGATGTTCACATGTGTGCTAAGGCAAGCAAACACCTGAACACACACACACCTAAACAAAATAAGTGACGTAGAAAGTCAAACACTCACCTTCTTTCAGGGTCAACTATCCAGTCTCCTTCCCACTCCCATCCTTTGGGAGGCAAAAAGAATTCTCTTTTGAGTTTTATTTTTCCCGTGACATCAGAGAATTTATGACGTCCCACCAGTCCAGATGTGCCCCACTTCCCAAACACAAGGGCTTGGTTTTCATACTGTTAAAAACAGATTGGAGAAATACTATCAGAGACTGAGAAAGCAAGCCAGCTGTGAAATCTAATTTTGCCCAGATTTGAGACTAGATGACAGCAGAAAGCAAAAAAGCTGTACACCCAAAAAGTATGGACCTAAACTCGGGCCTGCCAGTGCTCAGGTGACTTTGGGCAAGTGGCTCATCCTCCTAAGAGTCAATATGCTCATCTGTAAACCAGGCACAACAGGTTTCTTAGACTTATTCTAGAGTTCGTGCATGCAAACGGTTGTAAATGTGTTCTGCGAACAATGATGCATCATGGGAGTTGTTTCCATCTTTGAATGACACTAAACAGGACAATGTCATGAAAAATCCACAACAATCTTCAACATATGAATGTGTGTGTGGATTTAGTGGAAGTTTCCTGCTTAGATTTGGACATGGTTCTCCACAGGAATAACTAATTGATAGTGTAATTGCCCAGGTAGTGCACAAACAATACACGAGAAACATGTGCAGAGACGAGGATGCCTGTGACAAGGGCGCAGAATGAAGGAGCACGGCTTTCTTGTCACTTCTGCTTGGAAACCAGCATGACGCTAATAAAATCCAAGCACAAACCTCAGCATGGACAACCGAGCTTCACTAAGAGTGGAGGTGGTGACCTTCAGTGGCCTTGAGATGGCAGCAGTAGGCAGGGGAGTAGGAAGTGTTCATGAACAGGCACGTGTGAAATACTTCAAAGACACCCAGAGACATGTGTGCATGTTTGTGTAGCCTACTTAGTGTGTGGATGTCAGCACCAACTCAACAAACTGCTACTGGTTCTAGTGCCCTAAGCTGGAAAAGCAGGCATTTTCAAGGTCATTGGCTGGAGGTCACCTCTTCGAATTATCACACAAAGGAAGTAGTCACTCTGGAGTGTTCTACTGTCAATAATCCTCAGGAGGGTCTTCTCCTCATCTCTTGGGCTAAGATTCTTTAATAGGAGGTAGTCATGACTGCTACCAGTAGTTAAAAAGAGAAAGTTCTGCTCTACTAGAGAGAAGACAGGACTGTCTTTAAAGGTACCATTTCAGCAAAGACGGTGAAGGAGCCTTCGGCGAAGCTATTGAACTTCTTCTCCACGGCACTTAAACCCAGCCAGATATTCACTCGCAATTCCACAGGCACTTTGGGCCCATTGTTTTTTTCTTGTGGATACTGTGGATGAACAACAGCATCTTAGGTGACAATGGGACAGATACCGCATGATCTGTGACATCACGCTAAAGCTCAAGCATGCTCAGCTTCTACTCATTGATCCCGCCCGACTGAGTTTGTATCTGCTTTGGTTAAAACTGACAACTGACCCCACAGCAAAGATTGTAATAGGAGCTAAAGCAGTAAGTCCCGAAGTTCCATGCAGCCATCAAGAGTGCCTGATCTTTCCTAGCTCTCTGACTCACTTCCATTCTCAAGAACATCTTTTCCTTCATTGATAAACTGTATGTCATTCAGCCAATCAGTCAATCGATCAAAGTGTGTGCCGTAGATTGTCACCTGTTCCAGAGACCATTTCAGGAGGTCTACAAGAGCAGAACACTCTTCCTAAGAGCATCAACGTGAGATCTGTCTTGTTTTGTTGACAGTTGTTGACATTTATACAGATGAGGCAGTGGCATCCCACTGTACCCATCGGTATTAACAGCACTCAACTTTCAAGCACAGAAGATGAAATGCCAGTTTCACTAAAGAATTCCTTTAACTTAAAAAAAAATAAACTAAAGAACTAAAACAATTTTGATGGAGTTTTTAAAAAATCCAGGATTGATTACTAGTTTTGTTAAATCCCCACTTTTGAGTGCCTGACTGTTTAATACTTGGTGTGATAAAGGAGGAAGCTCTCACAGGTCACCTCACACATTAGCATGTGACCAGTATCTTAACAAAAAGGTCTATTATAAATTGACCTAGAGAGATAGGAGTGTGTGTGAGTGAGCGTGTGTGTGTGTGTGTGTGTTGAGACAAAGTCTCCTGTGTCCTGTGTTTGTTTTTCTATTTTAATTTCTGTTACAATAAGTACTTGGGATATAAGTCATATAAACAAAAGCTCTTTGTAGTTTACAATAATGTTTTTAATGTTATAAAGAGAAGCTGAGCCTAAAAAAAAAATCCCACTAAACTAAAAGACTTCTCAAGCTCTATAATGAGGGTTAAGGGAGTCAACAAATATACAGAATATACAGAGTTTCTTTAAAGCATTTGTTTCTGTTTATCCACTAGATTCTACAACCTAACCCAGAACACACACCCTGGGCTCTCTGGCTTCCTTGAAGCTTTTTTAATTAATCAGTTTGCTTCTACTGCTGCTGATGGAGATTTTAATTGAGGTCTATTTGAAGTCTGATTCATGCTGCAGAAGACATCTGAAAGAAGATGGACACTCGGACGCTACTCATAGCCTCCTGGCTAAGAGCCGTGTGAACACTAATAAAGGTCAGCAGACGGCTCCTGGTTAGAGAGAGCACCTCTCCTTGACTCAGCCCTTTCTCTTCTCAAAACTGGTTATTCCTTTCTTAAAGCCAAGGAACTGCTGTTGGGGTAGACAGGATAGGGCGTCAAAGCATGCCAATGAGGGCTATGTTGAGATCTTAGATGCAGCCCAGGCCTCTGTCAGTTTTCCAAGACATGCCCATAGAAGTTCTTCGTGGTGGGGAGGGGTCCTAGGATGGGGTTTTGGGTCCTAGGAAGCTTGCAGAGTATAGGCAGAATATCAGATACATGCACACACACCCCCAAAAAAGTATTTAAAGGAGTCCATGACTCTAAAATATTCAGAACAAGTGTGGCATTGTGGCACATGCCACAGCACTTGGGAGACATAGGCAGGTAGATTTCTGTGAGTTCTAGGCCAGCCTGATCTACATAGTGAGACCCTGTCTCAAAAAACTGGTAGCGACAATGATGATTTTGATGATGATGATGATATTCAAAACTTCTGCTTAAAGTAGCAATTATCAAAACTTTTCTATATTAGAGCACTTCTGTTTGTGGTGGTTGATGGTGGTTGTGAACTTGACAGGATCTGAATCAAAAGGAAAGACAGCTAGACATTGCTGTGAGGATTTTTTTAAAAGATTTATTTATTTATTAGGTACACAGTATTCTGTCTGCATTTATGCCTGCCAGCCAGAAGAGGGCGCCAGATCTCATTACAAATGGTTGTGAGCCATCATGTGGTTGCTGGGAATTGAACTCAGGACCTCTGAACGAGGAGCCAGTGCTCTTAACCACTGAGCCATCTCTCCAGCCCTATTGTGAGGAATTTTCTTGATCAGATTATCTGAAGTGTAAAGCCCTATCATAAATGTGGGCAGCACTTGCTGGTGGCAACCCAGACGAAGGAAAGAGAGGCAAGATTTTTGCTTTATGCCTGCTTGCCTTCACTCTTGCTGGCAAGTTCAACAACATTGGTGCTGCCACTGCTAATATTAGAACTCGGCTTCCAGGTTCCAATGGAAACTGAAGACCAATTGCTCTTCAGGAACCTTCAGCACCAGACTGAGACCGCTAAGACATCCAGCCTCGTGGACCAATCAGTCATCAGTTCTTGGCCTTTCTGATTGAGACAGCCATTGTTGAGCCACCAGATCCTATCATTAAGCCAATCTAATAAATACCCTTTTAATGTAAATTCACTCTGTCTGTTCTAGAGAACCTTGATCCCATGACTGACTATACCACCCACCTTTCTCAAGCACTTAGCATCAGTGGAAGAAATGTATTGCTTGTCTGAGATATTAAGAGTGGAAAATGCATGTCAGAAAGCAAATGGCAGTGTCATGTTACTATTAATGTCACAGACATCTAGAGAGGTGTCTGTGGTTGAAGGCCAGCCATCCTCATGTCACTCTCTAAAAACTATTATCCCAGAAGGGACCAGAACAGGTCAGCACTGATCTTAAACACCTTAGCTATGTAACAGATAGAATACGACAGAGCAATCCCTCCTTCAGAACAGAATTTGCATGCATTTTTCCATCCCACTTTGAAGACGTACCTTCAGAAGGATGGTTTGGGTTTTCCCACAGTATTTTCCAGACGCGTTCCCACCACTGGTGGAGTATAAGACTTGATGGGCAGGAATCCGTGCATAAGCCAGTCTTTTCTCTCCACGGATCATCCAGATGATAATGTCGGGCATACTGTTCTGAGGCTGCGCAGTGGGTTGGGTGGAAAAGAAAGCAGACAAGGTGAGTTTATATGTAAACAGGTTGGAGGAATAGCAGGCTAGACCCTTGGGACTGTGGTCAATACTGTGTCTCAAAGTCAGGAGACACACATCTTTTTCAGTCACACAGTGGTTACACAGGGCTAAGGAAGGGACTGTGGATGATTGGGGGGAAGGAGAGGAGAAACAGGGGAGCAGGTGAAGAGTTGCACCCTACTCTGGTCTGAAAGACATTTTAGAAAGCACCCCCTATCTCTCACGCATCATTTAAAGAAAACTATCAGCAGACTGAAAAAGCTGCAAGCTGCCACCCGCTGCCATGGCTTGAATGTGTTCCTCAGGGTTATATGTCCAAAGCTTTAGTCAACAGAGTTAATCGACCTAATGAGAGACAAGAAGGTCGTGAGTGATTGACCCACAAGCACAGATTAATGCCATTGTTGCAGAAGTGGGTTAGTTATCATAAGAACTGGCAGAGTGTAAGACACTATCCCCTAGATACTCGAGGGACAGGAAGAGTCTGTTTAGTCTTGTCCTTTCAGCCATAGAGGTGAGGGACACCTGACACGTATCTAGCAACCTCTGTGTGCCCTGCACTGTGCTGTCCCCTTTATAACTGTCATCATCATCTTTAAGTCTTTCACAACAGCGCTGTGATGCAAGTACCGTGTTTCTCCATTTTACAGGTAGGGTAAGCGGACTTACGTGAATTAAACAACTTGCCCAAGGTCACATATGATTTAGGACTTAAATTTGCATCTTTCTAATCCACAGTACAGATATCAAAATATTTTAATTCTTTATGTCGTGTTCTCCTATTCCATCACTCGGAACACTCTGTGACAGCACTATGACAGCAACGATTTTCCTGCAGGCGCCTCTAAGGCCCAGCTCAAAATTCTTGTCCTGACTTTAGTGACTTTCACCCCAGTCCTCGGTGGCTCTCCCAGCCCAGTGACTTTTTTGGTTTTTATCACTGACCAGATCATTCACAGTCTCAAACAAACATCATGCCAGATGCTCCATCTATCACCCCACCCATGGTGCTGTCCACAGAATCCTTCTAGTGTAATTTCAAGGTGTCTACCTCTTCAGTAAGTTGCATTAATTTATCAAGCCAGTCCTCGATTTCCAACAAGGTGGATTTCACATCGGTGGCTTCAGATCTCATCTTCATAGCTGCCTCATGTATCTGGGAGAGAAACCTGGACCGCAACTTTCGGATCTGAGTATCCAGAATCGTGACATTGGCTTTTCCGTCTGTGACGGGCAAGGTGTATCTAAAGGAAGGGAATGAAAGAGAACTTAAGAGTGACATTCTAGGCTTCAAAACTGAATCCTTATGTTTACACACGTGTTGAACATATGTCTGCATGCATTTCATGTGGACTGAAATGTCAGTACTGAACTGTGGCACTGCTTGATTTAAGCTGAAATTGAAGACATTTTTGTGGCCCTGACAGGAAAGAGAATAAAGATTCCAAAGCAGCAGAGTCTAAACAATATTCCCACCGCCACCGTCTTCATCACTGCTGTCATCTCAGAAGGTTCTCAAAGAGTTCCAGAAAACAGGAAGGACGGCTTGCCTAGGGCAATTTCCATCCATGTCCCAGTGGTGGGAACCCCCAAAGAAAGATGGCTAAGTGAGTGACTCAGGTTAGCCCCTGTCATCTACACTTCCCTGTCACTGTGGCAGTAGGTGAGACCACAGGGCGAGACTGTCCCTAGGACCAGGAAATCCAACTCATACTGTCCCCACCTAGAATTTCCAGTCATTTGTACTTCACCTGACACCTTAAAACGAAGGATATCTAGCATGGTTTTCCTCAATCATGGGATTGCCTGTTATATAGCATTTTAAAGACTCTAGTTCACTTCTTTGAAGACAGCTGGATATGGCCGTGCCTTGTTCAGCAAAGCCTATGGTTCGCAGGCATTTTCTAAGTGAAAACTGCAACTCCACATTTTGGTTTGATTTCGTTAATAGTCGTGCAGCATGTGCGTAAAGGGTTAAGATCCTACAGTGGCCAGGTAGAGCAAAATCACATGCGAAAGCTGTTGAGCTTGGAAAGTTACACTTGGGCCCTTTGAGAGTGATATGCTGACGGTGACAAGGAGCGGCAGGGCTAAGAGGGTAAGTCCTTCTCAGCACCAAGGCACCATGGGGCCTCTCTGTTTTCCTATCTGTAATTAAGAGGTGACCCCCTAGGATCCCTCAGCCTCTCAGGGTGAGCTTTAAGTGCTCACAAAGCCAGTGGCCTTTCCACTTCAGCTGCTCAATGACCCGACTAGACCACTAGAAGGCACAAGAAGACAGGGTGACTCAGAGCCCTACCCTAGAGGGGGAAGTATCTGGTTCCTCAGAGCAAGCGGAGTTACTCAATGTGCTTTTCTTTTCTACCTTCCTGGGTCATGGCTTTATTAGCCAATATTAAAATGAGTTTGGGATGAATCACTTTCCCCCCTGATTTCTAAATACTAAAAGATCTGAGTTAGTTCTCCAAGCCACAGCAATGAAAAGGCCTCTGACTAAGCCTATATACTAGTTTTCTCTAACCTGGTTTGGGGAGTGTGTGTGTGTGTGCGTGCGGTGTTGTTGTTGCTTTAACAGACAATGCTGTGTGATTTTGCATGTCATCCTTGTTAGGGGCCACTCTATCTCTGTGGCTCCTGTTTTAGTGTGAGTGTTGCTGCTAAAGGGGTGTGGAGTGCTTGAGACACTTAGTAAAAAAAAACGCAAACTATTTCTCAAACCATGAATTAGGAACATTGTTCTAAGAGGTGGATTCAATGTTCCTACCTCCCTGTGGAAGTCACGAGTCCTTCTTCAGGAGGGTGGCTCAGGCTTGTCACACTTCCCTCCCTTCCCCTCCATTCCCCCCTTGCCTTAGGCTGCTGGGACCAGCTTCCTCAGAGTCCAATCTGGGCCTCCCTGGGCAACAAACCAGAGAATGGGGCTTTTCAGGGTAACTCAGAAACTCTCCCTGGGGTGAGGTGGGGATTTCAAGAAGCTAAAAAGCAATGCTCAAATGCATTTTTCAGAGAAATACTTAAGAAGATTCTAGAAAAGCTTACAGTCTGAGGACATGACTGGGATGTGGAGACAGGAAGACCCCCGTACCTCGTGTCTTCTATGACTTCATCTATCAACTTCAGCCATAACTCCGCCAACTGGTTTGCAGGAATTTTGCCTTGGATTCCTGATTTCACAGCCTCTATGTTTGATTGCTGAGGAATTAAGAAAGAGGAGAGGTAGTTGGAAATTCTGCCATTATACCTAGGATAGCATTATTTCTAAGGTAAGGTAGAGAATGGGGTAAGGACATAAAAAGACAGAATTACAGAAAAGCCAGAGGGCCTCATTTCTCACTTAGTAATGTTTACCATAGTTTTGTGCTATTTACTTTTCTTCAAAATGCAATCGGCACTAGTAAGTTTAAGCAATAGAAAACCTTATCACGTATTTTGACCTTTGAAACCATGAAAATATTTTATATAGTCCAAAAATAAACAGAAAGAAACAATAGGAATAGGTGAGGAAACCCTGAAAAGGATTTAGTAGAAACACTATGGGCTTCATTATATTTTAGATGAATAGTTGAACTAACCAACGAAACCTATGAAAATAGCATTTTGACTATTTATCCTGAGTTACAAAACAAAGGCAATCCCAACTGTATGAAACTCGAAGCAGGAGGCTTGTTGTTCACAGTGAATGATCTATGGAGTTTAAGCTTGAACAAATGAATAATTATATTTAGGACAGCAGAAACTGGAGTCTCACCGTAAGAAAGAAAGTCCTTGGTAGAATATTAAAATTAGAGGCACCATTCTGGCCTTCAATAAAATTCAATAGATATAGAAGTAACTATGCATATATCTGTGTGTATGTATGCACATGTGTGTGTGTGTGTGTGTGTGTGTGTGTGTGTGTGAGCCTGAGTTTCTTGGCTGACAAAGCCTATAAGCAATGATATAACAGTAGTCATAATCACTCTAGTAACCAGATTCTTTTTTTTTAATGCCACTTCCCATTAAAATAACTAAAGCATTTTAGAAGAATGACTATTTTAGGGCTGGGCTTGAGAAAGTGCAAGATACGCTCGGAACATACGAGCGTGCTAGTGCTGAGCAGCTGCCGACAGAGAGAGGAAGGGGTGCCAGAGTCCTGGTCATGGAAAGCCACTATCTCTGTCAAGATTGGCCTGGAGCTCAGACAGCTTGCTCAGTGGAGGGAGATGGTAAGAACCAGGGCAAAGCCCCCCAAAGAATGTCCCACACATCATCAGAAGAAAGATGAGACCAGTTCTCCACCAACTCCCTTGAGGAAGGGAACTGGAAACTAATAAGAGTGGAGCATTTCAATTTCAATTTTATTTATTTTTGAAATTGTATTACTTTATGTGCATGAATGGTTTGCCCGAGTGTACATCTGTGCACCACACATGTACCAGGTACCCCTGATGCCAGAGAAAGGCATCAGATCCCTTGGAAAGGCAGTTACAGGTGGTTGTGAACTGTCACATGAGTGCCGGGAACCGAACCCAGGTGTTCTGGAAGAGAGGCAAACACTCTTTTTTTTTTTAAAGAATTTATTTATTCATTATGTATACAGTGTCCTGCAGGCCAGAAGAAGGCCCCAGATCTTACTACAGATGGTTGCGAGCCACCATGTGGTTGCTGGGAATTGAACTCAGGACCTCTGGAACAGCAGGCAGTACTCTCAACCGCTGAGCCATCTCTCTAGCCCCGAGAGGCAAACACTCTTAATCTTATCTAGTCCCCTCGATTTTATAGTGAAGTTCAACTATCCTTCTGCAATGGTGCTCCCACCCCCACACGGAGGCTTTTTATTTGTAAGCATGTTTACTTCTCCAGGGTCTGTGATGCTCCCTGGGGCTGTCGGCAAAATGAAACCCAAGTGATGGGATGGGAACAAACTATTCTGCTTCAATTCAGGGTCTTTGAGCTGAGCATGAAATCTGGAGGTGACTGATCCACGCTTGTGACCACTCACTGCCGGTGAGGTTGAGGACAATCTTCCCAGCTCTGCAGTCACCAGTGATCTCAAATTCCCCAGTGTAACTGTGTTTCCACATCACAGACAGAAACTGGACTACGTCTGGAGAACCTATACTGTCCCAGCCCTTGCCTCTCTTAGCATTGTTGCTACCTACTCTTGATGGCATCAGCCAGGACATTCACAAGTACCATTTTGGTGGCATGGAAAGATGGTAGAAAGAGGACTCATATTGCCTTTATAACAAAAAGCAGTATTTTTATATTTGCTATGTAGTCTTTGATCAGGTTATTTTCTCATATATCTTGGTCTAGTCCTTATAAGATAAGGACTTATAAATTTAATATAAATTAAAATTGTTTTGTCATTAAGATATTTTAATCACATATTGAGATCAATGATATTTTCATACATATGACATATATTATCTTCAAACACCCTTTTTCCTACACCCTAAATTAACATAATTTTGAAATAAAAACACTAATGCCAGGTGGATTTTATCTATACCCAACAGAAGCAACTTAGGATCTCTAAATTGAGTAGGCCTGTCTCAAATGTGCCACTTTCTCCTCACTACTGTAGTGAACCAATGTCAAGAAGGTGAACTCATACAGATACTACTGTGGAGTTCTACCAGAGGGAACCCCCGTCACGATCTTCAAAGAAAGACCATTCCTCCATTCTAAAGCAAGAGCAGAGAATGCAGGCCTGGTTCTTCCCATGGCAGAAATTATTACTGTGATCACAGCAAAGTTGCACAGGGTGCACATAGCTATAGGAACAAAGCACCCTTCTTATACAAATCATGGCGACACCTGAGCCCCTCTCCTCTGGCCTCTAGCCTTTTGCATCTTCCTGTCTTTCTCAGGAAGAAAACCTTTATCCTGGTATGTGCTCACACAAGCCTAAAACCGCACTTCCTTGTGGTTAGATATGGCTATATGACTGGATTCTGGCCAATGGAAAGAGAGCAGGAATCAAGTGTCTGACCTCTGGGTTTTTCCTAGTGAGAGGTCCTTGCCATTGCCTCACTTTTTCCCACCCCTTGGGCTGGAGGGTGGATGTTTGTGGTGAGCTGTCTCTATGGGACGGACTGAGGTAATTTCTTAGTGAAGAGTACAGCATCCGGGGGGGGGGGTAGCCTGGGCCGCAGTACCAATGAACTTCTGCTAGCTCCAGACCGTTTCCCTCAGCTCTTAGTCAGAAATGCCTCTTACCTCGTCGACCATTGTCTCTTAAGACCTTGTGCTACAATGGCCAAGCTTACATACTAACTGGTGCTTAACTTATGGTTTGGTAAAAGGAAGTGCAGGACAGATAACTCACCAGCCGCTCTGCCATGACTAGGAGGGTGTTCACTGCATCCAGGCGATGACTAATATCCTCCCAATAGGAAGTCAGGGTGACCACCGGCTTCGTGTGGGCCCAGGGTAGGTAGTAATAGTAGTTCCCTGGTATGGAGGGTCAAAAGTCAGTGAACACGGGACACTTGAAGTGGGCAACACATTCATTAAATAGACGTGCTGACAGAGCTACTCATAAATCCACATGCTTGGGGAATGGTCTTGGCCAGGGTTTGTTTGTTTGTTGTTTTGGGTGTTGGAGATTAAACCCAGGGCCTCACACGAGCTAGGGCACTTCTCTATTACTGAGCCACAACCAGGCACTATTCTGATTCATCTATTTTATTCTGTTGAGCAACAGAGGAATAGGTGGTTCATTCATCTGCTTTTGTAAATCTCTCGAAAATAACCAGCAAACCGAGGACAATAACCTCAGGATCACACAGCTGGACATCCATGATGGTTATGTCATATGCATTGTAATAAGAGTAAAGCACACTGGGGGTTAGGTTCACCGTTTCCTCATGAAAACTGTTCTTTTAAATTATTGTTTTTGCTGGAAGAGGAACAACCACCCCACCACAAACCCTGTTCTTTGCACACCTCGGCTGCCTGCATGCGGTTGGCAATACTTGGAAGCTTTCTGTAATTAGGACTAAGACTTGACCTTTTAAGGGCATTTTATGTTTTAAATCATCTTGTTCAACAATGTAGGTAAAAATATGGCAATATTGTTGGACTGTTTATGTGCACAGAGCCATACACACAAACATATAATTAAAAAGAAAAACAGAATCTTTTATAAGAAAGCAAAGCGATGGGAATGGGTGAGTAACAGTGAGGATCAGAAGTCTGGCTCTCCTGGCATCTGAGCCAGAGTGCAATTCGCGTCATCTACTGAACCTAAGGGAGATAAGGGCTTGGTGGGGTACAGCTGCTCTAGGGAATAGGGTATTTAGTGGGGTCACCACTTTGGGATTTTATGAGATCTTGTGTCCAGCCTGGGCATAGGATCGGGAACCTGGGATTCAGCTCCTGGGAAATGGGATCAGGTCCGGCCACCCCCGTTCCCTATCTGCCCACGTGCTAGCAGGCCCATGTAATGGGGTGTCCACGTGAGTGGACAATTAGAGGACAACTTGTAGGAAACAGTTTTCTCTTTCCAACAGGTGGGTTCTGAGGGCTCAGGTCGTCTGGCTTGGTGACACTCTCCTTCACCCACTGGGCCATCTCACTGGCCCCAAGTCTAGCCACTCTTGTGGGTTCCTAAACTCCAATCATCTTCCTCACTTATATTAGCTAATGAGATGTCGGGCATAATGACCAGCAGAGGGAAGGTACAGTATGGGCTTCTTGTCCTGAGAGGTATCCACTGTACGCAAGAATAAATAAGAGAGAGCACTTGGCACCAGTCTTACCATCAAATACTGCACGGCTGTATTGAGTCGTTGATGCCAAAGGTTTACAGGTTGCATCAAACTTGTTGCCATAGTTCCCAATGCTGACTTCAAACTGAATGGCCTCGCCGACATCTTGCAACATGGTGGCTGAATGGAACACGGCGGACAGGCTGTACTTCCGCCTTCTCTGGTATTTCTACAAAATAAGAGTAGGTACAAGGTTCAGTACCATTTCGTTTGTCTGTATATATGTGTGGATTTCCGGCAGATACAATTCTAAGCCCAGGTAATTAGTGCTGCACTAAATGCCAGAGGGGAATGTTCTTGAATCCTCCAGTTCCACTTCTCACATAAGTGGGCAGAGATTAAAGAATTAGGATCATCACTATGGGGCTGGTTGAAAGAGGGGGAAATAATACAAGTGTCTTTGAAACACTGAGATACACTTTAATAGAAATGAGTTAAGTTATATGTAAGAACTAGCCAGTAACAAGCCTGAGCCATCGGCCAAGCAATTATAATTAATATTAAGCCTCAGAATGATTATTTTATAAGTGGCTGTGGGGACTGGTGGATGGGAGAGAAACCAGTCTAGCGGGACCAAGCAGGACAGAGAAAAAGCTTCCAGCCACAACACCGTTTAAACAAAATATGTTACTGTCCTAATAGGATGAAAATTCACAGCAACCTAAATAAACCCTAGTGCAAATATAGATAAGGGGAGTATTTTATTTTATTCATACTTAATTTTGATGATGATTAAACCTAGAACCTTACAAATGGTAGGCAAATACTCTACCAGGGAGTTACACCCTCAGCTCCAAAAGGATATATTTAAAATGAGTACATTAAATATATATTTTAATATTGATATACATGAAGGGGATCTGGAAGAATATAACTCAAATTGCTAATGGTGATAATATCACAGAGGGCAGAGAGATAGCGGCAACTTTGCTTTCTAACTTATGCGTGTATGATATTCCGAGTCACTGAAGTATTAATTTTCTAACTAGAAATAACAATCAAGATTTTAATTTTCAGTTTTAAAAAAAGTGAAATTGTATTCTCTCTCTCTCTCTCTTCCACCCCCAGTCTCTTTTCTCTCTCTCCATTAGTAACTTAATTGATGACTTTCCTTCTCTGCCTAGACCAAGGCTTTATTCAATAGAATGGCTCACTAATTGTGGGTGGGGCTTCTGGTTTGTATGAGTCAAAAGTTTGGTTATTGATTTACAGAGATACCCAGACAACTGATTCAAAAACATTTTAAAAACACTAAGATCATTTTTATTTACTAAGTATAATCAGACACAATTATTCTTACGTCTTTCTTGATGAGATTTCCAGTTTTGAGCTCTCCCAGTGCTCCTGAAGAAAAACTTTACTTCAGGAAAACGTTACGTTAAATGGAAAGCCTTTCTCGAGCATCTGGTCTAGCAGTGATCAGAATTCCTCTACGCCTATCAGCATCTAGAGACATTTTTTTTTCTCTAGTGAATCAAGCAAACATTTTGTTAATAGCTAGTCATTGGCCATGGCTTAATTTTTTTTATCATTACTCTATTAGTTCATTGAGGATTTTATACAATGTATTTTTATAATGTTCGCCCTCCCTCAACTGCCCTCAGAATCTATTGCTTTATTTAAATTGTCTTTTTCTTAAAAAACAATGTATACTTTAAGTGTATGTGTGTGCCTGAGTGTATGTGTGTGAGCCACGTGTGTGCAGTAGCCACAGAGGTCATATGAGAGTGTTGGCGAGGCTAAAACTGGAATTATAGGCAGCTGTAGGCCCTCATATGTGTGGTGGGAACCAAACTCTCTCCAAGAGCAGTAAGTGATCTCAAGTGCTACGCCATCTCTCCAGCCCCCTTTTCCAACAAAACATAAATGTATGTCTCCATCACTATATAGATGGCACCTTTCTCATTACACCATACTTTTAAAAAACCATGGTAAAATACATATAATAGAATTTACCATTTTCAGGGTCTGGCTCAAGAGCATCAAGTAAATACATATTGTTAGGCTACAATCGCTAACCATCCAGGCACAGAACTCCTTTCATGTTGCAAACTTGACATTCTGCATTCATCCAATAAAAACTCCCCATTTCTCCCTTCCTCCAGCCACTGGAAGAATCGACTATGCTGTCAGCTTCCTTGAATGTGTGGTACACAGCTATCTATCCCAGGATGGGCACAATTCACTTAGCCCAATGCCTTCTATATTGTCCATGACATGGCACAACAGAAAATACTTCCCTTTCTACCCAGTACTGTTCCATTATATAAACACACTTCAGTCACCCAGTGATGCACACACAAGCAGCTTCCAGCTTTCGGCCTTGGTGAATAACATGGCTCTCAACACGGGCGTACAAGTGTCTGTGTGAGTCCCTGCTTCCAAATCGTTTGAGTCTGCACGCAGAAGTACAACTGCTAGATTCTGTAGTGGTTCTACTTTTAATTTTTTGAGGGCTGTTTCAAGAATTTGTTTCTGTTTTATTATTTATTTATTTATATGCCTCAGTCTCTAGGTGTTGGGATTACAGGCATGCCTCACCATGCCTGGCTGTTGTGAGAACTTCTGTCAGCTTGTAGTCTTGTAGAAAGAGAAGGGAACAGTCCCTTAGGCAGCCTATGATTATAAAGTCACAATTTTGGTGAAAGATGATTTTGACATCGTATAACTGAACCCTCTAAGATGGCTCTAAGACACTCCTCTGAGCGCCAAGCTTTTGCAGAATTCTTTCTAAATCATTGGCTGCAACATCGGCTTCACAGTCAATCACCCGGGAAGCTTTAGCCTGGGTATTTAAGCTTAAGGGCTTCCCTATCTTAGTTCACTCACTGTCTTGGTGGTAGAGAAGCTGGGGACACAGATGCTATTTACCAGGAGCTTGTAGAAACTCACAATGAAGCCCCCTCAGTTACTGATGGCTCAAGAACTTTGGGAGAATTGGAATCTTAATTTGAATTATCCAAGGTTTTAAAAGCAGGAAGCTATTTATACTAGTCATAATTTTATACACAGCATAACTTCTTCTTTATAAAGTACTAAGCATAATTTAAGAAAAGGGAAGTTGTTGAAAAAGAAAAGGAACATAACTTGGGACTTGAGTCAGGGCCCCAGATGGGTAACATTGGCTGTCAACTTGATGAGATCTGGGGTCACCTAGAAGATCTCTCAGCACGCCTGTGGTAGAATTTTTAGACTTGGTTAACTGAAACAAGTGGGATGACCCACCCTAAATGCGGGAAGCACTGTCCCATGGGTTGGGGTTCTGAGCAGGTTAAAACAAAAAGGCCAAGTGAGCACAGCAGTCACCTCATCCTGCTTTGTGTCGGCCTATGCAGTGTGAGCAGCCACCACAAGCTCCTGTTACTGTACCTTCCTCACCATGATGAACCATATTCTCAAACTGCAAGACAAAATTAACACACCTTTTCAAATTTTATGTGCACATTTGTCTGTGTGAGGGTGTTGGATCCCCTGGAGTTACAGAGAGTTGTGAGCTAGCATGTGGGAATCAAACCTGGGTCCTCTGGAAGAACAGCCAGTGCTCTTAACCACCTATCTATGTCTCCAGTCCCCAACTCCCCTCTCTTTTAAAGTTGCTTTTGCCAAGTATTTTGTCAAAGCGATAAATCCAACAAATAAACAAAAAACCAATGTAGGATCCAGAAGAAATTGTCATTATTGAAGTGTTAATTAACAAGTAAGTCAGGGTCTGTAGAGGACAAAGAAAGAGCATGGGGTCCCATGCATCCGGGAGATGCTGTGTCTGGCTGAGTCAGTCCCACACAAGTCCATTCAAGCCACGAGTCCATGGGAAAGCCCTGGGTGGTCTCATGCAATGCCTGCACAGTTGCCCACAGACACCTTCCAAGGCTCCTCCCCCTGGAGCGCCTGACCTCTGAAGAAAAGCTTAGACTTCTTACAGTCACCACAATTAGACAAGAGAATGGCATACACTGTCGGCGAATGCTCAAGATAGAGCCTCCTTTGGGCCACTTTGCAAGTTCAAGCTCCAAGAGGTCTATGGTTATCATCTGTTCACCTGCCCCAGAGTCCAGCTGTTCTAAATTAGGGTAATAGAGAGAGTTTTGCCAGGACTCAATCCTTTCCCACTTTCCCTGTGACCTCAGAGTAGAGAGAGGTGGAGAGAACAAGGAAGAACAAATATTTGGAGAAGCTGAATGTCTCAGTTTCGGTTCAGGGACCCCTCTTAGTAGCAAATCTTGGGGCAAAATTGCTTACAGCCAGGGAAAGCTAAAGAACGTAAATTATAGTCTCTTAGAAACAGGTGGATACTTCTTTAATGATGGTGCCTTGAGGGTCTCCTGGTCTTGGTGATGGAGCACAAGGTAGACAAAGTAGCACAGGCTGGCATTTCAAAAGTGAATTTGAGGAAGGGGGTGACTTACGCCAAGTAGGATACTGGTATAGCCCTTGAAAGTGGCTGAAGACCCACAAGCATGGGGACTAGAGGCTGGTGCTGACAAGATTCATGACATGAAATCTACTCATCTTGCCATCTTTGATCTGTTTGGGCCAACAACTAGCTGAGATGATGGGAAAATTTGTACATGCTTATTCAAGCAACATTTATTGAGCCCTTAATATTGTCCAGACCAATGGGAGACATCAAGGGGAACGAGGGAGGTCTTAGTTGTGCCTGAGAGAATACAAGCTCATAAAATGCTGGAGGAATATGATAGGTCATATACAAGGAGGATGGGAAGGAGGAATACAGAGAACATGGTTTGGGAACAGAGCCTAATCCACCAGTTGAGATGGAACTACCACCAAGATACAGATTTTCATAAAGACCTTTATGGGGAAGGCCATCAAGTTCAAGGTTGAACCTTCTCATGTTACAGAAAATGTTAAGGTCAAGATGCAGGATGAGAAAGGAATTCTTCCTACTCAGCCCAAGGCTGATCTTTGCTGGTAACCAGCTGAAAGATGGATGCACCTTGACTATATCATTAAACTTGATATTCATCTTGGGTTGAGACTTTGTGGTAGCATTAAGAAAAAAAACCTTATACTACTCCCTAGAAAATTAAGCAGAAAAGAAGGTGGGGCAAGCTGACTGTCTGTCCTCACATGCTATAAGGTAGATGAAAATAGCAAATCAGTTGCTTTTATTAAGAGTGTCCTTAAGACACATGTGGTTTTAGTATGTTTATAGCCAGCCAATTTGCTGGGCATTACTGTAGTAAATACTATCTGTCTTGTTGTTTCAACAAAACCAGACAACAAATAATTGTGCATGAGCTAATTAAAAATCAAAACAAAACAGGAAGTACAAAATTAAAAACAACAACAACCAAAAAACAGATCCCAGACCTGAGAACAAAAATGAAAGAAAAAAAATCAAGGACACAGGAGGCAGTAGGTGCTAGAACAACACTGTGTTTGCAACACTTGATCTATCACCAGGAACCATCCATGGAAGCACCAGGCTGGACCCTGCCGCAACTCCTGCCTGGTAAGATCCATCCATCCACCAGGCCCACCCAGAACAAGGTCGGTTCTGCTCTAGGGAGTTGGGTACTCTTGGCTCTTTGACAACAAGTTCCCTTTCTGTTGCAGCCTCCCCAGCTCTACCCTGACATGCGACCTGTGTGAGAAAATGGCCAGGATCATGTTCTAGGCCGAGCTAACCAGGTTCACTAGGGAGAGACGCTCACCTCACTCTGTGTGGCTCTCACTGCTCCGTGGTGGGGGTGTGCTTAGACTCTCATCTCCTCTCTTGCCTTGAAATGTTAGTATTTGGTGTTATTTTTCACATTTTGGTTTTAATTAAGTGTCTGGTGCAAGCTATTTCACTATCTGTGTTTAATTATTTGGAACAAAGAAGACAGATTCTGTTTCATGTCCCAGTTAAAAAAGTATCACTGACATATGCAATGGGCAATATGCACTGTTTCTTCTTTGTTCTTCATTTTTGTTTCCAGTTTTTAATCAAATGAATGAAATAGGCCTCTTTGGTTGCTGGTGTTTAGTTATTACTTTCAGTGGGTCTACCCAGCTATGTTCCCCTTCTCTCATTACGGCTGTTTAGAGTGAAGAGAAGGAGCCTGGATTTAAATTGCACTCTGACGAGAGAGGAAAAAACAACAAACAAACAAAAACCCACGAAGTATCATAATGGTTGGAGGTCCATCCATCATGGCATTTCTTCATAGTTCTTAATTCCAAATGATATATTTAAAATCCAGGTACAATTTGTGACTACTCAGGCTTAACGCCACCATGAAGCCACTTACTTTGGATTTCCTTGGAGGCCCATAGAGTGTGTGCAGTTATCCTCCTGCACAACTGTGCACTAAATAGCATACAGTTGTCCCACATTCCCACCTGCCCTCCCCTCTTTTTTCTTTCTCTCACGGTGAGCATGCCCCATAGTTGACTAGGTGTACTAGGGGGCGTTCACATGCTGCTTTTAAGGATCCTTGACTTAAAGTCTCAGCACAAACATTCCATACCATACATCAGAAGACTGGGATAACTCGGAAGTCATCAAAACCTAAACCAAGAATGGTACCATGATGTTACCTAGAGAATATATGTCTGGGGGTAGAGTGATGAAGAAGGACTAGAAATTTCTTAACAGTTATCTCCTAATGACTTATTTTGACTGTCTGTAAATCTTCTTTAGGAGATTGGTTCAAAACACATATCCATCCTAAGGATGTTTAAGCTTTGATACATTTATGAGGAAAAGCTCTCCTAGAAGAGCTAGCTGTAAGGAATTCCTGATTCTAGAGGCAGGCAGATCATCTAGCCTTCTTTTTGGAAATTTTCATGGGTGCGTTCTTAACTGCATTTAAAAGTATATGGCTACTGTGGCTCCTTTGCTATTTATATCACCTAAACTGATTGTTCTATATGGTAACATAAACTTCCAAGAGAAAATTTTTGCACAGGCTATGATCTTTGCTAACTTGCGGGGAGAAATACTTCTTTTCCTGTGTTGAGTTGTACCCTGTGGCTTGCTTCCCACACGGGATAAATAAAGGGTAAGTGGGGGGGGGAGGGAAAGGCAACCCCTAGGAAGAACGGGGGATCATTATCCTTTGCTCTTGAAGGAGTGGAAGGAATGAACCTGGTGCAGATGTTCCAAACGCGTCGGATGGAAAAGTCCATTAGTCCTGCTTTAGAGACTAGCTCGACTTAATTGTCCTAGAGCAGGCGGCGAAGCTGGTGCAAGCAAGGCCAGGGAGTGTAGGGCAAACGGAAGAGTCTCCGCTAAAATGAGCAGACGTTCGTCCCGTCAGTCACGCTAAAAGGCGGCAGAGTTTACAGCGGGCGACGTTAGTTTACGTCAAGGAAGGAAACTGCCCTGGCTTAGCTGAGAATTTATGAGAAGTTGAGATAATGACGTGTTCAAGGCACCGACTGGGTCTAGCAGTAAGAAGGAAGGCTGGAAATGGACAGAAAGGCTGATAATAAGGGAGTTAGAAACTGCTACACCCTAAGTTAACATGTAAACCCCACCAGCCCAAGGACTAAGTAACATCTTAGGATTCTGGGAGCTGTAGTTCTTCGGAAACTACAGCAAAGCCTCATGGGAAAGTACAGTGGCTTATAAATTTTGTCCATAAAAACTCTCGACAACACATATCTCAGGACCACTCAGCTGGAAAGTTTCATTTTACTCAATATTTAATATTTTAATAAAAGCTCGCTTTCAATTTGGCCCAAAGTGGTAGAACTGGTTTTTCTCTAGCCAATCTCAGGATTAACAAAGGCTGCCTAAGCCCCTAGGCTCTGAGAATAGCCACTTCATGTCAGCATCTCACTGTTTACTCAGCACCTGTGTCATTCCGGGGAGGGAGCTCTTCCTCGTATCCTCTCCACCCAAGGGCATTGTTTGGGCACTCTGTTCTAGCCAAGGACAGTGGAGTATGTGGTGGTCAGTCTTGATTTAGAACTCGATTGGATTAACAAATCTAGGATTAGTTGCGCCTCTGGGTGTTTCTTTGTGTTTCCAGAGAGAATAGATCATGAAGTCTTGGCTATAATTAATAGATTATTATTAGTATCCAGGCGAACCTGGCTCCACCCTTTGAGGACCTGATAGTGCATGGCAGACAATAGTACACTGTCCCTTTAAAAGGCAAAACTCCGCCTACCTCTCTCTTCTCCCTATATCTCTTCTTCTCTGCATCCCTCTGTCTCTCTGTGTCTCTCCCCCCTTTCCCTTTCTCTCAATAAGCTCCCCACTTAAGCTCTGTCTGCATGGCATATTTGTCTCTTGCTCACTCACCAAGGTTCCTCTCATGCAGAATAATTACAGTTATCCCTTGCTGAATTTATATCATGATGACACAATCACGAGTTGGTGACAGTAGGAGGTGGAGGAAGCAGATCACAGGGACTGTAAGATCCTGGCCTCTTTCTCTGTCCCCCCTCCTTTCTGCTGCCTGTACACAGTGAAGAAATCCCTCAACCATACACTCCTTCCCTGATGCTGTTCTGTCCATTTTGCATGGGACTATACAACCATGGACCAAACCCATAAAAACAGTGAGCCAAAAATGAGTCCTACCCTGAAACTAACTGTGTCCAGTAGTTTTGGCTAGCGTGCCAAAGGCCGATACACCTATTAGCATCTCATTATCTTCATAGGGTTGTCATAGATACATGAAGGGAATGTTGGGGGGGGGACTGACTATGAAGCAGGTTTTTCTCTAATTCTCCTATAGATAACTCTTAGTGCCCTCAATCCCTTTTATCCCATGCAATGTTCACACTAACATTTACCTCAACAACCAGAAGGTCATCATTTGAAATGGGCTCAAGCTTCTTTTCTGGTGGTTTCTTTTCAAGGAAAGTGGTCAGTTCAACCAAGATCCTGCCTCTGTAGGCTACACCTTCTCCCTGGAAGGCAAGAACACAGGATTATCCCCATAGGCAGGAAACACAGCAGAAAACACCTATCTAATCAGGGTCTCTCTCCCTTCCTCCCACCCTCTGTCACACACACGCACACACACACACGCCTGTGTGTGTGATGCTAACTCCATGGTCCCAACCTCCTTAGTGAATCAGCTAGCAATTCCTACTAATCTAAGACTTTAATATCTGAAAGAAGAGCCATTTACTTTCAGGTGGACTCCAAACAATGCCATGAGATGCTAGGGCAGAAAAGGTCTTATCTTGACCAAGGCCAGCAGTTCTGAAGCCACGCTCTGGGTCTGAAAGGAGTTCCTCAGGCAGGGTGGTGAGGAGTCTAGGCTCAAAGTCTCCTCCATCTGAGTTCATCAGAACAGCCCTGCATTTGAATGTATTAACTTGAATCTTTTTCTCCACTTCCCATAATAAAGAAACTGCTCTGTGGCAACCAGCCAAGTCTCAGAGTAGCCAAGAGACAAAGGATGCTCTGGGTGTGACAAAATACAAGTAAAGGGTGGATACGCCTCCCACCATGTTCAACAGTGTTGTTCATAGAATCTGCTGGAGGAAAATGAACAGCTCCCAATTCTTCACTGTCTCCACTGTTCCCTTCCCAGGGTCATCTATAAAGCTTTTTTTGTTTGGTTGTTTTTTTTTTTTGAGTTTTGGGGGATAATCAAAAGACATTTGACAACTTCTACTATGATCCAAAGAGAGTTTTCCATCAGTGAAATGGAGCTCAAGGACAGCATGGTGTCTCCACAGCCATGCCGCCACTGCCAGTCCTGGAACATGCCCGGGAACAAAGCAATGCAGGGTCTTCCTAGGAAGGCCAGCGTTGGCTCCTGATGCTTCCATTAATGTCAAGTTGAAGACTGGACAGACATGGATGTGCCGCCTACCCCGTTACTTCATTACTTGGTTGCCAGAATCTGTCTTTTCTTTCCTTTTTTAGGACAGAGTCTTGCTATGTAGCTCTGGTTGGCCTAGAACTCATCATACAGACCAGGCTGGCATCAAGATCACAGAGATCCACCTGCCTCTGCCTCCTGCGTTCTGGGATTAAAGGTGTGTACTGCCATGCCTGACCTTCCAGAAACCTTTAATTCTAAGTCTTTAAGAAATCTGAGACTTCTCTCCATTAACACTTTATCAGTTGAATGGTAGGTGTGAGTTAGGGGTGGGGAATGTTAGTGTCCCTACATGAGATGTTTATTGCTATTACAAGAAGAAACCCCATTGATCAGCATCTGTTAACCACACCCTTCACTGAGAAACTAACCTTCCCTGTATTCAGCTCATCGTAGGGATCTGGGAATCCTGTGTACTCTCTGGGACTTCCATAAAGGTTCAAATAACACGGTCCAAATGTTGGGACAAAGCCCACCTCTGTCTCTCCTGTGTTTGCTGAGACATAAACATCACCATTAGATTTCAGGCCTTTCACATTCACACTACGGAAATAAAAGTTAGTAGTCAGTTAGGTGGAGATGAAGTTTTTCCTCTAGTTTGTGAATTAGTTGTATTAGTGAAAATTATGAATACCGTGGGACCTGCCATATTTCCATTTTACTATTGCTTTAAGATGTTAGACAAAAAAATGGGATAATTTAGAAAACCTATCCTTACAAAATAATGCTATTTAAATGAAAGAATCATAGATTGATCTTCACATTTTTTGCAAGTTTTCAACTGACATGAAATATTTTGTCATATTTGGAGTAAAAGATGATATTGTTTTAAGAAGTCATTTAAATTTATTTAAGAAGTCATATAAATTTAGTGCCAGATTTATTTAATGACACCCATAAAGATGTCACTTAACCTCAAGGAGTATGGTAGGTGCTGTTAAAAGTACACTGAAAATCTTAAATGTCTCGATGAGTTCCTTATTGTTCTAAGACCATATGGTGTTCAGAAGTGTTAAGCAGGTTGCCATTCATTGACTCTGTCTCTGCTACTTGGATAAACTCTGTCTCTGCTACCTGGACTCAGCAAGATTACCCCTCAATAAAGAGTATGAAGGCAACATAAGGGAAAAGTCAAATCCAGAGGAAATCATGGTTGACCACGGGGAAGACAAGAGCTTCCATCAACAGTCTGAAGGCTCCCAAGTGGAAGAGGCATGGATTTTTTTTTCCTCCAAAAAGCAGAGTTAGGAACATTCTTGGGCAATATATGGACATCAAATTTGGTTCACTAGTTTGATTTTATGTCTTTAACATCCAGTGGTGGAGAGGGCCAGAGTGTTGGTTAGGAATAAAGGATTGAAGCAGAGCATCTCAGAGAAAACATTCGTACTCGATAGTCGCTAAGGTCACTAACTCAGAATCATCTATTAGAGGAACAATGATATCTGCCTTAAGAGAACTGTGATGCCCAACAATCAGCAAACTTGCAAAAAATGACGAGTGCTGCACAAACCAAAGACATGTTACAATATCTCCTACTGGGGAGTCATGAGAAGTAGAAAGTACTCTCATCTTCCAACCTAGAGCTTGACATCAAAGGTGGGGCAAAGGTACTTCACACGTTATCAGAATTGTTGACTTAGTAGTGCCCTGCATCTCTACCCGTTGAGCATAAGCAATAACAGAAAGTATTATATCTCCAAACAATTATTTGCAGTAAAGCCACACAGAATGGTGTGTATCAAGATGAAATATGAAATGTGGCACAAAGGCTGGCTATCAAATTGATTTTAAATTTTTAGTCATGCAGGACAAGCACACACAACTCATGAAACATCCTAACTCTAGCAAAACTGTATTTGAGACAGTGAAACACCAAAGAGAAGGTTCTAAGGCAATCAATCAATCAATATATTCTCAGTAACATGACAGTAGATAGGAGGCTCTAGAAGACAGCAAAATTACAAAGCATAAACCTGTATATGATGCAGCCCCAGTTCCCGAAGAGGAGAGATCTATGTAGTAAAAATATGATTGGTTAAAAACAAGAGAAACATGGACAGTATAAAAACACACATCGCAAAGTTAATCATATTCTGTGCTGAGTAAGCAGCTTAGCAACAGCAGGGAATCCCCAGTTCACCTCCAAATCCCATGAGCCTTTTGAATTCATCATCCTAGTCTTACCAGTTAAATGTCAACTGGGCAAAAGCTTTGTCACAAATGGTAGAGCCAGCACATGTGAATAACCAGAATTCACCAGAGCCAAGGAGCTGGCATTTGAGAAGACCTGGGTTCCCATGGCCATAGGAAGCGGGTGAAGTTAACAACACGGCATGCTTTTAATACAACATTTACATGTCTTTAGCTGGGCCCATGGCCAGAAAAATGCAAGTTAATTTGGTTTGAGGTAATATAAGCAAACACCTGTAGTTAGCCCTGGATTATGTGATGCAAAGCATGGTTTGTTTCTTTGTGTACATGGAGTAGAGGGTAAGGAGAGGCACAGGGTTGGGGGAGACAGCTCCTTGTCATTTTCAGACTCTGAACCAGGTTATCTGTAGGACCTATAATGGCAGAAATTCTCAGAGAAGGGGGTTGAAACTGCCTCTAACAATTTCTGGGTTTGGTTCTGATGCTATCATGAAGTAAAATACTTTTACCGGTATTTCTTGAACCACTACCTTGAGATATTATTTAATGAGTTTTTACTTAATAAATGGATTGGGTTGCTTTTGCCCATCCTCTCTACAGATGTGGCCCCTTTTGATCTCTATTGATTTTTTTTAACCTATAGTGGGTGCATCTATAATGCCCACTCAACACAAAGAGCCTCCGAGCACACCTGCCCCTCCTCTGTCCACTTTTAATCTCTATGTTCTGTGCTTGTGTTTTACATTTGAGAAGGGTGATGGCCTCTATGCTCTGTTCAGAGTTAGGGCTGTGGGCTTAAAAGAAATAAAATAAATAATTATTATCTTAATCCATTTTTTTTTTCTGCAGAGAAAGGGGCTACCGTTCCATTTTCTTTGCTGAAGCTCCAGTCTCGGGATCCCTCCAGCAGAGAATGTGCAGGTGCAATCTCATTGTGACTTTCAACTGATTGCTTAAAATAGTGCTGCACGTGAGTTTATATTTGAACCATGTATTTCTGTTCATTTCCCCTGAGATTTATAATTGTCTTTCTTTTTAACATCTCAAGATCTGGAATTAGTGCCTTTTTAAAATCCTATCTCTAGGACCTTCCAGGTTCTTGACATTGGTTAGGACTGATACGATTTATTTGCTATTTTGTGTGTTTTTCCTGCATGTGCATATGTGGATCATGCATGTACAGTGCCTACAGAGGCCTGAAAAGGGCATCGGAGCCCCTGGAACTGGAGTTACTGACGGTTGTAGCCATCTTAAAGGTACTGAGAACCAAACCTGGGTCCCATGCAACCGCAGTAAATGTTCTTAACACTGAGCCATTTCTCCACCCCCGTATTGATGCTCTTCTTAAAACACATAAATTAGGATAAAAGGAAACTTCAGCTTCTCAAGACAAAAATCTTATTCCAAATTACCTCACTTTGTTCAACATGTTTAATCTACAAGCCCCTGGAAAACTCGAGCTGCAGGTGTTAATGTGCTGACGTTAATTTTTCCTCTTATCTAAGTACTTCCCTGGATATGCACCAAACCGTAACAACAGGCACAGCGATGTGTGGACACTCCATACTGACGAGCAAGACAATTCTAAAACAGCTCCTGGCAAAAAGGGTTTGGATGGGAGCAAGAGAGCTAAACAATTTTAGATTGTTCTTTGCTTCCATCATTAATTATTTTGCTGTTTATCACCAAAACACCACTGCCATGGCTCACTGGACTCACTGGGCTTCTGTGTGTATATGGGGGAGAGTTGTCTCGGGGTGGGGATGCTAAGGATTGAGTCCAGTGCTTTGTATTCTCTAGGTACACACTAAGCTGGTTAGCTACACTGTCAGTCCTTTCGTTCCTGTTTGGACACAGGGTCGTGTTAAGTTGCCTAGGCTAGAGGGAAACTTCCTTGTAGCTCAGGCTACATGTGATTCTCCTGTCTTAGTCCCCTCTGCAACTGGAGTCACAGTCCTGTGTCCAAACACACTTGCCTTTTAAGACATCAAGCCTGTTTGTAGGTGACCACCCCAGTTCATGCTTCTGTGTAAGTACTACTACTCACTAAATGGCACTGCTGGAGCACCTCGGCCCCTTCTTTTCTAGAAGCTTTGAGTCCAGTCTTGTTCTGGTCCTCAAGGGACTTACCTTCTACTTCTCCCCCAGAGGCGGCAATTTTAGAGAGGTATAGGTACGTTGTTCCAACGACATCATTTTTGGTAAGCCGGTCCCTGTGTAAAACAAGAGGTTACTCCTTCTGCCTGTAACGTTATACCTTCATTTCAATCATCTTGGTGGTTGTTGTTTCGGTTTTGGCGAGACAGGGTTCCTCTGTGTAACAGCTCTGGCTGTCCTGGAACTCACTTTGTAGACCTGGCTGGCCTCGAACTCACAGAAATCCACCTGCCTCTTGAGTGCTGGCATTAAAAGCCGGTGCCACCGCCACCACCTGGCTCATTTCAATAATCTTAACAGAAGAGTTACAAGGATCCTGTCCAGTGGCCTCAGTCTTTACTGTACTTAAGGACTGTGAGCAAAGTTCCCACCCTCATCTGTCCAAGTTCAATTCAGGAAACCTGGGCTAGCGTCCAGGAATGTATACACAGCCTGCGAGTCTAGATGACTCTCCAGCCACTCTAGAAACCCTGATCCAGTTGGACCGTTCATTCTGCTGTCATGAAGCTGAGATTCACAGAAAGGTCAAAGGATTTTCAAATGGCCACACTTCAGTTTATATGATGTTACATTATGGGTTCGTGAGTGGACTGTAATTATGGTGCGTAAACTAGTCAGATATGCCTTACCATGGCCACAGCAATTTTTATGGTGACTTAAATGGCTTAACAAGTGTAATCGGCTGTATCTAGGGATCTATCAAAGAGAGAAAAAGTCTCTTCTAATTAAATTCAAATATGTATTGAACGCCTACTATATGACAAATGTTGTTTCTCAGAGCACAGCTGCTTGACTAAACTTAAACTTTACCTAAACTGTGGGGAAAATCTTGTCAACATTCACTACAAGTACAAATATCAACGTGTGCCCTTCTGTAGGCATCCTAGAGAGGCCTTTGGTTTGGCATGTACATGAACATTGGTCTGTTCTATTCCTTTTTTCATTAGCCATCTAGAGCATGTCCATTCTGAAGCCTAAGGCTCAGTGTTTTGGGAAAAAGATCATAGAATAATATCTTATAGGAAATCATAGAATAATATCTTATAGGAAATAACCAATTCAACTAATTTATTAGACAAATATTATATCCAGCTATTAAATCATAAACATGAGGTTTGAATCTTTTCTGTCTGTTCAGATGGATTTAGAATCCTTACTCTTACCTTAGTTCTTCAAATACCCTTTAGTATATGCAATCTCAGACTTGGGTCCAAGGGTTCCCCAGTGAAACTGGGGCCTTCTGTGTATAATCATTTTTGGAGGGGGCAGGAGACAGGGATGCCCACATTCACAGAGACCACAGGTAACACTGGGATGGTTCAACCTAACTCACCCAGCTCTAGGGTCAATAGGCCAGAATGGATACCAGAACCATGTAGGATCTAACTCCATACTCCTGAGGGTCCCTTTGGCCCTGGGATCTCCTACAGTCTATGACATGAGGATCCCCAATGTCTTGAAACTTTAGATTTAGGAAGGGACATTGTCCTCAGATCTCAGCTGCAGCTCCCAGTTGTGATGTGGTCACAAAATAAGTGATGCTGTCCTCCACCTGCCATGTCATCTTGCTATGGGACCAGTACGGCCTGAACATGAAAGTGAGATTCATTTGACCAAAGGAGAAACGTGGGGTCACCAGGCAATATGTGAGCTCAACTCTGCCCATAATGATCAAGTGTCTATGGGCAAGCCACCTGGCCTCTCTGAGCTTCAGTGTTCTTACTGTGAAGTGAAGCTAAGAGCGGTCCCTGTCCCCCTCCCCCAGAGACACTATGGAGATGATGATAACATTTGCCCATGCTTCTTCCTCAGAGGGCTAAGGGACGATCATTTGAACACTCCATTCAATAAGAACATTCTATAAGTGGTCTTATGTTGGGAGAGGCTGCTTGTTCATTTCGCTAAAAATGTAAGAGCTATTTAGAAATATGCTTAAGCTATTGGCTAAACAGTTTTGCAATTAATACAGATTCTGTGTGATTATTTTGGGAGTCTGGGCGGCCAGGAAACCAACAAGTAGCCTCCCCAACGGTCTTCTAAGAAGTTAGTGTAGTAAGAATACTTCAATAAACTCCCTCCTTTCTCCTTCCCCTCTCCCCTTTCCTGTCTTTTCTTGAGCCCTGGTCTTACTATGTAGCCCAGGATGACCTAGAACTCACAATGCCCCCAGTCTTCTAAATTCTGGGATCACAGACACATACTACCATGCCTGACTTAATGAAAAAAATACTTTTTGCCTTTGGGAAAGCAACTTTATCAATTTTCCTTTCTTGGAATAACAAAGAATTATTTTCAGACAGTTTGGTGATTCTTCCTAAATATTGATTTACTCTCTTTCTGAAATCTATTTTGGAAAGCCTAATGGAATTAAAATTCCTTAATTTCTTATTTTGAGTATTTTCAGATGACTACCTCCCTTATTTTGTTATGAACAACTGAACTAAGATATCCAAAACTGTTCTGAAAAGCCTTTTTTATTATTATTATTACTATTATTGTTGTTGTTCTTGTAGTTTTATTGTGTTTTTTAAAGAACTCCCCACCACCCAGTTCCAGGTTTAGGTTTCTTGTGGAAGAATAGCAAATACACCAAAAGGTGTGAGTTAAGTCACTTAAAGCAATGCACTCGGTCCCCAAATGTTTAGCTCCTTAATGCTGAATTCACTTCAACTCACCAGTCATATACTGTTAGTTTTATTTTTTCACACATGGAGGGAAACTGTTAAAGTGAAAGAGAAAAAGGCAATTATTTCTCCATTTATTCACTAACTAATGGAGTCAATATTCTTAGTTTTTATGGAATAAAAGAAAGTCAAACCTTGATCTGAAGATTGACAATTTGATTCCATTCGGGGTTTGCATTTTTCTCAATTATATTTGTGCAGACCTGCAAAAATCACCAAAGAAAAACAGTAGGTAGTCACATTTCTAACTGCTACAGTTTGTCATGTGTGTGCCTATGATTGTGACTTTAGCAGTCTACTTATTAGTTATACATTTAGTAACCTATACATCGTTCCTCTGTCCCTTCCTTGCTTTCTTCCTCCTTCTCTTTCCTCTCCTTCCTTCTCTCTCTTTTTCCTCTCCTCCTCCCTCTCTGTTTTTCTCTCTCCCAACCCCTCCCTTTTGTCTTGGTGGCAGGGACTAAACCAGGGCTTTGTACTGTCACAAGGCCACCAGACTATACAGCAAAAGTTCAGCTGACAGACCAATAGACAGATCCACGGGAGTGTATTACACTCCACATGGAGAACCCGACTTGCAGAGCTTTGGGAACACTTGTCTTTTGGATAGTTATTGTCAATTCTGTAGAGGTCTTGTGATATCATGACATTTCTACCTTCCATAATATTCCAGCAGTGTAAATCATTTGTTGCAATAACTTCTTCCGTATGGGCAACTGTATACCTTTTCCCACACCATGCTGCCCTGGTATGAAAGCATTCACTCAGCTAAACCTTTGTTCTCATAGTCAAATCTACATAAAGCTAGTCCCCCAACAGCTATCCTATTGATGAAGGATGACCGAGTCCACTGTGGGCAGCACCATTCCCTAAGCAGGTGGTCCCGGGCTGTGTAATAAGCTAGCTAAGCATGAGCCTGGGAACCAGCCAGAGACTGAGCAGGTAAGCTGTGTTCCTTTGTGGTTTCTGTTTCTAGCTTCTGCTTGAATCCCTGTCTGACTGCCCTTAATGATGGGTGCTGATCTGGAAATGGAAACAAACCCTTTCCTCCACTAAGGTGCTTTAGTCAGAGTGTTTCATCACAGCGGCAGAATGATGAACAGCTGGCTGAGGATTTTGTCCAAGATTAAAGGAATAGTTAAACTTGAGAAATAACAAGAACAGTGCAGTGGTAGCTCTCACTATTATAATCTTTGAAAGGCAGAATTTTCTAATTTGAGTACTGTATACTTTTCACTTCCAAAATAATGTTATGGGGAAATCTGGCATAACCAGATTCAAATAACCAGTCTCTCTGCAGGGTGGCCCACTGACCAGGAACTTCTTACCAAAGAAAACTAGGAATCCACCCCCAAAGAAATCATGGCACTTTAAATGTCTGTTCTAAGAGATACACACATTTAGATCACATACAAACCTTTTTCCCAGCAAAGGAGACTTCTACGAATGGGTCCACGAGATTTTTCTTATCTGCAGTGCCACCAAATATTTCCTTCACTGTCTGTGAGAAGGCATCGTCCACTGGAAAGGGAAAGTTACCCAGCAGAAATCAAACCTACTCTCTTAAAACAATGAAATTAAACAACACATTGAAAGAGATTTAAGAAGAATTGTTCTCTTGGGTGGCAAGGGAGCAGTGCAAATTCTCTTTTCTGGTGAGAGTGGGGGAGAGGGAAGGAAAGAACGGTTTTCTCCCTGCAAAGTCTTAAAATAATCAAGAGTGCCTTGAAAAATAAACTGATAAATTCCTATGTTCAAAGGAACTAATCATTCGTAGAAGAAATAAGATTCCAGATATCTACCTGGTTAGGGTAAGAGCCAATTGTCAAAGTCAGGCCTTTGTCCAATTTGGAGAAAGCATATCAGGTCAAGATGAAGGCCCAATATAACATTTTAGAGAAATGCAAGAAAAGTCAATATACTCATAAGTAGTGTAGTTCTCACGCGTTGACGCACTACAGATGTGTCTCTGTTTCATCAAACTCCAAACTGTACAGAAATTAATCGAATGGGCCAGTGTAGGAAGAACGATGTGAAGCTAAATTTAATCTATTGAAGATATTTCTGAGGGAAAGATAGTGTGGGAACATTCTAGAATCTTTGAAAGGAGGGAAGAGTTCTGAGGAAAAGAAGGAAATCCCGAAGACGTCAGCGGTCTGCGCTGCCACCTGGGGACTTGGGAAAGAGTCCTGTGCCCCGGAGCCCAGCAGAGGAGGCAGAAATGATGGCTGGCAGCAGAGATAATCAGTGCTTGGCTTGGTCCCTTCAAGAGGAATCTCTGTAAGACATTTGCTGTAAAGTGTTCAGCCTCTCAGTAAATATGCCTCACAATACAATAGAGACATATATAGTTATGAGACTTGACTATACTTTGCTCTACACCTCTTAAAATATTTTTCACTTGCTTTGTGTATATATGTGCATATGATGTATGTGTACATATTTTGTACGTGAGGGTACATGCATGACATGACATGCAAGAAGTCAGAGGACAACCTTAGGTGTCTAGCTCTATCTGCTAACTTGTTTTTGAGGCGGGCTCTTTCTTTAGTTGTTTGCCACTATACTATGTATGCCAGGTTAGTGGGCCCACCCAGCTTCAGGGGTCTTGGCATCTCGTTTAGTTTCAAGGGCACTAAGCCCATACAAACCACCACATTCAGCTTTCCCCTGGCTTCTGGGGATCTGAAATCAGATCCTCAAGCGTGAAGAGCGGCACCTTTACCCACTGGGCCACCATCCCAGCCCCTGCTCAGCTATATTTAATAGTCCAATAGTAAACACATTTTTTATATAAAACTTTAACATTTTCTTTAGGCCAAAAAGAGGTTGATAGGGGCCAGTTATATGTTTCGTTAGGTAAAGGCGCTTTCTACCAAGCCGTACAATCTGAATTCAGTCCCCGAGATCTGTTAGGTCCAAATAAGACCCCCAAAATGCAGTTCTGGTGACAGTGACCTAAACAGAAGGACTTTGGCCGTGTAAACAGAAGGATTGCTACTAGGTAAACAGGGGCCTAAAGATGAGTTTCTGTTTACCAGGAGCCTCCCTTAGTCCACCTTCAAAGATCACCTTCTTCAGGCAAGGGCATCTAGTTCCAGTCAATGTGAACAACCTGTATCAGCTCAAAGACCCCACCCTGCTGCTCTCTGGCCCCCAAGAGAAAGCTTGGCAATTTGATCCCCAATAAGCACTCTTTCTACCTATAGAGTGGTCCAGTTCAGCGGCTTCACTGCACTCTTGCTTACAAGACCCACATGATGAGAGGAAAGAAGGGACTCCCACAAGTTGTCCTCTGACTTCATGTGTACTCTCTCTCTCTCTCTCTCTCTCTCTCTCTCTCTCTCACACACACACACACACACACACACACACACACACACTCACACTCTAAATGTAATGTAAAAGAAAAGAGGTTGAAAACGCTACTGCTCACCTCTCTTTATCAGTCTCTAGAAGGAAACAGAACATGGAAGGAAGAAAGGATGGAGCAGAATGGGTCAAAGGCAGGTGCTCAAGAAGGAACATGGATGAGCAATGGCTGCCCAGCAGCTTCTCAAAAAGCATCCGGGAAGTAGGGGGATGAGTGGAAGTAAATCTACGAAGGCCTTTCAGGGGGAAGCCATGGAAGGCGTATCCATCAGCATTCGGAGCGAGTTCGACATGTGCCATCTCAAAGACTTCTGAAAGCCCCACGCATGACTAAGGCAGTACATACTCTGGGGGATGTCCTCCGCTCGGTAGATCTTCAGCAAAAAGGTTACCCACCGGAGAGCTACCCCAGCTGGAAGTAACAAGTTGCTTTCCACGTCATCGCTGTCATTATCACGGTCTCGTTTCTCAGGCTATCAGAGACACAAAGTTAAAATCGCACAGGTAAAAAGATGCATTCCCAAAAGAAATGAAGCTATTGATGCCCAGAACTGCCCCCATTAGGATCTCTAATGTTTGGAGCTTAAAAGTTCACCCACTGATTTTCCTTCAGCCTCAAAACCTCTACAACATCAATGCTTCAATACTTCTGCATCCTTCTGTAGTCCCATGAGCACCCATATTAAGGATGTGTGTGTGTGTGTGTGTGTGTGTGTATGTGTGTGTGTGTGTGTGTGTGTATTCCTGTGTTCTGACTTCTCTCTGGCCAATTCATGTTCCTAGTTTATTGTCTGATTTCTCAGAACTATCACTAACCCTTTGGGTAGAAGGAAGTGATGAGGTAAGGAACCATTGTACAGAAGAATTCAGGTCTTTCTAATGATACAAAGAAGCTATTAAACACAAATACATTTCTTAAATACTTATTCCTGGATGCTCTGGTGCACACTTGTAATCCCAGGACATAGCAGGTGAAGTCAGGAAGATCAGAAGTTCAAAGCTAACCTTAGCTACATAGCTCTAACCAGAGCTGAGGCCAGCTTGGGCTATATGAGACCCTGACTCAGCACCCTTGGTCCCTAAAAGAAAGACTCACAAATACTAGGAAGCACCAAGAAGGAATCTGAGCTACTATGATCATCGGTGACCAGAAAAGGACAGATTCTAGGAATTGGAGGAATCATGGGTGAGGGTGACAGTCTGGAGTCTGAGCTCTGTCTCTCAGCGCACTTGCTTAATTTCTTTTCAACAACAGAAGGTAGAGGATGAGGACTCACAGGGGGTTCATCCCCGGTTCCCAGGACAAACATGCTGACTTTCATGTAACCTTTGGCACCTGAGCTGGCATCTTCTGGGTCATTGAGAAGAAGCCATTTCCTCATGACAGCATGGCCTAAGAAAGAAACAAAGGACAGGAACTGTATGAAGATGTGCTGGCAGGTCTGTGATTTCATTCAAGTCCCCAATCAAGTCCACATATCACATCTCATGTTCTCGCTCTGATGACATCTTAGTCCCACCCTCCTATCCTGGTGTGACTCAAGCAAGAATCTCCAAGCTCCGTAGCACTTTCATAACTTGATTTTAATAAGATCAAGAGATCATCACAAAACCAAGACATTACCTATTTATGAGTGTTAAAATCATCAAATACCCTTCCCATCTCAGAAACAGTGTTCCTGTGATGCACTTGGAGGCATGCCTCTATGGAAGACGAGTTCTTTGCTAGCATTTATGAGGACCTGAACTTGATCCCCACCATTGAAAAGACATTTCTTCAATCTCTGAGATTTTCTTAAGCTCTAAAATTTTCTTCAGAATTAGAAGGAGCTGGGATACAGGTTGATAGGGAAGACATTACTTACCAGGTTCATCATACACAAACCCAACATCAATCTGGAGAAAAGATGAAAGCAAGTTAAATAGACAGCACTGTGTTTGGATACAGTAAGTACCCTTCCTCTTAAATTTCCAAGATCTAAATTTCCACCTCATCCAGTCTGCATTAGCACCATGTCTGATGTAGAAGACTCTTAATGAATCATTGTTGAATGAATAATTTAGGTTGTAAGAGACCATGAAAGCAGGGTGACCCACATGTCCCAGTTTGCCTGAGACTTTCTTAGTGTCAGCATTGAAAGTACCAGAGAAAACTGCGACCATTTGTCACCCTGCAGAACATCATGTGGCCCCATCTCCTGTCCAACCCTCCTTCTTCTCTGGTCAGTCCTAATGTGAGCACCAATCTAATCTCTGATAGGACTGTTCCATGATGCCTTTCCACATCTTCATAGTGATGACTCCATCTTGCAGATGAAGCAACTGAGGATCAGAGTGGTTAAGAGATTTCACCAAGGTGACAAGCAGGGGTATGACCAGAGGTGTGTCTGACCCAGATCATCCTATGAGCATTTCAGTGACTGGAGCTTCTTTCTTCAGAAGGTATCCCATTCTCTGAGAACTGCTGAGGCACCAATCAAGAATCAGCTCAGGGAGAACGACTTGAAAAAGTATAGCTTCTCTTGCCCAACTTCACTTTCTTTTCTCATGTCACTTAACTGGCTTTGCAGACGAAGCTCTAGGACCATTGGTGAGCATGATTTGTTAGGAGGCTTTTTGCCAGCACTGAGCACACCCTTTGTAGCAATGGCTTTGCTTCTATCCAGAGATGGGAGCTGGCAAGGGCTCTCAGTGACACACCAAGGTACCATGCTTATGGTGAATTATGTAACTATTAGTGTTATACTTTGAAGGCAGACAAAATCCATAAAGCATGCAGTAAAAATCATGGTGTCTGCCCTTTACTTTGAACCCTAAGATTTCACCAAGATATATGCCCTGAGTTTTGGCTATGAATCAGTTTCTCTATTCTGAGAGTTCTCATCTTTACATAATTGAAAGAAGTATGCAGTTGCCACTCACCTTAAACTCCCCCATGAGACAATCTGCCCTCAAGGAATGGGAATTATAAACCTGGAAGACAGGAGAGGGGCAAGCTGATGGCCTTCATCCAGAGGTCAGTGAGCAGCATTCCCCTGCCCCAGCAGCAGTAGCCCCTTACCCGGATACTGATGATCTCATCCATGAGTTCAGAAGGTGTGATGTGCACATTGTAGAAAAATAGCTGTCAAACAACACAGAACACATTCAAATATTAGCCAGTGACTCAGGTCCAGGGGATCTGATGTTGATAGTTTGTCTATAAAACTACAAATCGCTTTCAGAATTCGGCATGGCGTGTGACCACATCACCCATCTCTGCATGCTGGCAAAGGAAAACACAAGCAATAACTAACACAAACATTTACTTAACCAAGCAAACCAAGCGCTTGTTTAGCACTAGGTAACTCTAGCTCACTAAAGTGGATCCCAGTTATTCCACTTCTCCATTTTGGCTAATGTGGGCGCTGAAGGCTGGAATGTCCATTCAGTTCACTAACGTTTTTGCTCTGTCACTTCCGTCTAACGCCTTCAAGGAGAACACTGCCTTCAAATTGTTCAACTGTGGCCCAGATTCTCAGTCACGCTTCATGGCTCCTTTCCCAGCACTTGAGAGGCTGAGATAGGAGGATTGATGGGTTGGAAGCCAACCTGAGCTACATAATGTGTTCCAGGTCAACCTGGGCTACAATGGGAGGACCTCATCTCAAAAAGATGTAATATTTATTAAACCAAAACCATTTTTACACAACTTCTTATTCAGAAATATTTTAAATATACAGAGAGTTGTGACAATGGGAGATACAATATCACTTTTGTCACCACAGTGGGACATTTGCTTCCTCTTTCTGGGTTTGTGTTTTTCTTTTAAGAAAAATAGATTTATTATAGTTTTTCCAAATCGGGAAGAAAATGCCACCTTAAAACACACAGAAAACCAAAGATAAAAGTTAGTCTTCTTGATATTTTTTGTTGTTGTTTTGTTTATTTCTTTTCTTGTTTTTTTTTTAAGATTTTATCTATTTATTCTGTATATAGTGTTCTACCTGCATGTATGTCTGCTTGCCAGAAGAGGGCACCAGATCTCATTATAGATGGATGTGAGTCACCTGGTGGGTGCTGGAAATTGAACTCAGGACCTCTGGAAGAGCAGGCAGTGCTCTTAAATTCTAAGCCACGCCTCCCAGCCCCATTTTTTTGTTTTGTTTTGTTTTTTCGAGACAGGGTTTCTCTGTGTAACAGCCCTGGCTGTCCTGGAACTCATGCCTCTGCCTCCCAGTCCCTGGCGTGTGTCACCACCACCAGGTTCCTTTCTTGATTTTTAACTGAATCATTCCAAAGAAAGTTTTAGGTATTATGGCAATTTATTCCTTCAAAAAACATTAGTACATATCTCCCAAGAGCAGGGCCACCTTTTTGTATAATCATAATATTGTTACCACATCCCCAAAATGAACACATAAGTAGTCAATTTTCAGATTTTTCTGTATATCTCAAAACACAAAATCTTGGATTTTTTTTTTCAAAATCTAGGATCCACAGAAAGATCACAGCTGCATCTGGATGTTGTATCTCTTTAGTTTCCTTTTTATCTAGAAGAGTACTATTTTCTTGAGTTTTATATAGGGACCAGTTGTTCTGCAAAATATTCCACAGCTGGTACACAGTACATAGTGTTGCACATCTGTAATCCCAGCACTTGAGATGCTGAGGTAAAGAACTCAGAATCTTCAGCCAGCCTTGGCTACATAGTGAAACTGAACAGCAGCAACAACAACATGCGTGTGTGTGTATGGGGTGTGTGTGTGTGTGTATACCTACAGTCTAATAGAAGCTGACATATTATCCATGACACAGAGAGTTGATTGGTTCTTTTATGTCCTATCAAGACATATAAGAGGGGGATGTCTGGCGATACAGATCAGGGTACACCTAGCATGAAGGATGCTTTGGGTTCAATGCCTGGTACCATGTACACACAAACAAAAGGTATCCATGTCATTTCATTGTTTTATTGGTAATAATGAGTTAATAGCTTGGTTGAGATGATGAATGTCAAGATTCTGAGAAAGACGGAGGGAGACTCCTGTTGCCTCCTCATGGCAGCTCAGTCAACATAAAGCCTACATCATGAAAGCGTTGACTGACAGGGCTCATGGCTAAAGCCCCAAGTCACTGGCGTCCATAGGCATCCATGTGCTATTGTCTGTCATCGACTTAAGAAGTACAGGTTTGAAGAAAATGGGTTCCCAACCTCATTTGAACAAGACAAGAGACAGGGTGTCGAAGAGAAGAAACTGGTTTCTTTTTGTGAATGTAGACAGGAAAAAAGTCTGGGCCTGGGATTAGAAGTTGTAGGAAACAAAGAGAGACCAGGAAAGACCTAGACACGAAAGCAGAGTGTGAAGCTCAAGCCCCAGAAAGCTCAGAGCTGTGTTTCCTCGGCATAGCACAGCTGGCCTCTGAGAGACTCCTAAATCATTTCTGCCCATACCTAGTTATGGTTTTACAGTGTCTGAGATGACTGGTAAGGTATTAAGCATCATTGAGTTGTCATAAAAGTCAACAGAACCAGGCTGTGTTCTCAGTACAAAGAAAAAAAAAAGACCTTGCTTGCTTGTGTGGCTTTCCTTTAATATGAATTACTTTTGTAGCCAAGTAAAATTTGATACCTCTTAAAATATGAATCACATAGTGGCACAGTCGACCTTCAGAGTCATTTTGTACTCTTAAAGAGAAAGGGTGGGTGCAGGTGACATCTCATGTTCCATAACCAGGATGAAGGGACCCACAGGAAACTGTGAGAATGACAGTCGGAAATCAATGGATGCTAGTTCGATGGCTTCAAGCCCACATGGCTCTCCCGTGTCTCTCTGTGCTTTACACTGGAGTCCTGGGCTGTACCTGCTAGTCTTTTTAGTCCTCGTGTTTCCCTCCTCGCAGGAGGAGGGGACGAGTACAAACAGGACAGACTGGGTGAGCAGGGCCGTGCATTCTCCACCCACTTACCTCATCAAAAAATGGATTGTTCCCTCTCTTGATTCTTGTTCGGTGTGTCTGACCACAGATGTGGACTTTCACCACGGGCCTTATGTTGTTGCCACATAACTGTCGGCCCTCAATCACTCTGACTCGGATCTGCAAGCACAAAGCAGAGCTGTTATCAAACTCTCCCAGTTGTGTGGTGCAAAGGAATCCTCAGATATCGACTCAGCTGAAACCAAGCAGGCACTTTTTACGGTACTGAGACCCTCAGTCTGGAAGGGGCACTCTTTGACCATCTCCAACATGGGAACTGTGACTTTCTCAATCCAGATCAGCTAAGCAGGAGAAAGGGTTCAGAGCTAGACTGGGAAGAGCAGGGTAGGCTTAGGTCTTGGCACTGTAGCCCATTGCCTGGTCGTCAAGTGTCTCTGTGATAAACTCATGCTGAGCACTAAGAAAAATTCAACAGGTACAGAGCTGCTATTCTTTGCTAATTAGCTCCCGCCTACTTCCAACGGGAAGGAAGGTTTCTGTTACATTCCTCTGAACAGCTTGTCTTCTTTGACTAAACCCTTTGTGTTCATAGGACTCTCCTTTCTGGGTTCATGCCCTTATATCCCTTCCAGCAGACTAGCCCCTGCCCACAGGAATAGGTCTATCACAACATCACAGCATTGGTAATGGGGTGACAGCAAATACACAGAGCAGCAGAGCCCTCCCACCTGGAAGTCCTGCGGCTTGTTGGACAGCATCCGCCGGCTGCTCTTTCCTCTGGTGATCCTCCGAGCAAGCTGAGCCTCTGACAGTGTTCCAGATGGCCCCTTGAGCTCAGGGGCCCTGACCATGCCATCTACCCTGTCTTCATCCTGATCTTCTTCCTCTTCTTCTGAAATAAGGAAGGGGGTCCAGTTAGCAATAGCCCTTAGCCTGCAACTGTCTAGCACCCTGGCTTCCTGGGTGTGTCCTGTTTCCAAGGTAACAGGTGAAAAAGAGATGCTTTTGGTGGCTCTGAGTGGCAAGCTGGGGCTTAGACGCAGCTTCTTTAAGAAAATGCATTTATAGTGTATTAGGACCTTTGGTTGGACTGCCTTCAAGGAGACAAAAGAACAGCAGAGAGCACAGGGAAAAGAATATTGCGGCCTTGGATTGATGAGTGTGCTCTCATCTCAGGAGACAGCTTGAGAGACAAGGAAATGCTGTGGGGAACCAAACTTAGCCCTGCCCTTAGCCTCCACCTCCTGCCTCTTGCAGCAGGTCCTCCTCTAGAGACTGACCCAGAGGCCACGTTGGGATCCCTCCTGCTCGGCTTCTTAATTCATGGAGCCACAGTGGTCGTGTCCTCTGGTTGTCATTCTGTTTGTTCCCTTGACACTCATCTGTCCCTCCTTTACCTCCCAGCCACTTCACGGGACACAGTTTTTTTCCACACAGCTGGTTAATGCCCCCACCCTCTGCTGTCTCTGAGGTCCTACTCCAGAGATGTCCCCTAACTCTAAGGCACCCCCAGGGGCTCCTTCTCACTGTCAACCTCTTCCTGCCTTCAACTACACTCAAACTTTCCTTTCCCTAAGAAAACAAAGCCAACTCTGCCCTCGCTTTCATTCACTAAATCTCTGAAATTTATTGACAAACTTTAGCTTTTCATTTCTTAACAGACAAAAAGGGGCGAGAAGATAGCTCACTCAGCAAAGGGAGCCAGAGAGACAAATCCCTGGAGCTCATTGGTTAACCAGCCTAGCTGATTCAGTGAGCCTCAGGTTCAAGGAGAGACTCCCATCTTAAAGGACAAGATAGAGAGCAACTGAGGAAGTCGTCAGACATTGACCTCTAGACACACACGTGACAAAAATTCAAATCCTGGTTCTCTATAGGATCTAAGAAAGCCTAGAAGATGAAAAATAACCCCATTTGTTCAATCTCCCTTTGGATTCTGAACCTCTCCCGTCAGGTCTGAACAACAGTAAGTATTCCTTCCATGAAAGACGAAGGAACCCTAAGGCCTTGCTGAACACACCCTCCACACAGGCTGTTTCCCTTCCAACATGCTAGTGCCTATGCTGGCATGGCACACTAATGAGACCCAGGCATGGATGTAACCCAGGGCCACACACAATGACTGATTCTGTCATGACCAGAAAGCACAATGCCAGGCTAGGAACTGCCGAGTGGATGGGTGTGGCATCTTCTCAGCACTATCTTGACGAAGATCTACAAACTGGATGGTTTAAAACAATGTTCTCTGGCAGCTCCAGACTCTGGAAGAGAAATCGCAGGTGCTGGCAGCAGCACGCTCCACATGAAGACTCTGAGAAAGAGTCCTCCTATCTCTTCCCACACAGAGGCTCCTAGTGGTTCTTAGCAGCCAGGAGTCACTCCAATTGCTGCCTGTGTTCATGTGACCAACTCCCTGCCTATCTGAGTGTCCTTACTTCATCTGCTAAGGACACCAGTCATGAGATGTAGAGTCTGCCGTAATCCAGGACGGCTTCATCTTAACCAACCACATCCACGCACTATTTCCAAATGATGGGTTCTGAAGTTTCACATACATGTGACTTCCGAGAGGGCATTGCTCAATCTGCTAGAGAAGAAGGTATCTCTTGGGTCTTCCTAGCTTGCTTAGCTACTTCTCTACATGGGCAGCCCCAGTCCATACCACCCACACCAGCTGCCTGCCTGGTACTCCCCCGATTCCTTCTGTAGTCTCCTAGGTGCCGGAGCCTGTGATCTAACATTGTGGTTGCCCTCCACACCCTTGAACCCTTCTCCTTCTCTCATGCACCATCCCCACATGCTTGTTCACCTTTATACTTCTTCTGCCTCTGCCCCTAGACAGCTCAGCCCGTCTGAGAAAGGCACACACCGTCTCGACTGCTTTCACAAACCTGAAGTGGGCATCTAGGGCGGCCTGGCTAGCTCCGACATTGCTATGACAAAGTTTCCTTGGATCCTGACCTGAGAGGGCCCCTATAAGCCACGAAGGTCAAATTGGTTCATCTTTCCCAACTCCTACCTTTTGTATTGCTGTGAATATGCCCAGGAAAATGCACAAGCTAGGCAAGCATTCCACCACCAAGCTACGCTCCCAGCCTCCAACACCTAGCAGTTATTTTTACCTGGAAAGTTTCAGTCTCCATTAAGATCCTGCTTGTTTCAACGAGATAACAAATCCTCAATGCAAATTTCTCCATTTTCTTCAACAACCATCCTACTAACGTGTGTTCTCTCCTGAAATAACTGACTCCCAACTTCAGACCAACTATCACACTTAAATAGACCTTATCTCCTCTTGCTGTTTAAAATTGGCCTCAACTACATAGCAGATTCCAGGCCAGCCTGGGCTACAGTGGAACCTGCCTTAAAACAACAACAAATAGAACTTACTGGTTAGAGACCCTAGGTGTCACTTAATCCAGGCTCCTGATGGTGCAAGGAATTAGAGGATCAGCGAGACTGACAACCTGAGAATAGATGCACCACTGCTCAGAATCAGATCTGCTGACTCATTGCAGCTCAGAGTCCTCGTGTCCCTGTCTAGCTGTGACCCTGTACAATGCCACCCTGCTTCCTAACAATGTTCCTAGGTCAAATCCTCACAAGCTTTGATCACCTGTGCCCTTCCCAAATGCTAGTAGCTCTTTGTGTGAGCCTTACTCTACCAGGGATGTTTCCACTGATACTTGGGACTGGTCCCCCATCATAACACCAGCAACTCAACCACATGTGTCTGCCCAATTCCCACAATGAATTATCTTCTTTCTAGAAGCTCAACAATAATATTTCTGAAGACTGCCACTATGTGCAGTCCTGGTACCAGGTACTGTTTCTTACCCACCACAGAAAAGTTGTCCATGCTCAGATGCCTGAGCACATTAGCTTCTGGCATCTGAACTGCCTCTTTCCCCATAGGTGCCAACCACTCTGCTCCTTCCACACACTCTGCTCTTCTCCTCACGCACTTTCTCCACCAAAAAGAAGATAGCACAGATGGCACCACATCTGCAGGCCATCCACTGCCCTTACACTGCTATGGAGGGAGAGGGGGCCTGGCAAGAGTTCCCAGTATAGACAGGGCTGCCTAGAGATGGCACTGAGGAAGAGCCCTAGCCCAGTCACCCAGGCCTTCATCATAGGGCACACAGACCTTTTCTCCAGGCCTACACACCACTGGTCCTTTCTGCCTAAGCACCCACTTAATCCTTTCTAGTCCCAATAAAAAGGCTTTTCTAGAATAGCCTCTTTCCCACCACTCCTTTGGTCAATATTTATCATTTTTCCCATTCCACTATGCCGACTTTCTTTGCCTGTGATATTAATCTGGCTTCTTATGATGAAGTTTAGCTAGGTATCTGTAGTGGTCAAGGCAGAATCTTATGCTCTTGAAACAAAAGTCATGTGAAGAACATTATCTTCAGAGTAAGTTAAAAATTATAATACAGAGGGGCTGGAGAGATAGTTCAGTGGTTAAGAGCGCTGACTGCTCTTCCAGAGGTCCTGAGTTCAATTCCCAGCAACCACATGGTGACTCACAACATCTGTAATGAGATCTGGTGCCCTCTTCTGACCTGCAGACATTCATGAAGCCCTCATATACATAAAATACATAAATAAATAAATTTTTTAAAAGAATTATACTAAAAAATATAATATAGAACAGAAAAAGGAAGCTTAGAAGCCCAAAAGGGTAACATAGCAGTAGGATGTCTAATTACAATATTTCTGGGTTTCTTTTGTCTTTCTTTACTGTTGTTGTTAGAAGTTATATAACTGTGTGCTACTGTAGATATCCAATATCCTTCCACCCAACTCTTGGATAAATAGCACTAAGTGTGCCCCAAGAAACTGCTGACATGATTCTGGTATACACACGCACACACACACATACTACTTAAGAAAAGTACTTAGTGAGAGAAACACATCTACCTTTGCTAGCACAGTGTAGGACACACTACCTCATGGGCCTGTTGAAGACGATGATGGGATACACGTGCACTGATTTGTTGGGCTCCTTTAAAAAGTGGCTTTCATTTTCTTTTGTGTATTTGGGTGTTTTGTCTGTGTATATATCTGTGCACCATGTTCATTGCAGAGCTAGAGAAGGCCAGAAGAAGACATTGGATCCCCTGGAACTGAAGTTACAGATCACTGAGAGCTTGCTTGTGGGTGCTAAGAATTGAACCCTTGTCCTCTCTCCAGCCCTATTTGGTTTATTTTTGAAGAAGAATTTATCACCTTTGCTGGGCTGTTGTTACTCAGTTTATGTTTTATCTTTGTATTGATTGTGAGCTCCTTGTGGCCAAGCACTGCCTTATTCATCTCTGCAAGCAACATGTACAGGTATCAGTAATCGCTTTTCTGAAGTAGATCAAATTTACCTCCAAGCAAAAGCACTTCGTTGTTCATGAAATTATATAAATTTGAAATACTGGAGTCAGGCTATGAATGAAGCTTTGCTTTTCTTTAGTCGGGTAAAATATACATTTAGCAGATGGTTCTTTAAGAATAGATGTGAGGTTTTAAAAATAGATCATTCTGGTAACAGAAATGTACACTCTAGTCAAGCTGACTGGCAGAAGGTGGACAAGTTGCCATGGTAACAAGTTTCCAGGCTGCAAAGTCTATAGATTGACTCAGCCCATCTTTTTGTTATAGGGCCAGCTTCAAAGGTGGCCAGTGAAGGGGACATCTTTGACACAACATAGTGCCAGTCAACCACCAATGCCCCAAGCTCTACATCTCTGTCATTTTGACGTAAGGGCTCATCGAAAGCATCCTTCAAAGGGAACTCCCGCAGAGTTCAATTCTTTGGTCAATGGTAATAGCCAGTTTCCTCAGCTTGCAGAGGGCGTTCTCTGACCATCTTACCATTGTTCTATATCATTAATATGTCACACTGTGTGCAGCAGCCACTGTGTGAGGAGATGCCTTTAGCAGCACTCATCACTGGAAGTAGCTGCTTGCAGATATATCTTAGGGGAATGAGTTTTTTTTTCTTCCTGTGTCTTCTGAGGTCCTTTCTGTGATGCTTGCATTTTAATAATCAGATACTTCTTTTGTATTCAAAAAAGATAACAAGGTAAAATTACAAAAAATTGAAAATATCTATATAAGTTAAGGGGAGCAAGGGGTAATAATTCTAGACCAGATGTCCTGCATATGCCATTAAGGTGTGCAATAGTGAGACTGGCAGTTGTGGTCTTGTCTTCCAAAACTTAGTTTTCTTCCCCCACTCCTTTTCCCTCTTTTTGTCTTCCTTTCCTTTTTTGTATAGTCTCAAAGAAGTGACTTTCCACCTGAGTGTGAAGCCAGCATTCTGAACGTCACCCTGACCCAGCCTTGGTGAGGATTCATTTGATATGACAAAGCATGCACTCAGATGAGTGAATCCTCTTCTTTCCTAAACTAAGACATTTCATCTTGTCATATTATACTTACACTGTCCCTAATACAGCCTGCTCTTTGGTAGTAGAGCACATAGTGATGGTCTTTAAACCCCCAATCCAAGGAACCTAAGCTCTGGCTCATCTCCATCTCAGAGCAGCCTAGCAGGCCGACCAGGATTGTGGGAACCTCTGCAGGAGGCCTGGCACGTGCTTGCCATCGAGCTGTCGGGAGCTTCTTGGGCCTGGGTAGACTCTCCAGTCTACAGTGCTACCAGGACACCAGGCTTCCACAGATGACATCATGCCAAGAATTAAAACAGAGTCTCAGGCCAGGCGGTGGTGGCGGAAGCACTCAGCACTCAGGAGGCAGGGGCAGGTGCATCTCAGTGAATTCAAGGCCAGCCTGGTCTACAAAGCTAGTTCCAGGACAGCCAGGACTGTTACACAGAGAAACCCTGTCTCAACCCCTCCCCTCAAAAAAAGAAACAGCCTTGGTAAAGGGAGCCTTGGTGGCAGCAGAGGTGGGGGTGGTCTTCCTCGTTGAGGGTCGCTCACTTCTAAGGAAGCAGAGCCCACCACTCTGGGGAAATCATATTTGTGCACAGAGTAGTTCAGGCTCCTAGGGCCAATCTAAAGAGACAAATTCTCCCTCCACCTTAGAGAGTTTAATAAACTGCTTGTTCTGAAAACCTTCCTACTTCACTGGGATAAAACTCGTTTTCAGTACCACTGTCATTCCACAGAAAACATCAAGGAAAAGTCAAACTCAACCTTGTGAAAGACTGGATTGCTTTATAGACCTTCCCTCTACCTGAGGCTTGAAGGCCTTCCCAGAGGCTCCAGGCTACCCCTGTCCAGAGTGACATCTGATGACAAAATGCCCCAGGAGGACAAGTGGCTTGTGCTGAAGAAACAATTGACTAGAAGACAGAGTGAGTGTTTGGGAGAGGAAAGAGGATCAGGGCTCAGAGAAAGAAAGTCCAAGGGCAAGTGCTTGAGAACAAGTCCCATCAGTCACACCTTTGGGAGCCATGGCAAAAGGAGGAGAGCAGAGAAACTGCCCTTGAATCTCACAGCCTGGTACACGGTATCCAGCAGAAACCACAAAGCTGAGGCAGCTCCATGATGGTGCTGCCCTCTGTATATCCTGGATGAGCGCTGTGAGAGTGGTCACCATGGGAACTGTTCAGCATCTCCTCTACTGGAAGGGCATTTTGTAAACTACTACACCTGTCTGGTGGGCAGGCTGCTATGGGCACTGAAAAGGCAGTTTCTTTCGAGACTCTGCATGCTTTAGCTGATTCTCCTTGGGTCATCAGGAAGGCCAACTTACCACCCATGCCTGACACACTCGTCCCGCTCGGGTCATTAGGATGTGGAGCCGAAGGTGGGTTATAGCCGATCACTAGGTCAATGGTGGCCTGAATAGAAAGAACCCATTGCACAGAGCATTAGTGCAAGGAAAAGAACATTACAGGTGCAGCATGAACAATTCAGTGGGGGTAGCAGTCTTGGGAGGACTGACCAAGAAAGTGAGACCGGAAATGTGGCAAGGGTGATGTCCCATTGGACTATTCCTATATTCCCCCAGGTGAGTCAGGATAGGATCAGAAAGAAGCTGCTTTGTCACAGGTTGCCAAGGGCAACCTTACTGACTGAAGCAAAGCTATAAGAAGTGTGTGAACTTGTAGCTAGCTTCTGTCCTGCCCTGGAGACGGCCTCTGCTCATAGGATTACCAACGGACATGCTCATGTAGAATGATTACTTCATTTGCTGCTCATGGATACTGATTGCTGAGATTTGCTTTTATACTTCTCTCCAGGAAAAAATTTTAAGTAACTAGCAAGAAGGTATGTAATAGCACAACCATAAGACAATGAAAGGGGAAACTGAGTCTGATTAGAGATAAATGCACAAATCATAAAGTTAAACATAACTGTCACCCCTCCTATGTTAACTGTGATCTCAAGACACCTAGGAATCAAACAAAGAGGGCACCAAAGCAAAGCTTATGTCTTTATATTTCATGAACCTACAAGACTTCAAAAAAGTTTGCTAAAAATAAATTTTTAATTGCCCCTTCCCCTTCAGTACCATACATGGGAACCAGGGCCCTGCACATGCTAGAAAAGTCGTCTGCCCCTGAACTTCATCCTCAACCTTGAGGATGAGTTGCTAACTTTTATTTCACCAAACACTTGCCTATTGACCACCACGTTTCCTAAAAGAAAGGCATTTTGATACCCAAAGTGAGGAAAGACAAACTTTAAAATTAAGGAAGTTGTTTGCAAAGGAGGATTCTCCACCTCCATCCGCTACCCCAAGACACATGTCAGGTTAGAAGACAAAACGCAGGGGCTGGAGAGGTAGCTCAGTGGTTAAGAACACCAACTACTCTTGCAGAGGACTAGGATTTGATTCCCAGGACCCGCATGGTGGCTCTGTAAACCCAGTCTCGGATGATCGGATATCTTCTTCTGGTCTCTGTGGTTACTGTATGCACGTGGTGCGCAGAGATACATATTGGCAAAACGCCCATACACATAAAATAAAAATAAAGGTTTAAAAAAAATTTTAGTTCGAGGCCAGCCTGGTCTACAAGTGACTTCCAGGACAGCCAGGGCTGTTATGCAGAGAAACCCTGTGTTGAAAAAAAAAATTAAAGAAGATAAAATAAAGAATAAGATATTCTAGTATTTAGGACATATTAATGCTAAAATTATTAGTTATTTTTCTGAAATCCAAATCTAAGTGGACCTTTCTTCCTTCATTTACAGGCTTGCTATGGCTAGTGACTCTCATGTGTGCATGTATAGACACATATATCTGTATTGCTCCTATTTTTTTATTGTCTGTTCATCAGTGAATGTTTCCTCATGGATCAGCACATTTGGCGCCTGACACTGGCCTGGGGACACCCACAGTCCCATGTCAAACCAGCGGTCACAAGAGCAGCATCTATGGTTACTTATTCCACAGACCAAGGCTCAACATGAAGCCTATGTGTGCTGGCACCATGGGACTCAAACTTAACATGAGAAGTTGTACTTTTAAAGCCCAGCAGAGCCCGTGGTGATTCATCCCCAGATTGCTGGTTTACATGCCCAGTTACGTCAGTATTCCTAGGGATGGATGCTTAGGAATCTCAGTAAGAGTGAAGGCATACCACAGGCAGTGTTCATCTCAGTCCCAACACTTCTGCTGCTTTGGATAGTCCATTAACTCTGTCTTCTGCGCTTTTTAAAAACACCAGCAAGCCAAAAAAAAAAAAAAACCCAAAGACATCCTGTCTAGCCTTGGCATCATTTCTTTCTGCCAGGTTTTGGGTAGTCAGATGGCAGAGGGCATTTTGGATGCATGTGTTATGATCAGAATCCTGACTCGAGGTGAGCCAATAGCCTCAGGGATGAGTGCAGCCACATTGGCATCGTCTCCCCTGGGATCCGAGAGGCCTTGTCTGTGACAGGGCTTACAGTGATGCCTCTATATAAAACTTTGACCCAGTATAAAACTTTAAAACTTTGACCCAGGTTCAGGAGCAAAATAAATTGGTCTGAAAATGAAGGGGTTAGAAGTCATGGGCTGAACGTGAGAGCATTTGAAAACTTCTTAGTCGTGTAGCATCTAAACCTGAGTTGCTTGAGTGAAGCACACTTGAATTCTTTTTTTTTTTTTTAAACATGGGATCTCACTGTGTATCCATGGCTGATCTGGAATTCACCGTGTAGATCAGGCTAACCTCACAGAGGTCAGCCTGCCTCAGTCTCCTGATTGCTGGGATTAAAGGTGTGCACCGCCACACCCTGCTTTGAATTTTGGGTTTATGTTAGACAATATCTACGTACATAGAGGGGCTGAGATCAGAAAGTAGTCAGCAACCAATATGGTGACAGTGACCATGACATTACTGTCTTAACACAGATGGTAACAAAAACCTTCTGTCTGTCTGCTGTGTTACCAAAGCTACCCAAAGTTAATGGCAACCACTCAAATGCTAACACCCACATGGGTAGCACTGAGCTACATCCAGAGGGTCTAGCTTACTATATGGAGGTCTGTCAAATCTAATCAAATCTCAAATTTGCTGACTCTGTGATTGAAAATTGAGGAGGATAAGGTCCATATAATTGACAAATGGATCCATTTATCAGGAAAGCCAGATTTCCAGTGTTTCGCATAGAGACTGTCAAACCAAAGTCTTTCCTAAATGAGTATTTACTTAAGCATCCTATTTTGTGAGCAGAAAGCTCACCCCAGTGTCTTGTCCCTTCTCGTTTAGCAGGGGGATCTGTTTGTAGGGTGAAGATCTGTTCCGGTCCCCCGTCAGGTCCTTCAGGGAGACAGTCGCGGTGCCGATTAATCTGCAGAGGAGACAAGAAAGCACACAGCAACCTCAGTGGGGGCATGTGTCCACCGACCCTTAGGCCACTCGGTACCCTCACATCTACTCAGCCAGTAACTGCCCTGGCAGGAATGCTGACACTCTAAAGGAGACGTGGGCCCTGCCTTTGGCTCTAGGACTATTGAAACAATGGGTCTCAAGAAATTGGAATTCCCCTAGGGTGACTCGTGCTAGGAGAAGAAAAAGGTTAAAATGTATCAGCCAGAGGAGGAATTTGTGGGAGATTAAGGAGGATAGGTCGCTGATGGGTGGGGACCACACCACTTGATCAGGACCTACTTAGTTCTATGTACCTATTGACCCCTACTAACATAAACCACAAATCTGGATCCTAAAGATGGACTGGGGGGGGCAGTTCACTTCTGTTACTCTCCCTAGTGTGGCCACATCGAATAATCTTCCTTTCTCTACCTTTTGCTGCTAGGTCTCTCTCCAATTGACTTTCTGAGAACAGGTAGCTGAGCCTAGCTTGTTAGGGCCGCCAGGGCCCAGGCCTTGACCCTAACATCGTATTAAAATCACGACATAACGAATGTGGGCCAGAGTATTTCACAGTGAACAGAACACGTGTGGCTTCTTCATGACAACAAGGTCATCTGAGAGTCAAACTAAAACATGAAATTCTGACTGTCGTGAATGTGGGGAGGGGGGACAACTGAATACAGGCCTCCAGACTCCAGAAAGAGAGATGTAAGGAAAACCTCAGTAACCAAGGGAAGCAGTCCTCTGTAGTGGGGACTGAAAAGGACCCAAACACTGCCCACTGGACAGCATTTCCCCGTGTCAACCTTCTCAGAGAGTCACATCCAGTAAGGCTGCTGGGGCTGGTCTTACAGATGGAGCTGACTCGCTGGCTAGCCCAAACCCTCTGCTGCAGCATTGGAAGGAGAGTGTATTCTGTGCATTCTCTTCCTGGTCCCAGCAATCACTGCAGCTCTTTGTCACTCACTCTTTGGTTCCCTGTTGCACAAGTCTAGTGGGCGGAAAATTACATGGTGTGCTTGTCCCTAGCATATGCTCCCTGGGCACACTGGCTGATTCTTTTTGCTCAACCCGTTGTCTGGACTATGGCAGGTGCTTAAAGGTCTTTGTAGGATGATTGGAATGAATGAGTAAGTCTACAGGTGCTGTGAACGAATAGCTGAAATTTTTATATAATTAAGGTCTGTTTTAAAAGGATTTTTTTTAATAGAACACACACCCTTAGGGAGTTAATATTAAAATGTTTAAAGGGAAAAGTAACCCTTGGAAAATTGTAACTTGGAGGATGGGACCTGAAATGTGGGTGGAGGAGGGGACCAGAGAGGCACAGAGCCTGGGGGCTTTCATTTCATTGTGCAAGCTGCAAAAGGGGATAGAGAAATAGGAAGAGTGATGTCTGGTTATTTACAGCTCGCTGATGTTTGCAGTGACTCATTAGTAGGAAGCAATGTTATAGAACAGAACAGAACTAGCATTAAAATAGAAAACTAAGCACTGAACCCTAAGCAATGGAGGACATGATTTTTGTGCTTATGATGCTGGGCAGGGCCTTAGATGGTGCTAGATAAGCACCCAACCACTGAGCTCTATCTCCAAGCCAAAAAAAAAAATTCATAGTTCTGTTCATTCTGTTTGGTTCTGGAGACAGAGTGTGTAGTTTGGATGAGAATTGTCCCTATAGGCACATATGTTTGAATACGTGGCCTCCGGCTGGTGGAACTGTTTGGGAAGGATTAAGGGGTGGGCCATGTTAGAAGAGATGTGTCACTGGGGCTGAGCTTTGAGGTTTCAAAGGACTTGTGGCCTCTAGCGTACACTGCCCTCTCCCTCCTGTTGTGGATCAGGATATGAGATCTCAGCAGTTCCTGCTGTCTTGTCTTTGCTCCACTATTATCTAAACTGTAAGCTCAATCAATGTTTTATTTTGTTAAGTTGCCTTGGTCATGGCACTTTGTCATAGAAATAGAAAAGAAAGTAAGACACAGGGGTTTTCTGAGTAACTCAGGATGTACTTAAACTTACTCCATAGCCTAGCCTGGTCATGAACTCATACTCCTTCTACCTTTGTATCCTGAGTGCTGACATTACTGACACATACCATCATGTATGTGTGTGGATATGTATGTATGTGTATATGTGTATGCATATCAAGATAAGCCAAGCATGGTGGTACACACTTATAATCTGAGCACCCAGGAGACAGAGACAGGGAGAATCGAGGAGTGTTTTGACTCATGGTTTTTAAATATGGCAATCAGTCATCAGGTGGGTCAAATTGATATTTTAAGAATAATGAAATGGGGGCTGGGGTCAGTAAAATGTTTGCTGCCAATGCACAAGGACCCAAGTTTAGTCTCTGCACCCATGTAAAAAGCTTTATGTCAAGGTATACACTTGTAATCCACTGCTGAGAAGGTGGAGATGGAGTTGGGGTCCCTGGGGCTTGCTGGCCAGCCAGCCTAGCCTAACCAGGTACCCTAGGTGCCCGTGGGAAAGACATCTTATCTCCAAAACAATGTAGCTGGCTCCTGGGGAGAGACACCCAAGGTTAACCTTTGGCCTCCTCACATGAATCCATCTGTGCACATGATCACTCATACATACGCAAAAATTAAAATTACAAGTTTAAAAATTTAAGAAGATCAATAAAAATAGCTTAAAAGTCACCTGGGAGGGTTGGGGAGCTGACTCAGAGTTTAAGAGTGTTTGCGTGCTGTGCAAGCCTGGTGGCCTGAATTGGATCCCCAGGACCCATGTTAAGAGCCAGGTGTAGTAGACCGCATCTGTAATTTCAGCACTCCTGCCTGGAGGTGGGAGGCATGGACAGAAGCTTGGGGCTCAGCTAGCCTGTGGTACATGGAGATGGGACAAAAACCAAGAGAGAGCCTCCCTTAATGAGGGGAAAAGTGAGAGCCACTCCCAAAGGTTGTCCTCTGGCCTCCACTCTGCACAGTGGATGAGCACACAGCCACATGTCACAGGCTCTCTCTCTCTCTCTCTCTCTCTCTCTCACACACACACACACACACACACATGCATTCACATACACACACATCACAGACACTCACACCATACACTCACTCATACATATGTATGAATATATAAGCATATACACACATATCATAAGCACTCACACCATTCACTCAAACACACACACACACACACCCCATAGGACTAAACACCATATACATATCTCCTACAGGTACTAATACCATACACACACACACATATACACACTCACACCATACACATACACACACACCACAGGCACTCACACACTCAAAAAAATAAAATATGTACTCTTCCTTCTTTTATAGAAAATCTGTCTGACTTTGTCTAAATATGGTGTTCGCCTGGCAAGACAGGGAAACAAGCGTTATCCTTCACAGTCTGTGATTCATGGTGTAGTTCTATGATTAAGATAATGATGTCATACACCTGAACATGTACTGATTTGTTTTTGGTAAAGCCAGTTAGAGCCAGAATGACCTGAGTCTCTTATCAGTAGTAAACAAATCTGAGAACAGGACAGGGTGCCATGCTCAGGTCATGTGGAAAAGGGCCTGATGAGGGGTCTGGCCAGCATCCTAATTCTTGACATTAATGACATTTTGAACCTGAGAATACTCATATTGTGGGAGTTTGTCCTGCACTTCATCAGACACGCAGCCAGACCCCTGACCTCCACCCACTCGATGCCCAGGACAGTGCCTTCAGCTGTGATCACCAAATGCATTACCTAGTGTTCTGGAGGACAAAGTCACCCAAGTGGGGAACAATTGCTAGTGTAGCCCCAAGCATTGGGTTCCAGCTCCCTCTGAGGCCTTGTGTTAGTTCCTCCATTCTTTGAGGCACTGCATTATTAGCAAATTAATGAACAGAAGTGAACCATTTCACAGGCTGGGCTTACACATATGATGTGTCCTACACAGGTCTACTTAGGAAACTACTGCATGTTAAATACCTGTTTTCCACCTGGCAGTGGTGGCGCATGCCTTTAATCTCAGCACTCGGGAGGCAGAGGCAGGCAGATCTCTGTGAGTTTGAGGCCAGCCTGGTCAGGACAGGCGCCAAAGCTACAGAGAAACCCTGTCTTGAGAAACCCTGTCTTAACAAACCAAAAAAACAAAAAACAAAAAAACCTGTTTTCTTTGCCACTTTTTGGGGTGTGTGTGTGTGTGTGTGTGTGTGTGTGTGTGTGTGTGTGTGTATGCGTGTGTGTGTGTTTAAAATCTCTTAGAATTGTTTTAGAAACTTCATAATGAAAGGCAGGGTTTCTGCCTTCCAAATTATTGCTCTCTAATGTCACAGATCAAAACTAATTCACACATGGTGTAGGGGCAAAGATGAAGTCAGAAGAGAACCATAAAATACAGTGAAGTTACATGATACCGTAGCAGACAGTGGGACTTGTGGCTAGCTGGAAAGAACAGGCTTGCGTACACACAAAGCCCATCTGTTAATCTTTTTATGCTGCTCAATGGTTCATAACCTGTTCTGACTCAGTCTGCTGGGTTTCCTTCCCGAGGAGAGGGCAGCATCAGATGACTGGGCAGGAATGGAGGAAAGTGAACGCAGCCAATTATAAACTCTAAACTCAAGTCCTGCTTTCAAAAAGCTTGAACCCCATTTCCTAAGGTTTACTTTCTTGTTATAAAATTCCAATGGTTTTATGGGGGGGGGCATATAAAAGAAAACTTGATGTATGTGTGCGCGCGCATGCACGTGCATGCATTTGTGTATCTGTGTGTGTATGAACATGTGCGTGCATGCGTCCGAGACCGCGTGTAAAGACTGTGTTTTGGTAAAAGCCTTAGAAGATAATCTCAAAGACGTTTTCACAGGGAGCCTGAGTTGAGGAGAGACGTAAGTGGATGCAGCTCCCTGGACCTTTGACTGTGAACCGAAGGAGACTGCCTACGGCCAGTCCTGCAGCGCCCGCGGGACAGCCAGCCACGCCTGTTTTCTGGGCTGTTGCCTGGATAAAGAAAACTATGAGAACATGAGGAATGATAGCTTGGCCTCCTACACAAGCAGGGGACAGGAACGGTTCAGTCTGACCTTAAGCTGATTTCCTTCAAAGGAGGTGACAACGAGCCAAGGACTCTTTTCCTCCCTGATACTAATGCGATACTGGAAATAGGCCAAGATGGTATGATGTGCTGGCAATGGGGACACCTGGCCCTGCATTCCCCCAGAAAACTAAGAGCCTCCTATGGACTGCCCCCAAGATTACAACTGATGGCCGCAGTCCCAAAAGGAAACTACAGTGCCAGAAATGCCAGGGACTTGACTCTGCAGCTCTTTGGGGAACTAACAAATTCCGGGTGCATCAGACACTGCAGGAAACTCAGGTCACCTCCTCTTCAGTGTGTGACTGAAAAACTGTAGAACTCAGTCAGGCCTCTGTGCGTGACAAGGACCTGGGGCAGGGAGCGGAACGTCAAGCCAGTCAGCTTAGCTCCGTGGTGTCACTTAAGAACCTTTCCATGACTGGGTCCCTCTGGAAATATGCATCTGGTTTTAAAAAAGAGGAATGGAAATGTTCTCTCCACAGGCTAGGCCCACACTTACAGCCACATGCTTCTGTGGTGAGTAAGGACTCTGCTGGCCCAGGGCCTCAGCTGGGCGGGGGAGGGGTGTTCACATACACAGCACACCAGGTCCCTTCTCCGGGTAGCCCGGACCCAGCCCATGAGGATTGCTGGAAATTCCTTCACAAAGGAAGGAAAGATCCACTGGGGGCTTGCGAATAAATCATACACTCACTGCTGCTGTCTCTAGGGACTGTAAACAGCCAGAGGACCGCCATCCTCTGGGAGGAATCATAGCCTGCAACTGGGCTGGGGGCAGAAAGTCTGCGAGCTGCAGATGTGAAGAGACTTTGCTATCCCGTTCTTTAAAGGCCCAGGCTCCAGCTGCCTGAGTTTGTTATTTTGGCTGGACCTGTATGACTTTGTATCACTTCCCCACACTGTTCCCTCCTCTGGGCCTGTGCCCCTCAAGTCCCTCCTGGGTCCTGAGAATAAGGGAGGAACAGTCACCCCACCACCACCACCCTCTTAGAGAAATCAGACTGGCAGGAGAAGCAGGGCAGCCGACAAAGGTTCTTAGCACAGCCCAACTTTCTCCCAGGACCTTTCTAGGCAGAGTGCTCACTTCATCCTCAGGTTCAGATCTGGCAAGGAACCCCTCTGGGTTGAATAGGTTGGCTACCCCAGATATGGCCCCTTTAATAACCATCAGACTCTCTCCCCCATGGGACTGTGACATGGGGATCACCCTGGCCTGCCTTCAGCAAGAATTCTCTGAGGTTTGCCAGAATTCCCTATCCCTGGCATTTCCTCTTAGAAACTTTCCGTCCACTGAGCCCTCCCTGCCCCCTGACAGTAAATTCACATTTGGCTGGGCTGTGTAGGGACCTGAACCCCATCTCTCCCCTCTACTGAAGTTCATCCATCCTGTAATCCCGTACCTGTGGCTATGGCCCCTGGCTATTCTTCCTCAACAGGTGGCCCAGAACAGTTTCCTCTTGGACATGGCCATGACAGCAAGTCATAGTACCAGAGTCCCTTACTAAGGTAAACGCCCCTGAAAGCAAACTCCCTTAGTTCTCAGATTCATGTGCACCAAGGGGTTCATCCTCACTGGTTTCTGATTCTCTCCCCAACTGTCCCTCAGAGTGTAACCTGAAAACTCCCAGAAGCCGCAAAGCTGGATGAGGAGGTCTCTGCAGATTCCCAGGGCCTGGAGTTGGAATATTTATTAAAGTGATTCCTTTTCTTTCCTTTTATTTTTATTTTATGTGTATGACTGTTTTGCCTACATGTGTATTAGTGCACTGCATGCATTCTTATTGACCATGGGGGCCAAAAGAGGGAGCCTGGGCCTCTAGACCCACTCTGTGGATGCTGGAAACTGAACCCAGGCCCTCTGCAAAAGCAGGTGCTCTTAACCATTAACCTCTCCAGAACCTTGAGGTGATTCTTACACCCATGATCTCATACCGGAATCCCTCGTGGGAGCCTGGAGAAGGTGGCTGGCAAAGCAGAATTAAGAAGTGTTCAAAAGCCATTCAATAGGATCACACAGGGCCACAGCAGAGAAATATGTATAGAAATCCAATTATTTCCTAGAATAAACTGTAGTCAACATAACACCATCAATATCTAGACACTCTTCCCATTGCCTTCCCTTCTTGCTCCAGACTGGGATTCTTTTTTTTTCTTTTAACTGAAAGAACAAAAATGCCATTTATTGTGGTAGGGAGATAACTGAAAGAGAAAAGACCAGGATTCTTAAAGATAGTCCCAAGGTGATGTAGGAGGTCCTTCTGTCTATGTGTTGCTTTTATTGATGAATGAATTAAGAAAAAAAAAACTGGTTTGGCCTATAGCAAGGTAGAACTTAGGTGGGAAAAGCTAGGCTGAATGCTGGGAGAAAGAGTGGAGTCAGAGAGAAGCCATGTAGCCCCACCAGAGACAGGTGCTGGACCTTTACCCAGTAAGCCACATCTACATAGTGATACACAGATTAGTAGAAATGGGTTAAAATAAGATATAAGAGTTAGCCAATAAGAAGCTAGGGTTAATGGCATTATAGGGTTAAATAATATAGTTTCTGTGTGATTATTTTGGGTCTGAGCTGCTGCTGGGAGGCTGGGAAACAAACAAGCTGCCCTTATTGCAACAAATTGGCACCAACGTGGTTGACTAAATCCATGTAAAACCTGAGAAAGCTTACAGTTTCTGTGTGATTATTTCAGGGCCAAGCAGCCAGGAACCAACAAGTGGCCTTCTTGCAACACCAAGGCTTTCTTTTTGTCCATTTAAGGACAGCATGGAGTTAAAAATAAAACCAAAACAAAACACAGTTATAGTGGTCCTCCACAATGTTCCCGAACCTGATGTGGGCCTGCCTTCCATGCACTCTTCACAAACACTGCACCTTCAATATTATTTCTTACAAATGACTGTACTCAGGCAGGTGAGATGGCTCAGCAGGTAAAGGCTGCTACCTTCAAATATGATGACTGAATTTGATCCCTGGTACCCATATGGTAGAAGAAGAACACTGATCCCTGCAAGTTGTCCTCTGACTTCCTCATAGGCATTATGGCATGCACACACACACACACACACACACACACACACACACATTAGATAAATATAATTGTGATTAATGACTATACCCTGATACCTTTGTCTTTCTACCTGACCAATTCTGTTTTCTCGGTGCTCAAGGGTTTAAATCTATGCTTGCCTTCTGCAATAGGTCAGTGGAGTTCCCAGACTCTGGCTGTCTAATTTCCTAGACATCAGAATAAGAACAGTTTTTATCATTCATAAACACATTCCTTCATCCATTCACACATGGGCCTTAAAAGGCAAGGGAACAGCACAGTACAGTGATTATGAAGACAGAAACTTAAGTAACTTGGACTCAGCTTTGTACTAGATATCCTGTATGATTTCTTGGGGCTCCAGATTTTGTATCTATAAATGGGGATGACAGATCTTATCTAATAATGCTGAGATAAAAGAATAATAACAAGGTTGGATGGTGGTGGCACGCACCTTTAATCCCAGCATTTGGGAGATAGAAGCAGGTGGATCTTTTAGTTTGAGGCCAGTCTGGTCTACAGAGTGAGTTCCAGGACAGTAAAGGTTGCACAGAAAACCCCATCTCAAAAAACAAAACAACAACAACAAACAAACAAACAAAAAAACCAAAAACCCAACGTGTCAAGTATTTAAAAAATCATCTTTAACTAGTTCAGATACCACTCTGGAAACAGAAGCTAAGAAAAGCATAGGAGGATACTTAGAGGGACCCGTGTCCAGCCCAAACCTCAAAAGACATGGGGCAGAGCAGATGGGTGTGAATGTAAGGTTTCTTAGAAAATGTTGAGTATAGTAGTCCATGCTTGCAATCCCAGAATTCTAGAATCTGAGACAAAAAGATCGCCATGAGTTTGAAGTCAACCCAGGCTACATAGCAAGACTGTCTCAAACAAACAAGGGACTGGAGAAAAAGCTCAGAAGTTAATAATAATAGAATTTGCTCAACAATCACAAGGACCAGGAATTGTGGAGCGTGCCCATGGCTCCTTGAAAACACAACTTCAAAAAAGAAATAAGGGGGAGTTTTACCCCCTGCCACCGCATAATGCACTGAAACATGCCCTTCTGATTCTAAATTTCTTGAATGTGGATGCCCGAAAGCAATCTGCTGATAGATTTTGGCATGATGGCACCAGAGCAAGTTTCACTAAAGCAAAATAGAAAGACCCTTACACTGGATTATAGAAATGACCCAACCCTACTATGGGGTTGAGGGCATGCTTGTGGTTTTTTCCACAGGAAGAATATGAAGTCTAAGGGCCTTCGAATATGAAGCCTGATGACCCTGTAGCTGCTGAGGCCCCTCCCAGAGGAGTTGGAGTGAAATTGCTGAACTTATGCTCCTGACCCTCCAATGTCATCACGCTGCAGTCTGAAGAAGGAAGGAGATTACAGCAATGGTTGGTGATCCCCAGTTTCTTGCTAGAATGGCTGCACAAACCTTCCAGAACTCTGTGAGTTTTATTACTCTAGATCCAGCCCAGGAACGCTGACTAAATGTTTGGCCTTGCATCTACAATGTATTTTGGGACATAGAAGTTAACTTTGCCAGTGTAGTGTTTCATCTGCTGTTGAAATAGGGGGCCTGGAGAACTGAGACCTCGGAAATTTGCCCTCTGTGGGTAAAAGAACCTTGTTGAAGCAATTGAACACTATTTTGTAGGTGATGAGAGACTAAAATCCATCTTCAGTATATGAGGAGAAGTAGAATAAAGATTTTGTTGCTAATATTTGGTGTACCAGCTCAAACATATCTTTGGAAGCTGGTAGCAGCAATGCAATTAGATTAGGAGAGGAAAAAGACCCATACCTCACCCATCACAAAAACATTTCCTTTGATTAGAACAAAGTCATTAGAGTTGTAATTTGACCAATTAAGTGTTTATTGTTCATGTTCATACTAGAATTATGGCATTGACCTATTAATGTTTGTAACCACTTTTGCTCACTATGAAAATGTTACTAGTTGGAAAAAGGTCAGAACTTAAATGAGAGGATTATTAGGATGTATTGCAGCCATAGGAGCATGCACATTGATAGGCATTATCTGCTTGCCTATGATTAGAGTTACTTATGAATTCTCAATGGAAAGTTGGCTCAGATGTACGTGTCATCAAGCTGTGCGCTCTCCCTTAGCCCTTTGTAAACAGAGGTTGGTAGTCAAAGATAAGTAAGATCTTTTGCTCTCCAGTCAACCTAAGACAGAACTTGCATGACGGAATGCGTATACCAATGATGGGTAAGTCTTGAAAGTAGAAGAAGACAACCTGAGATAGGCACAGTTGTCTGTCCTGTGGCAGAAGCACAGGCATTAATAATTAAACTGAAAATGAAGAACTGTGGGAACCCACAGAAGTGAATCCGTTCCACCTTGACTAAAGGTCAGAGAGTTCAGACCTATTCTTGCTCCTTCAAGGTTATATGACAGGATGCTTGACCTAAGGTAGACATGATGTCTTACCTAGACAAAAAGGATACTTTGTTCTAGGGAATGGTTACTTGATATTTGGAGATGTGAGGAGGAGATTACATTGTTTTTTCTTTGTATCATGGTAAAGAAGTCTTATGCCTTCCTACCCTCTTTTGGATTTGAGTATTTAAGAACTTTGAGTAACAAACTTAGGGCAGATCATGGTATTCACTGGATGCTCCCCTGATTCTATCTATTGTCTCTTGTCTATTTCTTTCTCAATCCACACTCCCCTCCTCTGGAATGTACAGACCCATCAGGCCAGACCCGACACCTCAGGTCCTGTAGTTCAGTCTCTTATTAGTTTGGGCTGTGTACTGCCTCATATAAAATAGTAGTTTCTTTAGGCTGCAGCTTGCCTTAAGAGATTCCATTTACAGGCAGCTTTTGAATCCATTTTGAGAAAGCAGGATGACTCTGCTTCTGGGTAGACATGTGAATGGCACCATCTGTCTGACATCACTTTCACAGCACAGACCAAAAATCGACCTATCCCTGGGAGTTTAAAGGGTGCCACACTAAAATTTCTCACGTTAATTGATACCATGTGAGCATATTAAAATCATAGTAAGAAAATGACGGCTGCCAGGCAGTGGTGGTGCACGCCTTTAATCCCAGCACTCAGGAGGCATAAGCAAGCGGATCTCTGTGAGTTCGAGACCAGCCTGGTCTACAGAGCTAGTTCCAGGACAGGCACCAAAGCCACAGAGAAACCCTGTCTCAAAAGACCAAAAAAAAAAAAAAAAAAGAAAAAGAAAAAGAAAAAGAAAGAAAGAAAGAAAGAGAGGGCCAAGAAGTTATAAGCCACACCAGGCCAATATAACCCCCTCTTCTGGACCCCATAAAGAGATGGACTTCTAACCCTGTGATGGTGACCCATCATCTGACTACCTTCTGTGTGGTCAAGGGACGGGTAGGCAGTGAACTCCTCACTGCCCAAGGCCCTCAGCTTCATTGGGTCCCCACTGCTGATGCTACCTACTAGAATTGTCATCCGTCTGTCTACCTGCTCACCCATCTGGACCTGCTGTCCATTCATTTGCTCAGCTGGCCATCTGCCCAGACCAGGTCTTGCCCTTCTCACCTCACTGCTGCAGCTCCACTGAGATCCTGCAACCTGACTCCATCGCCAGCAACCAGCAGCTTTCCAGTCTCTCCTGCAGCTGGGTTCCTTTGATTCCTGTCTCACGCCCAGCAGGACTCCTTTACATTTCTATTCTGGCTTTGGCCCCTAGGATTTCTCTGAAATGCCTTGTCTCTTTAACCCTTTGCAGCCATTCTGTAATTATGTAACATGCATGCATGCCTATATACATACTTACAAAAAAATAGACATTTATTGTGTGATGCATAGCGTGATCTGAGAGTTAATATTAGTAATTAAGGTTGAAATAAAAGAATCTGTGATTGTCTCAGTTCTAACTATCAAGGGAAGTGGTATTATCTGGCAAATTGCTGCCAAAAAAGCCACTATACCATATGGCTTTACTATTAATCCATAAGTCTGGACACTGTAGAAATGCACAGACATGTTTGTCTATGTTTCTGAGACCTCTCCGGCATTCAGAGATACTCATTGGTAACAGTCCCATCTTCTCATACTGGTGCTGCTCTGCTGAAAATACAGGCTCTGTTTGTTTGTTTGTTTGTTTGTTTGTTCTTAATCAAAACTAGGGATTCCACTCACAGTCCCCCAATATCTGATCAGGTTTTCACACAGCTCCTATGGTAGGGCTGCTCCCAGCTTTTCTTTTTAAGAAAACTTTTCTTAAGAGTCTCTCTCTCTCTCCTTTTTGTTCGTTTGTTTGTCTTTAGTTTTTCAAAATAGGGTTTCACTGTTTAGCTCTGGCTATGCTGGAACTCACTTTGTAGACCAGGCTGGCCTCGAACTCACAGAGATCTACCTGCCTCTGCCTCCTAAGTGCTGGGATTAAAGGTGTTCGCCACCATCACGTTTTTCTCTCTTAAGCAAAACTGTATAGCTCACAGTTGCTGAGCTCTCACCAAGCCCTCTCCGGAGAGGACAGCACAGCCACATTATTCTCAGGAGGGAGTCAAAGCTACGAGGAAAGTCGGGATTGGAAGCTAGGAGGCAAGGTCTTTGACCACAGAACCAAACTTCTCACAAGCAGAGCCACGCTTTGCCCCAGAACAGAATTCTTTCCATTCCAAACTACAGTTTTTGTTTTCTGCAACTGAAAAGCACTTTTGCTCAGGAAGTTGGTATATTTCACAACTTAAATTTGTCATTTTCATTTTCTATTTCATATCTCCCCACACCATGTGTGCACACTTCCATACATGTGTGTACTGTCCTCTCACACTCATTCCTGCATCCTGACTCTCACCCATAGAGCAGGTGTGTACACAGCCACATACACACAGAGGGAGAACAGTTCTAGCCTCCGTATAAGAGGATTTTAGCATTCCCCGGTTAACTCCATTCATTTCCCCTTAGGGAGCCAAGTGACCCTCAGGGTTTGCTGACCCTCTTGAGACACATTTCCCTCATTGTCAACCGAGGATGTGACTGTCTGACTGAATTGTTACTAAGATTAAATGCAGCTACATGTGAAATATTTATAGCCCAATCCCTGGATTTCTGTAAACCCACAAAAACAGCAATTATATTGTTCATCAGGAAGTTGAAGTAACGCTTCTCTAATTATATCAAATATGCACTAGCTAGCCTCTACTAAGGAAGTACTGTAGTTCCCACTGTAAAGGTGAAGGAGTTTCTCAAGAGTTACCCAACTAGTGACTGACAAAACAAAATCCCAGCCCCCAGGATCAGGCAGCTGACCTCTTTGCAGTCTCTTATGCAAGAGCTTAGTAGTTTTCCTTCTTGGTGTATAACTAGGCTTTCCATCACTTCCTTCTTATGCACAGTATAGCAAATCAGAGCCTTCCCCAGGGACCAACATTCCAGCACTGTTGCTAACTTTACTGTGTGTGTGGATGTAGTGGTGGTTTTGCATGAATACATACACTCTTGCAAATGGGGAGAGAACCCTGGAAACACAGGTTCCTGCAGAGATAATTATGGTCATTGTATCACAGACATTGTCATTTTCATTCTCCAGCAGCCAATTTTGATCCTGTTTATAATGCCCTTGTCTCTACTACCTACACACTTCTCTTCTTTAATCTCTAGACTGGAATGTCACAGCCTGGTCCACTAGTCACATCTATAACAATATCATCCAGGTCCGTCACTATTCCTCTTCTCTCATTCTTTTGTTGGTCTCCTCCTCTTGACCCTATAGCTCCCTGGGCATCTGTAGAATCCACATGCATCTCTCCGACTCTGAGTGACAGCCAGGATCTGCCTGGGACCCTCTCACTACACTGTACAAGAGTACTCAGTTGGCTCACACCATTTCTAGGACCACGGCACTGTGTCAAAAACGTCTGATATCTGAAGACTACTATCTGATGCAGGAGTCCCCTCTGTATGCTGTGAATACCATTGGTTAATAAAGAAACTGGCTTGGCCTGATAGGGTAGAGTAGAGCTAGGTGGGGGGAAACTAAATTGAATGCTGGGAGAAAGGAGGTGGAGTAAGGAGAAGCCGTGGAGCCGCCCCCGGAGACAGACACACTGAAGCTGGTAGGCCATGACCTCATGGTGATGCACAGATTAATGGAGATGGGTTAAATTAAGATGTAAGAGTTAGCCAATAAGAATCAAGAGCCAATGGGCCAAGCATTGATTTAAATAATATAGTTTCTGTGTGATTATTTCAGGGCTGAGCAGCCAGGAGCAAACAAGTGGCCTTCGTACTACAACCACCACCTGGGTTGTGCATAGGTTTATACTTGTGTCTAGTGGGAAGGTAAATATGGTCCCTGTAATACTGCATTCACCAAAGCAAAACTGCTACACTATGGGTACTTTTAGGATGGGGCTCCTGATGCTGAGAGACAACAAGCAACTTGCCACAGGCCCACTCCCTAGTGACTGGGAGCTGGATTTCTAATCAGCTTCATTCTGGCTCCAGAATATCAGCGTTTATCCTGTTTTCTTGCCTTCCTATCAGCCCAATCTTCAGTTCTACGTCTCTTTAAAAGGGTCCTAGTCTTGTGAGGACACTTGTATCCCTTGTGTTTTAATTGTCCAGAGCCTTTTGTAGCCAAAATCAAGTTGTCTGAGAACTGTTCCAGAGAGCTGAAGTAGACAGATTCTACACAAGTGACCTGTCATTAGTGGGTTGGCATGACAGCCACAAGGTAACTGTAAATGTTAAGTGCCACCCATGTAGGAGTGTCCTAAACACACTTGCTCACTCATTCCTTCAATAAACATTTATTGAGAACTCCATGCATGCTAGGCATTGTTACACTGTACATGCTACAGCATTGATCAAGACAACCATAGAGCCTATAGTCTAGCAGAATGACATAAACAACTAATTTACACAAGAGCCTTGAAGATGGAGCTAAATGCTAAGGTAAAAACAGCAGTTATGGGGATAACACATACGCTGAGCACTTTATCTCAGACCCGGCCTAATATCTGCTTTCCCATATCACTCCCATACTCATTAAGAGCTTCATAGGACAGGGCAATGATGCAATGAGAGGCCTGGCTCCTGTGCTATGGTTTGGTGATCAGAGTTGCTAAGGACCCATGACAAGATGTTATGTTTGCTGTGTAAGGGAAAGATCATCCCATGCAGAGTGGGTGCCGTTTCCTCCTGGGCTTCTTTGTTGAATGAGTATGTGTGCGCATACATGTGTGCGTGTATATGTGCATCTGAGGACCTGGCAATCTCTCTCATTACTATCCATCCAAGAACCATTGTTCTGTAGGAACTCCAGTGGACAGCAAGGATTAGGTCCTTAAACTCCGAGCCTCTAGTGTTCTCTGCTCTTCTAAGGTCGGTGCGAAGATTGAATGAGATGCACAACTATCTTGGACCACATTTTGACCAGCGATGTATATGAGCACAAGAGACTTTCTATCTAACAGCACAAACAGGTCTTCTTAAAGGAGGAGCCCAGGAAAGGCACCAATACTCTTGACACTGAGAGTAGTTAACCTTTTTGTTGGAAAGGGGTTGTCTCTGTTTTAGAATGGGGAGAAAAACTACTTCCATTTCAGCAAAGACAGACTCTGTCGTTCTACCTATAATCTTGTTCCAACAGGTCCGAACCTTCCAGAGTAACAAAAAAAAGTCAAGACTTTAAGTCTGGATAAAAATGACCTGACTCCATCTCAAGCCTGCTAAGTAAGCTTAAACCACTCTGAATAAAGAGGCTCTGACTCATTGGGTGCCTCTTTGTGGATACTGGGCTAGCCGTTAGTCTCTGCTAAGTCCTTACCAAGTGAGGCCCTGCTTGTCTGTAGAGGAAACTATCTTTTGTCTGGAAAAATCTTTCCACTCTGACATCTTAGAATGGACTTCTAAAAATATCCCTTTATGGGGCTCCTATGAGCATGAGGCTTTCAGCTCCTCTCCCACCCTCATTTGGTTCAGATGACTGAAGTGGGGCAGGCTGGAGACAGCACAGAGCAACCAACTAGCTCCCAGCCTGGAGCAATATCCCTGCTGCCACTGAGCCCATGCATAGCATGCTGGGACTGTCTGACTAATCCCTGTGGGTGTGGCAGCCTCACACAGGCCACCCCAGGCTGCCTAGCACTATTTGCTGACAGGCCCTAAGCAATAGAACAGCAGAAGCCAAGTAGGAACTTGTATTTGTACTGCCAGTCTCCATGGCAACAGGTAAGGCAGCACAGAGAACATTCTCAAACTGGCAGAAAAACCCTCAGCCACACCCTGATAAAACCATCCCTCCCTGGGCAGCCAGCAGATCCTTGAAGCCAAATCCCTAGGGAAAAAAGCCAAACATACAGATAGTTTGTACAAACATACAGCTTATTCCCAGAAGGCTTTCCCTCCTAGAATGTACAGGTTATTTGACTGGCATACATGTATCTTTGGATTGGTGAGAATGTCTAGAGAGCCAAGGGTGTGCTTGGTCCTGGGCCTGCTCTTAGTAGGGTAAATCAGGGATGATGGAAACACATCCTCTGCTCCATGCTGAGCTGACTCAGGCCAGAATTTCAAGACAGTAAGCAATTATATAGAGATATCCTCAGGCCAGAGAGCTGACCTCATTTGAAGAAACACCTGCCCCCACGATGAAGCCTGAAATGCTAGCACTTGGGAGGTAGAGGTAGAAGGATCAGAACTTGACCATTGACCTTGATTACTGAGGGGGTTAGAGGCTAATGGGGACTATATGGGATCGCATCTCAACAAAGGCTCTTGCTGCTAAGCCTGACTACTTGATCCCTGGTATCTCCACACTAGAATGAAAGAGCCAACAATGGAAAAGCTGTCCTTAGACCTCGTATGGTGACATAGCTTGTCCCCCCCCCCAACCCCTGCAATAAATAGTTGTCTATTAAAAACCTGTATCTAAGCAAGATGTGCAGAATCCCGAAATTTAGGTGGGTCCTCTTATAACAGAACTCATCGATATTTCCTCTTCTCAGACTGGAAAAAGAAGGTAGAGATTGAGAGAGAGACTGCACAACCACTCTGTCCAGAAACGCATGGGCACAGTACTTGGAGTGAGAAGCACAGCATGTAGAATGGATTTCATGTTTGTGCAAGCACTGTCTGGACGATTTCAGGCAGACTGATCCCAAGCTAAGATGACGCCATCTTGGATTAAAATGTAAGATTCACTCTCTGACTTCATTTTTATTTTGCTAATGTAACCACTAGAAAATGCTAATGTGCATGTGCACCCTCTAACTATTCCTAGTGGAGGGGGCTTGTCTGGAACACTGACAATGCTTCCATTTGCAGAGAGAAGAAGAGAAGGGCATACATACTGCTAGTGACAATTGGACGCTACTCTGGGGCTCTCCTAACCACTTCCCCAGAACTTTGAATTATGGGAACTAAAACTCTCTTCTGGAGGTTGAGGGGGAAGATGACTGTTTATATAATGGTTCAAAAGTAAGATATGCAAAACCTTAAAAGGCTAGATTGGAGCTGGGTGTGGAAGTGCACCCCTGTAATCCCAGCACTTGAGAAGTATAAGCAAAAGAACCCAAAGTTCAAGGTCATCTCCTCAGTGAGATCAGTTTGGGTTATGTGAGACCCTATTATCTCCAAAACAAACAAACAAAACATTACATTGCTGTAACATAAATTCCAGTGCACATTGCTTTTCAGTCTAAGAAAGGGAATAGGACCAGAACATTCTAGAATAAATTTATATAATTTAAAAAGCTGTTATTGAGTGCTAGAGCACATTTTAAAAGGCTAACAACAATTGTGGATTTGGAAAGATGGTCAGTGGGTAAGGAGCATGGCACACAGCATGAGTTTGGATCACTAGTACCCACATAAAAACCCAGGTTTAATGGTAACGTAACCCTGATACTGGGGGTCAGAGACAAGTGGGTCCTGGGGCTCACTGGCCAGCTAGCCTTGTCTAACCAGAAAACCCCAGATTTAGTGAGAGACGCTGCCTCAAATACTACTAATAATAATAATAACAATAATAGTGGAGAAGAAACTGAGGAAGACATTTCAATGTCGGCCTCTGATTGCCAAATGTTTTCAAACTAAGAGTGTATCACACACACACACACATACACACACACACACACACACACACACACACACACACACACACACAGAGCAGATGTCTGTCAAGACTCCCTGACACCATTGAGCAGAAAGATCCCAACAAGTAATGTTGACCATAGAACTGTCTAAGCCAAGCCCCTACTGATAGGAAAACAGGCATTAGTGATCACTGTGCTGGGAGGTAGTCAAGCAAACCAGAGCACATGGTCTTGTTCTCAAGTCCCTAATTCCTCTCACAGCAGCCTTCTGATTGTGCCAAGTGTGCCTGAGGTAGGTCTTACATTTTTAAATGCAGTAACACTGAAAGTCAAGGTATTTCTTATGACTCATGTGGAATTGAACATTGTGCTTTCTTTTTCTCCCAAGTCTGTTTTTAATGTAGCAATACATCCGATAAACAATGACACCTTATAATCATGGCTGAGAGTAACCTACCTTCCCATGAGTTATGGCCTCATCAAAGGACTCCATTACTCTGAGTTACGAACCCAAAACTGGGTTCCTAGTCTTTCAGACCAATGTCCTGCTCTGGGAATGAGGTGGATTCTATCCTGCCTTGTGGAGTTAGCTGTACTTGAGAAGCTTAATCTAGAGGACACGCTTCAGTGTCTTGTGGATACCAAACCCACCCCCCCCACCCCCATTGAAAACTCGAAAAGGCAGTAAGTAAAACTGTCAGTCTGGTTTAGCTCTGATGAGTTTAAAAGTTAAATAAGACACTTGCACAGAAATGCAGCAGGAAGTTGAGTTTCAATGAGATGTGTATTTGCCAACTAGTCCCAGATTCAGTAAGAGACCCTGTTTCAAAAAATTTTTTTAAAGTAAAATGAGGTCATTAAGACTGATCAGGGGCAGGCGGGAGAGATGGCTCAGTGGTTAAGAGCTTTGTCTGCTCTTCCAAAGGTCCTGAGTTCAATTCCCAGCAACCACATGTGCTCATAACCATCTGTAATGAGATTTGGTGCCCTCTTTGGCAGAACACTGAATACATAATAAATAATTTTTTTTTTAAAAAAAAAAAGACTGATCAGGGGCCAGGCACACACCTTTAATTCTAGTACCTGGGAGGCAGAGGCAAGAGGATCTCTGAGTTTGAGGACAGCCTGGCCTACATAGTGAATTTCAGAACATCCAGGGTTACAGAAATCCTGTCTGGAAAAACAAACAAGTGAAAAGCAAAAAGGCCCAATGGGAGTGGGAGGAAACCCACACATCTGTCCAGGGTGGGCTACCTTCAAGGAGAAAACATGGGCCCACCTAGTGCCACAAGAGCCCTATTATAATGATCAAATACATGGTGGAGTATGGGAGAAAGAGAGACAATGGTTCATATCTTGTAGAGAGAGACAGATCTGAAGAGGTGAAGGTGGTGAGGAGTGGGCTGAGGTGGGTAGCTTGCTTGCCACCCAGGGCCACGGTGATGTTTGGGTCTAGGCTACTGCCAAATCCCATGTCGGGTCTGTGGCCCTGCTTCAGCCACTGTCTGTGTTTGATGTCCATGGTTTCTGTTACCACTGATAGGACAGGGCTGCACAGATTTCCCCTCCCCTTCACTGACTGTAACACTAGGGAGAATTGGTCCTGCCCCTCTCCAGCTACAGCACTCAGGAGTGATGTGGGATGTCCTTCTGTATATGTGTTGCTTTTATTGGTTGATGAATAAAGCAGTTTCAGTCAATGGCTTAGCAGAGCAAAGCCAGGCAGGAAATCAGAACAGAGATAGACAGAGCAGACAGAATCAGGGAGATGCCATGTAGCTGCTGAAGGAGACAGATGCTGGACCCTTACCAGTAAGCCATGCCTATAAACAGATTAATAGAAATAGGTTAATTTAAGATATAAGAGATAGTTAATAAGAAGCTGAGCTAATAGGCCAAGCAGTGTTGTGATTAACACAGTTTCTGTGTGATTATTTGGGAAATTGGAAAATGAGCGAACAGTATCCATTTACACGGGAGAGCAGGCCCTGCACCTCGCCTGGGCAGCACAGTAGAGTTGACCCTGTTGTTGGGGTGGGGGTAAGAATGTGATTATGGGAGACCTGGTCCATCTTCCATAGTGGGTGAGGGAGAGATGGCGTGTGTGTGTATGTGTGCGTGTGTGTTGCTGTGGCAAATGGGGGAGCTGGCCCTGAGGTCATAAGAGCAAGAGAGCTGTTCTTTCCCCTTACCAGCTGCAGCACTCAGGAGAGCTGGCCCTGTACCTTGCCTGGGCAACACAGCACAACACAGTAGAGCTGGTGTGGGTGAGCCTGCACTGAGGGCATGAAAGCAGGAGAACCAGCCATACCCTTGCTCCTTGTTGTTTAGGGTGAACTAAACAGGGCAGTGTTGGAGAGCTCACCCTATTGGTGAGGATGGGGGAGAGCTGATGGCCTGAACAAACCTGCAACCACCTAGTCCCAGAACCAGGACTATGAGTTGGCCCACCTCAATATCCACCCTATCTGTGATCTGCTGGAGCACATGAATGGGCTGGTCCTGCAGATCCAAAGCTGCAGGATCTCCACGACACAGGGCAACAACAAAATAACTAAGAGGAGTCCCAGTCAGAGCCCAGTATCAACAGTATAGCAGAAACCAGAGACCTCAAAACAAACCAATGACTCTTCAATGAACACTTGTAAGTAATAATATATGGACAAAGGGTATACTGAGTTACTGTGTCACACTACAGCTTCCATGATGAGATTTTTCTTTCTTTTTTTCTTTTTCTTTTCTCTTAAATTTTACTTTATTTTATTTCGTGGGAGAGGGGAAGTTGCAAGAGCAGAGGGTGGATACAAAGGGATGGGGAGATTAATGGAATTGAGATGCATGACGTGAAAGTCAAAAAGAATAAATAAAAAATTTAAAAAATAATGGGCTGGAGAGATGGCTCAGCGGTTAAGAGCACTGACTACTCTTCCCAAGGACCAAGGTTCAATTCCCAGCACCCACATGGTAGCTCACAACTGTCTGAAAATCCAGTTCCAGGGGATCTGACACCTTCACACCAATGCACATAAAATAAAAAGTTAAATAAACCATAAAAAATTAAAAAAAGAAAAATAGATAGTTATAGTTTAAAAAAAATTTAAAAATAAAATAAAGTAGTGAAGCAATTGAGAAATACTGGCCTCTGGCCTCCACCTGTGTCTGACTGGGGAATGCATAACACACGTGTGTGGTGAAACAGAGAGCTGTCTCCCACAAGTCATCCCCTGATTTCATGCATACTGTGGCACATGTGCCTGTGTCTGCTTATGTGTGTGTGTGCGCATACACACACACACACACACACACACACACACACACACACACACACACTAGCAAAGCACACACACTCAGAGAAAAGATCTTTGTTACAGCTAATGTGGCTGCAACTCAGATAGTAGAGCTAAGACAAGAGTAAGAGGTATAATTGGCAAAGAAGGCGTGAGACAGACTGATGATGGCTGAGTGTTGAACACTGTAGACACTGGGGCAAAGGTCTGTGACTGAATAACTGTGGCTCCTGTTACCACTGAAAGCACAGAGTTGGCCCCACCCCTCACTGGCTGCAGCACTCTGCTTACGTGGCTCATGAAGGGGTAGGAGCATGAGGGCATGGAACTGAAACACTAGCATGTTAAAAAATGCTACAATTTGTTAGTAAAAATGCCATAATATGTAATTCAACCAAACAAATAATAGTAACATAATATGTGTCTTAGGGTTTTCATTGCTGTGAAAAGACATTATGACCATGGCAACTGTTATAAAGCACACATTTAATTGGGGTGGCTTGCTTAGAGTTTTAGAGGTTCAGTCCATTATCATCGTGATGGGGAGCACGGCAGTGTGCAGGCAGATGTGGTGCTGGAGCTGAGAGTGAGTGCTACATCTTGTAAGCAACAGGAAATCAACTGAGCCACTGCGCGGGATCCTGAGCTTAGAAAACCTCAAAGCCTGCTCCCATAGTGACACACTTCCTGCTACAAGGCTATGCCCACTCCAAAAAGCCACGCCTCCTGGTAGTGCCACTCCCTATGAAATTATGGGGGCCAATTATTCAAAGTACCTCAATATGTAAAATGATAAAGTCTCTGGAAGTAACTTACTTATTTTGTCCAATCGTCTCAAAATCTTTGACAACAATCACGAGGGAAGACGAAGAGTCCAGTGGTATCCCCTTCAAGTCAAATTCCAAAATCTGTTCACAGAAAGGTTATGGAAACAAAAAGGCCATTAAACAGAATATAAGATATACTGAGCAGTAATCTTCACTAACAATCTTTTGAGTTACTAAGTTCTATAGTTTGGGTGGTGAAAAGGCAGACTAGATAGAGATTCAGGGAATGTGTGGGCCACTCCTGGCTTCTCATTTTCTAGATCTTAGGGCTATAGCTGGGTCACCAAACCTCTGACTCATGGTCAGAAAATGAACTTAATGCCTACCAAAACTGTTGAGAAAATACTTCCTTTAATAGTTATTTTTAAACCCTGCTCTTTTAGGCATTATTATTGAGTAATGAATAAGCCAGAAATCCATCTTCTAAGACTCATTAACTCTTTACTGTAAGCCCCATTGTGGCCATTGTGGTCAGGGCTGTGAATTATACAGTTATTTTTTTCTCAGCTTCTCACTTTAATTCAGTAACTTACTTTCTAATAATAGATGCAAAAGAATTAACAACACACCATGAATGCCTTTGATTGACTAGATAATCAACTGATTATTCAAAGTAAGCAATTTGAGCCTCTTTGTAGTGACTTTGGGATAGAAGAAGTTTGTCTCACAGTTCCTATGAGAATTGAGAATACACCCACCAATCCCAAGGAGTGTGGGGCTAGCATTTCAATGAGGTTTGGGTTCAGCCACAAAACAGCAGGTAAGATGCTTACTTGTTTACTACATTTGCAAAATGAAGGGGGAAACACATTGGAAACAAAATGGAGTTAAGGTAGATAATGACTACACGTGAAAACAAACCTTTCTCCTTGGGTCATGTGGATTAAAAGTCATGTCAGATTGGTACAACTCAGAAGCAATGAAAGCATGCAAATATGGTTTTGCCTTGTTTTATCCTTGGGGCTCTGTGCCAGAAGCTAGGCGTGCACAAGGTACCGGGGCTTCTTGCTCTCACAGGTCTTAAGGTCCAGTGGCTGTGTTGTGAGTTACAGAGGGTAGACTTCCTCACAGCCTGCAGACCTGCGTGGTTTCTCACAGAGGCTTCAAGAGGCTTCACAGCTTCACTTCATTGATGCCCAGATATGGTCCTTATATATAGACTTATTAAAAGCAGTTGGCAGAGGGAAGAATTTGGGATGGGTGATAGGGAAGTCTCCCTCTGATGACTCAGGGACAACAACAAAGACATTGCTCTGGTCCAGGAAGGTTTAGCCCAGCTTTTGAAAGAAACAATGGGACTGGTCATCAAAAAAATTAGTCAGACTGGGAAAATCCTACTCTGTGGGAAAAATGAAACATTTCATCTGTCTCTAAAAACACTAAACTCTGAGCCACTTATAAATTAAATGTAAAGTCAACAGTGTGTGTCAGGGTGTAAATAAGCTATGCGGTTTCTCTTCAGCAGAATATTACATAGCCATGAAAATACTTCTGAGCTGAATGATACTAATACATACTTGGGATATGATAGTAAGAAGAAATAGCATAGGAAATCATTAATTTATGATGCATAGTATTTCAGACATCAGATTTGTTCATTGAGACAGCAACTATTGATACATGTAGAAGTTAACTATTTGTTTCTAGAGCATTGGTTCTCAATCTTCTTAATGCTGTGACTCTTTAATGCAGTTCCTCATGTGATCCCCAACCATAAGATTATTTTCATTGCTACTTTGTAACTGTAGTTTTGCTAATGTTATGAATTATAATGTAAATATCTGATATGCAGAGTATCTGATATTTGACCCCTATGTGAGTCACAACCCACAGGTTGAGAACCACTTTTCTAGAGAGTTAAGTCTAACTTTCTTTTGCAATGCTAGGTTAGTTAGTTTTATGCCAACATGACACAAGTCAGAGTCAATTTGTTTTTTTTTAAAGTAGTTTTTTTTGAGAGAGAGAGAGAAAGAGGGGGCCTCTCTCTATAGACCTGAATGTCCTGGAACTGACTATTTAGATAGATCAGGCTGGTCTTGAACTCACAGAGATCCACGTGCCTCTGTCTCCCAAGTGCTGGGATTAAAAGTGTGCACCATTATGCCCAGCTATGTTAGAGTCATTTTGGAAGAGGGACCCTCAATTGAGAAAATGGCTCCACCAGACAGACTGGCTTACAGGTAAGCCTGTGGTGTGTTTTCTAGACTGTTGGTTGTGTGGGAGGGCCCCTTCACTGTGTGCCACCCTTGGGCTGGTGGTCTTGGGTGCTATAAGAAAGGAGGCTAAGCAAGCCATGAGGAGCAAGTCAGAAGAATCATTGCTCTGTAGTCTTTGCTAGTTCCTACTTCCAAGTTCTGCCTGCTTGAGTTCCTGTCCTGACTCTCCTGATGGAAGGTACAAGCTGAAATAAACCCTTTCCTCCCTAGGTTGCTTTGGATCATGATGTTTTATCACAGCAATAGAAACCCTAACTAAGACAAATATTTACCTGAAGTCCTATGATTTCTATTAGAGAACTTTACTTTTGTCACAGAAATCAGTAAATGCCATCACTCAGCTATATACTTGAAGTATCAAGTATCAAGGGCTTGTCTTTTAATAAATGGCATGCACACATGGTTTTACAAGGAGCTCTCCAAGACTGGAGACGTTCTAGTGTTCACTGTTGTGCTAAAGAGGTGGATGGGGTCATAGGTCAAGCTAGCGAGCTAGGCTAGGACTCCTCCGTCCTGCCCAGGCTCTGTACACACATCTTTGGTGTTCAGGAAATAGGCACAGGCAGGGCCATCACTGAGCTGCTCAGATCTTTGAGGGGAAGAAGGGAATTGGAATGGATGGGGGTGTCACATAGAGATTTTCTTCCAAAGAAGAGCATTAGCCTCCAACCCAAAGAGGGGACAACTGGACAACGCTTATTCTTTAAAAGAAAGTTGATAAAAAGCAATGCAGTCACCTCATTCCAGACCGGGTTGAGTTCATTATCAACTTTCTTTGTTTTCTTCTTCTCATCTGCAAACACAAAAAAGTAAGAGACTCAATCAACTAGAAATAATTCAAGATCATGTACCATCTAGTTGACGCCCCTAAAAACCATTCCTCAGAGTCTCTCATGCCACCGTTTACCCCTTTGTCTGGCAGCTGTGGGGAGTACCTGACTCAGTTTCCAAGGAATAAGGATTCAACTCCACCTCTCTCACTCAGGCCTCCCAACTGGCGTTTCCACTTTGCTGTAGAAAGAATCCAAGGGGACTGACCTTTGAGACACTAGGATGGCCATTTTACAGAACACACAGAGGATGGAACGCGATACGATGAGCTCACAGTTGGCAGTGGGGCCTGAGATTTCAACTCTGAAGCCCTTGCTGCTCCGAAGTTGGTAAGACAACATCATGGCTTAGCAGTTAAGCTGGGCTCCTTCCCAAAGCCTCATCCACACCCTCATCCAGAAAGCAGTTCTTTCGACGACCAGTGGAGAACTTGGAGGTTCCCTTCACTACTGGACCACCTTTTGAGACCTAAGATCTTTTTTCTCTCTGTCTGTGCCTTAATGAGAAAATGGGTAAATCTAGCCTCGAGTTTTCTTAGGGCTCCTGTGTCTATCCTCCAAAACTTACCAAAATAAATGCTTGCCTCTGAGTACCACATGCATTAAAAGCATCATCATCTCATCTCCTTGGAAACAGTATATTTTCTACTATTACTTTTGTCATCCCTCCCTTCACAGTTAAGGCAAATGAGGCTAATTACATATTCAAAGTCACACAGTCACTAAGTGGTGTGGTTCTGATTTGAACCTAGGCAGGGGCGCCTTGGCGGCCACACTTTGAAATCACGCCTAACCATTGCTTTTGCCCTGCTGCTGAGGAATGTGGGGGCAGTGGGTTTTGTTCAACCGCTTGCCACATCGCTTCTGCTCCCAGCACACAGCAGGCTTGGGGACTAACCACCTCGTTCTTCCAAGACCTCAGCATAGCAATACTGTGAGTCAGGAACCTCGCTCTGCTAAACATTAACTTTTCTGCTTGAGTGAGCCTCACATGGTCCAACTGGCTTTCTTTCCTAAGCTTCCCTCCTAGAGGAAGAGAAATCATGGGAAAAATGGCCAGCCAAGGCACCTCACAGCAATGATTCTCCAAGTGAGGTCTCCCACAGACATTAATCCACTCCTTCATTCTTCCACCCAGCAAATTGACTTTTTTTTTTATAGCACTTTCCAGGTGTTGAACTGGACACTGAGAAAGTAGGCCATCCTCAGGTGGCCTGCTGGGGGTGTGCCCAGAGGTCACTGATGAAAGCAGGATGATTCCAGTTGCCATCCAAGGGCTACGGAAAAGGAAAAACCAGAGGAAAAAAGGTGATGTCAGCATGGCTGGCTGGAAGCAAAGGAGATTGGGGCTGTATAGAAAGGTTATAGCCAGACACAATGTGAGCCTTGAATTCCATGCCATTTCATCTGACTGATACAAGCCGATAAAGGAAAGAGGATTTTAGTATCCAGCCTGAAGGACCTTCAGAAGTTCACAATCCAACGAGGAAAACCAAGTTATCCCCCAAAATGTCCAACACCTGCTGCTGAGCACATGACCCAGGCAGATGTTGAGAACAATGGCTATTCAGTGAAGCTAAACAGAAGCCGACTGACCACAGGCCAGGTGGAGCTATTCACCTGGAACTTTCAGTAGATTCCAGGCTGGTCACATGACAGACATACTAAAAGTGTTGCCTTGGGGGCGGAGACAGGGGGTTCAGTGAGAGCCAGGTATTGCTGAGTTTCTACAGGCTCCTTTTACAAACTTTACCCAAGATCACAGAGCTAGGAAGAAGGCCTCTAGCCAGACCTAGTCTGAGTCCAAAAAAAAAAAAAAAAAGAAAAAAGAAAAAAGAAAAATTTCTTATCAGTAGCCACAGGCAGGTATTTATTCTATTCAGTGTATTCTGCCTCTTTTCTTCCTACCAAAGGTCAGAGTGGCAGACTCTGGACATCAGATTAAATGGCCGGAAATGCCCTCTCCCTTCTCCCCATCACCTACGTCGGTGGGCTGCCACCTCTGCAATTAGTAAGATAACAGTTCCTTCCTTTGGAAAGGAACTGAGCACTTTCATCCCAGAACAAAACAACAGACGCAAAAACAGAACACTTTGGACCGCAGCTAGAGGCATTCTTCAGGACGTTTCCTGTTTTCTGATTAGTGGAGCCTGCGCCCGACTCAGCTCTGAAAAGCTGAAGCAGTGTGCCAGCCTCCGTGCCAGAGACCCAGACACCCCTGTCTGTTTTCACAGGATAATTCCTTTGCTGGCCACTCGCTGTTTGCACTGTGTCAGACCCTGTGATGGTTAACTCTATACTCTTGACACAGCCAGAAATCACCCGGGAAGAGTCTCAAGGGAATGTGTATATTGGCTTGGGCTGTGGGTGTGTCTGTGGGGGACTTGCCTATTAAATTCACTGATATGGGAAGACCAAGACATCTGGAAGTTTCCCTAGGCATGAGGTCCTGAAGTGTATAAAGTAGAGAAAGCAAGCAAGCCAGCAGCATTAACTTCTTGAGGCCTTTGACCGTGGATGTGTTAGGACTAGCTGCCGCTTCAAGTTCCTGTTGCCATACTTAACAACGGACAGCAACCTGGAGCTGTCATCTATAACATGCCCTTTCTCCTCTGTGTAGAGTTTGTCAGGCTATTTTATCAGGGCCACAGGAATGACTCTAGGATAGACCCTGCAGACAAGGCCTGAGAGAGAACTCGAGGCTGACCAGCCCTCCAGCTGTGCACAGAGGCCAGCCAGGTTGCGCAGGGAGAGTTGACATTTTACCATCAGTTGAGTCTGAACAGAGATTTACTCTCTCTGTTGGTTACTTTTTTGTGGCTGTGACAAAAGCAACTGAAAAGTTCATTTTGGTGCACAGTCCAGAGACAGTCCATTATGGCAGCCAGAGGCAAAGGGGGTTGGTCACAGAGCTCCTGCCGTCGGGAGGCAGAGAGGAATGAATGCTGGTGCTTGGCTCCTTTGTCTTTATATTCATTCTGGAGCCTCAGCCCTGGAAAGACAGCTCATCAGTTAAGAGCGCTGACTGCACTTGCAGAGAATCTGAGCTTCATTCTCAGCACCCATGTCGGACAGCACACAACCATAAGTAACTCCAGTTCTCAGGCGACCTAACACCTCCGCCTCTGCAGGCACTCGCATTCATGTGTATAGACACAGATACACACACACACACACGCATGCACACATGCACATACACAGATGCATACAAATAATAAAAATCAATCTTAAAGAATATGAGTCCTAGACGGGAGGCTGGGGAGGAGGCTGGGAGGAGTGGACATGCTTAGGATGTATTTTATGAGAGAAGAATATATTTTTTTTAAGACAGGGTTTCTCTATAGCTTTGAAGCCTGTTCTGGAACTCTCTCTGTAGACCAGGCTGGCCTCAAACTCACAGACCTCCACCTGTCTCTACTTCCCGAGTGCTGGGATTAAAGGCATGCACCACCACCACCTGGCTGAGAAGAATAAACTTTTTTTAAAAAAGGAAAAAATAACTCTTAAAATACCTTTTAAAGAAAAGAATAGGCCTCCTTGAAGGTCACAACTATAATGTATTAATACTGATATGCAGGTACCCACAGACGGCTTGTTAGTGAGTAGCTTCTCCATGATTTGTGTGATTGAGCTTCTCAGGTGTGCCTAAGTGTCATGAGTAGGGTTGCCTTAGTGATTAAGAGAGAGCATGAATACCAAGTCTACAGTGCTGAGTCTCAGCATTGAGCAAACAGCAGCCATTAGAGTGTTTCTCATTAAGATACCAGGGCAGCACCCCGTTTTACCTTCCCTGGGACATTCCCAGGTCCCAGAGCCCCAAGGGACAGGAAGTGCTCAGTGAAGCAAGGGACAGCCCTAGTAGAATAACTCCTTCATGGCTCCATTTCAGATCTCAGTGACCACCTAGGGCAACTGGTACATGGCAGTGACTGTCCTGATTGTCAGTCAGTCTGGCAACCACAAGGATGGGGCAGTTCCACAAGAACCAGGGGCCAGAGCCGTCTGTAGTGGGGTAAGGGAGATTTCTCAGTCCCCAGGAGTTAAAGGCAGTCCTGGCAAGCCACCCGGGGGAGCTCTCTGGAGGCACGTCTGACTTTTTCATCCCAACCCTGGCTGCTCCAGTGCTTCAGAGAGATGTTGCCAAACAAGTTCAAGGAAAATGCTTTGGGGCCAAACCTCAACCGCTATACAAAGACAAAGAGCTTTGCGCCTTTCTGAGACGGCTGATAACACAGACACAGGAACACCCCAGGCCAAAGCAGCCTGGCTCCCTGCTCCTGCATCTGCAGCCTAATGCCCCACGGGCCTCTGAGATGTCCTTTGGGGTTGTGACCTCCTGAATAAAACGCTAGTCCTCCAAGTGACTTGCAGTGAACCCTGGCCATCTGAAAGACTCACAAAAGCCCCCTCTTAGTTGGGAAATAGTGTCCAGCCCCACTGGTGGGTAGGCTGACTTTATATGTGAGCCTCCACTCTGTGTGGGCACTTTAATTACACCTATGTCTAGCCCTGCTACCGGGGTACTAGAGTACCCATTTTTCAGATGAAGGGACAGAAGCAGGAGATGTTAATTAATTTGCCCCAGGCTTCCTACAGGGAAAAGGGCGGGATAGTCTTTTGCCCCAGGTTAGCTCCACTTCTAAGCCTGCACTCTGAGATGCCCCTGTAGGCTGAGGACCCAGCAACCCATGTCTTTCTCAGGACTTCCCAGCCATATGAGCTGCTTCCCCTTACTCTATCTAGATGTCTCCACTAGTGAGCCCTGGTATCTAATATTCAGGAGAACCAGCTTCCTTGTGTAGGATTTATAATCTGCCAAACATTTGTAAGGTGTAAGAGGTTCCCTGTTCTTTTTTAAGTTAAATTTAATGTTTGAGACAGGGTCTCACGTATCCCAGACTGGCCACAAACTTGATATATAGTTTGCCTGCCTCAGCCTATGTTCTGGGGTTACATACATATATGCCTTTACGTAGAAATTAAACCCAGGGCTTTCTGTATGCTAAGTAAGCACTCTATCCTCTCTCTGTTTCTGTCTCTCTCTCTCTCTCTCTCTCTCTCTCTCTCTCTCTCTCACACACACACACACACACACACACACACACACACACAGACATACCCTGCCTAACCTATTCTCACCACCTTCATTCCAAGACACAATAAAGTTAAACAGTTTATCCAGGATCGCCTGCTTGTAAGAAACAAAGGCAGAATTTGAATGCACGAGTTTCAGTTCCTGAGCCTTTTAGCCCCTCTGGTTTCTGACTGGTGTGTTTCTGAGACATAATTTGCTAGAGAGTGAATCCGGGCTGGTCCTTAGCAAACTCTCATCCAGGCCAGCCGAGGACCTGAATCTTAGGGGGCCCAGAACCTCTGTAAAAGGGGGAAATTAAAAGCCCACCAGGGATGGAGACAACCAAGAATCAAATGAAAGAACAAAAATGTGTCTGAGATCATGGGAAGTTTTGTGAATCAGAATTAGTAACTGCTTCAGCCAGTCTCTACCCAAGACATCATACCAAGAGGAAGTCAAATAACCCCAGAAGAGAATTTTGAAAACAAAGAGTAGAAATTATGATAATCAGATCCTGTTACTCCTTGATGAAAAAAAAATGACCAAATTTACCCTAAGCCTCAGCCCCCATGCTCCACAATAGGCAGTAGTATCTCATACCGCAGGTCATCTTATCTCTGAGGAGGGTCTCACCATTGCCAACAGTGTAAAACAATCGCAGCCCTCTTTCCTGTGCTGTGGTTGGCTCTGGCCTCTAGCTCCTAAATAAGCTGGCTGGTTGTTAGCTGCAGATCTGAGGAAGGATGGGAAGTCAGGGCTGGAAGTAGGCTGCTCATTGTCAGCGGAGCCTAGGAAGGAACAGTGTGTAGAATTAAAGTGAGAGATTCTATGCACAAAGAGAACCTGCTGCGCCCTGAGCTGTGGGAAAGGTCATGCCCAGACTATGAACCCAAATACAAATCCAGGTTCTCTTCTTCTCTGCCTCTTCCTGGCCACACAGCTCTGCTCTCCCACAGTCGCGCCGAGGCGTGTACCCTCCTCACTTACAAAACATAGAAATAGGCCCTAGCAGCTCCAAGGGCTGTGAACAACAAATAATACCACGCCCATGAAATGGCTTTGGACACCGTGTTGGGGGAAGGGCTTCTTCAAACCAGGCCACTCCTGTAGATAGCAACAGGAGTCTCAGATAAGGCTTTGGAGGTCAGAAGTGTGCAGACCGAAGGCCCCAGTGCCCAGGCTCTGACCCCGGTAGGGTAAGAAACCCAAGCGCTGAGATTCCCAAGGAAATGCAATGGTAGAAAAGAGCCCAGAGCCAGGCATGGTGGTTCATACTTTTGATCCTAGAAACTTGGAAGGTGAAGGCAGGGGCATCTCTGTGAGTTAGAGGCCAACCTGGTGTACATAGAAAACTCCAGGACAGCCAGGGCTGCATAGAGAGACACTGCTTAAAACAAAACAAAACAAAAACCCACTGTATTACAATACTCCTTTGGAAGAAATAGAGTGCTGAAAGAGCCGAGGGGAGGAGAGGGTCAGTCACGAGCAGACAGAGCAGACATGGCTGAGACCACACTTGGCTCTGCATAAGAAACAAAGCAACAGCCTCCCCAGAGGGTAGTGCACTGTGGAGTCCCAGCTCTACCTGGGACCTGCTATGAGACGCTCGCCTAGGTAGCTACCCCACTCTAACCAAAACCGTTTCTCCAGCTCTGAAAGATTTCACATCTGGGCTGAAGAGAAGGCCCAGGGCAGAACTTGAGTTTGGATCTTAAGAAAAGAAAAAATGGATGTGTCTGCACGTACCTGTAACCCTGGCAATAGGGCTTGGAAGCTAGGAAGATGGGAACGGTGTGGGGGGCTTCCAGTCTAACCTAGCCTGAAAACTGCAAGGTTCAGTGAGGGACCGCCTCATAGGGATAAGGTGGAGAGCAGTAGAGGATGCGCAGTGTCCTCCTATGGCCTCCACATGCTCGTCATGCACACCTCCCTGCCTATACCTGTGTACAAACAGACACACCGCCAGCACAACTTAGAGAAAGACTTTAGAGCTGTGGTTGGCAGCGCACACCTATAATCCCAGCACTTGGGAGGGCAGAGAAAGGTGGATCTCTGTGAGTCTGAGGCCAGCCTGGTCTACAGGACAGGACAGCTAGGGCTACACAGAGAAGCTTCGTCTTCAAAAACCAAACCAAACAAACAAAAGACTACATATTTTCAGTGATAAAATAAATGAATTAAAAGGTGTGAAACTGTTATAGTAGATAACAGTTGTCAAGCTCTTGTCATCAACACGAGGTCAACTTTTCCGGCTGATTCATCAAACTCTGCTCTGCTAACAGCATAGTCTAATGGCTGCCTGTGGGTAGGGTATAAGCCCAGCTTGCTCCCCATTATCTGAAGAGCTAGGGTGATACCTGACATAGCATCCCTCACTCAAAGTTATTGAATAATTCATGCTTTCAAAGCCCAAGAAGATGCCACCAAGAGGCAGAGATGGGGAGGACGCAGGCAATAAGGAAGGATGAGCAGAAACATAACTTTTTACATTGTTTATTAGAAGGAAGAGAGCAGGCCAGGCGGTGGTGGCACATGTCTTTAATCCCAGCACTCAGGAGGCAGAGGCAGGTGGATCTCTGTGAGTTCATGGCTGGCCTGGTCTACAGAGAGAGTTCCAGGACAGCCAGGGCTGTTACACAGAGAAACCCTTCTTGAAAGAAGAAAAGAAGGAAGGAAGGAAGGGAGGAAGGGAGAGAGGGAGGGAGGAAGGGAGGAAGGAAGGGAGGAAGGAAGGGAGGGAGGAAGGAATCCTAGTTCACATGTAGTGCTACTGGGATGAAAACGATGGAGTAGGCAAAAGAACAAACAAAAATAAAACTTTATGGTGAAATAAAATGAGGCCTCACCCTGCCAGCTAAATATGAGATTTTAAAAAATACTTGGTAAATAAGAGTTAGGCCTTAGTTCCTGCTAATAAAATAGTCCAATCTTGCTTATCAGTGGAACTGATTCACTGCAAAGCTATGTCACCTCTGGGTCTGAGTCACAGCCTGTCATAAATGTTTGCCTTACCTGCAGCAAAGCTCAGGCAGGAGGGCTAGGTTTTCTTCCTTCTCTCCTTTCTTAAAAAAAAAAATTCTTTTGTTCTCAGTAAACTTTCTCCTTCTTTCTGACTAGATCCAAATGACCCCAGCACACTGACCACCCCAATCCTTGTAGAGGAGGCCAGAGTACTCATTCACCTGACTTGATGTCAGGGCCCAGCTGTGTGCAGTCACCTCATCTATACTGAGCTCTGTCAGAGCCCAGGAACAATCTGAAATCCAATTAAACCCAGTTCTGCCTCTGCCCAAGTTCCCAGCATGTGACATAGAGATGAAAGACTTCCCTAAGAAAACAATGGCGATTCAATAATACACACAGTTGAGGGGCAGAAGCTGACGGAGTAAGGGGCGGTAAAGTGGCCTGAGATGATAACCTCAGTCTAGCTATGTTCTCCAAGCTTCCAGAAGACTCAGCAGCCATCAACACTCAGTGATCTCTGGCCTCACTGCCTGAGTGTGAATCCCCACACCTGCGCTGTGTGGACTAGTGGCTGCTACAGTCTCCATTTGACAGATGAGGTCAACAGGATCTGGAGGTGCTAGCCACCATGAACAAGCGGAAGATATGGACTCTCAGCCACCGTGGCCTTCTACTGTTCTCTGTGCTGTTCTACAGCCACCGGTAACCGCATGCACTTAGGAACATTTGCATTAGTTACAATTAACATTAAAATTTCAGTCCCTTACATAGCTAAGATCAAGTGTAAAATTTCAGTCCCTTGGTCACAGTGGCTGCATTTTGGTGAATGGCAACCACATGTGACTAGTGGCTTCCTATCCAGGGCAGATCCACATCATAGGAAGCTCTACTGGACAGTGCATCTGTAGATAGTGAAGCACACAGTAGGAAGCTCCACTGGACAGTGCATCTGTGGGCAGTGAAGCACACAGTAGGAAGCTCCACTGGACAGTGCGTCTGTAGATAGTGAAGCACACAGTAGGAGCTTTATGGACAGTGCATCTGTAGATAGTGAAGCACACAGTAGGAGCTTTATGGACAGTGTGTCTGTAGATAGTGAAGCACACAGTAGGAAGCTCCACTGGACAGTGTGTCTGTGGATAGTGAAGCACACAGTAGGAGCTTTATGGACAGTGCATCTGTAGATAGTGAAGCACACAGTAGGAAGCTCCACTGGATAGTGTGTCTGTAGATAGTGAAGCACACAGTAGGTTCACAGAACATGATAGTTATGACATTGTAAAAATTAATAAAATGTTCTGATTTCAGCACACTGACTGGTCATTTTAACATGATGTGAAAACCTCTCTGGACTCAGGTTAGCCTTCTAAAGGAGAGCTTCCAGCTGTTCTAGTTGTCCTCACTTGAGTTACAAACTTCCTGTCTCTTTAGTCCCCACTATAGCTCACTGGGTTTTTCACTTGTCAATGAGCAAAGAGAGGCAGACTTCGAGAGGTGGGGTGATAATAAACAGCCTTTTAGGTCCAGACACCTGAGACACACCATCTTGTTTCATTTTTATAAAAAGATCTTGGGGGAGAGCTGGAGAGATGGCTCAGAGGTTAAGAGCACAGGCTGCTCTTCCAGAGGTCCTGAGTTCAATTCCCAGCGACCACATGGTGGCTCACAACCACCTGTAATGAGATTTGGTGCTCTCTTCTGGTGTGCATTGTAGGCAGAACACTGTATACATAATAAATTTTAAAAAATCTTTTTTTTTTTCTAAAAAAGATCTTTGGGCTGGGTGGTGATGGTGCACACCTTTAATCCCAGCACTTGGGAGGCAGAGAGAGGCAAATCTCTGTGAGTTCGAGGTCAGCCTGATCTACATAGAGAGTTGTAGGACAGGCTCCAAAGCTACAGAGAAACTGTGTCTCAAAAAACTCAAACCAAAACAACAACAATAAAAAGAGATCTTAGAACAGCTGGGAAAACAGAGACTTGAGGTTCTTGAGATTTAAGATTACAGCTCAGGTGCTGGGCATAGTGGCACAGGCCTTTAATCCCAGCATTCAGGAAGTAGAGACAGGCAGGTCACTGTGAGTTCAGGGCCAGCGTGGTCTACATAATGAGTTCCAGCACAGCCAGGGTTGTCACAGAGACCCTGTCTCAAAATAAAACAAGGAAAGGTCCAGGTTGGGAGTGGTCTGGTGAGACCTGACTTCAGCTTATTCTGAGGTACAGTTTCATGGATCCCAATCAGTCTGTAAAACCCTCAAAGTCTCCGGGCAGTGGTGGCACACGCCTTCCTTTAATCCCAGCACTCGGGAGGCAGAGGCAGGCAGATCTCTGTGAGTGCGAGGCCAGCCTGGTCTACAAGAACTAGTTCCAGGACAGGCTCCAAAGCCACAGAGAAACCCTGTCTGGAAAAACCAAAACCAAACAAACAAACAAACAAAACCTCAAAGTCGTAAACACTCAAAATCAGGTTATAGTTAGGGAACAGAGATCTGGTCCCATTCGGTCCCTGTAGTCTGTGACTCCCTGGTCCAGATGAATGAGAAGAGACAGGGTCATTAATTCAGTTACTACTTGTTTCCTATTGCCTGTCTCCCAGTCACCCAGTTAGTTCCTAGAGAAAAGAGACCCACACTCTGTGCTCATGAAAGGTACTGTCTAACAGAGGGGCAGACAGAAAGCCCACAGTCTAGCAAATGTGGAAAACACCTGTCAGTGGGTGCTGCCAGGGAGTGCAGTGGGTGAGGAGAGAATGCCAAGACCACCTGATTTAAGGATAATGATAATCTCATCTCCCAACATACTTTTGTGGCAAGAGCAGAGTGACCTTTGCCTTCAGCACTGGCTGAGGAGCCCAGACTGAAAAAGACCTGTACAGAGGACCAAGGCTGTTTCCCATGTGCCTTCAGCACAACTCTGGCCACATAACCTCAGGAATGGATAACCTTAGAGCCCTTGTCATTGTGCTAATGAGGCAAACGAGCTGCAAGTTCACTCCAAGTGAAGCTGTGATGAACCTACATGGTCCATTCATTGAGGCAGTGTCAAGGATGCTGAGACATTGGAACCTCCATGTGCTGCTCGTAGAGCAGTTGCTGGGGGACACAGCAGTAAATTAGAAACAAAATGATGGTAGGATCCAGTAATTCCACCTCTGAGTCTCCCACACACACAAAATGCACATAGGCCAATGTTTGCATCCCACCATTCACAGCGGCATTATTTACCGTAGCCTAAAGGTAAGAGCAACATCATGAATATTTTATAACAGAACAATGTACTTTAAAATGCTGAGATGATAAATGTTATATGTCTTTCACTATAACAAAAAACAAAGAACTTAACCTTGTCCTTAGAGAGGGCCTGAGACACTCTCAACAATAAAGCAGACATAGGCCCAGCCTTAAGATTCTAGTGCAGTCCCTGGGGACTGGAAGGCCTGGGCTCCTCAGCATTTCTTTGTGCAGAAGTGGTCTCTTCAACATGGTAACCTCAGCTGAACTTTTTATGTGTTGACTCAGTTCCCAAGATGAACATTCCAAGAAGAAAACCAGACAGAGGATATGTTTCCTGTGATGGTACAGCCTTGGATGTCATGAGCTGTTCCGTTATATACTAATTGTTAGCAAGAATCGTCAAGGCAGCCTACATCAAAGTATAGGGACTATTACACACTGCCTCATGGTTGGAGGCAAAATTTACAACAAAGTTTGCAAGGAATTTCCAGAAACATTTAAAAACTACCATTATATGTGTATGTGTATTAAGGCAGCATTATAGGTATAGATGTAGATAGAGCTTAGTAGGGGTTAACCAAGCAACAAATCTACCATATAAAAATATTCCTGACCTCTTTGTATGTGCGTGAACATTTATCATATTACTCTCAATCAAACTATAAATATAGTATAAAAATAAACATGAGGGACTTTAAACCTAAAAAAAAAAAGATTCTGATGCAGTCATAGCTAAAGGGGATCCCACTTATTCTGAGCAAATAAGCCTGGGCTGTCCCTGAGAAATGTCCCCAGGATTCTATGCATGCCCCCAGAAACCAAAGGAGAGGTCACAGGAAGGGGAAGGTATGAACTCTTGAAAGTGTTTTAGATATTTTATCGCTACTGCTCCTTATAACACCCTAGAAGGGGAACATTTTCCCAGCATTTTACAGATGAGGAAATGAAGGCTAGAAATGTAATTGCCCAAAGATATTCACCTCCTAGTAATAAAACCAGGGGCAAAACTTAACCCCCCCAGTCCAAAGGCTTTCCACACACTGTGTTGACCGTAGAAAAAAGGGACTCTTTATACAGGGTTGGGCCAAGTGATTGATTGAAAACAGGTCTGGTTCACTGAGCTGAAAGGAGAGGAGTCAAGTGGTTCAACTTCTAGGTCTTCGGGGCTCACACTGCAGTAGATACTTCCGGTATACCTCCCTGCTTTGTATGTCCTGGGCTGCTGTGCTCTTTGGTCATTGCTAATTGGGGTGAACCAATCTGACAATTGAGCCAGCAGGAATCACTCACTCGAGGTCTCACGAGGGGAGGGCAGAGGGGAGGGAAGAGAGAGAGAACACAAGTGCCAACCGCCCTTGCCTGACATGCGTCTGGCTCCTGTGTCGCCCATAACCTATACTCTGTAAGATTTCTCTGTAGCTTTAGAAACCTCCCATTTCCTTGCACAAGCTTGAACAGGCTCCTCACAGAATGACTCCTGACTGTGACACCTTACCCTTCCAGGTTGGACAGGGGTGCAGGAAAAGGAGGGAATGAGACCCACATTTCAGCTTGGCTGAAGAAATGCTCCCCATGTGACCTTTGGGAGCCTGCCTCATGATGGTGTCTTACAGAGCCACCCCACTGAGCCTGCGTTCACTCACAGGGTAAACACTCTGACTGGACACAGGGCAGTCAGTCTGGTATTCCATTTCACGGTGAAGTGCAAGAAGGATGGCCCCATTTGCCTGCGAGATGTGGTTTCCTCCTAACTTGGATCAATCAGGTTGCTTCCTTAGTATCTTTCATTAGCTCTTCCCTTCCAATGGCAGCCTGAAGGCGTTTCCTCCACCCTAGGGATCATTTGACTCAATCAATAAACCTAAGCAATCTACCAGACTCTGGGGATGCCCTTCGTGGAAAGGCTTCCCAGTAATTACCAGTGAATCACAACTCCCTGACCAGACTACTATTTGTTTGTTTGTTTGTTTGTTTTGATTTTTCCAGGCAGTGTTTCTCTGTGTAGCCCTGGCTGTCCTGAAACTCACTTTGTTCAGGCTGGCCTTGAATTCACAGAACTCTACCTGCCTCTGCCTCCTTAGTACTGGCATTAAAGGCATGCATCACCACTGCCGGGCCCCAGACTACCGGGCCCCAGACTACTCTTATTAATCTCACCACATAAAACCACAATTCCAAAGCCTGGAATGCCTTCTTCCTCCTCCCTCCCTCCATCCCTCACTCCCTTTTTTTCTTTCACAGCGTCTCACTATGCAGCCTTGAACTTGTGATCCCCCTGTCTCAGCCTCCCAGTTGTTAAGATGTAAACCCTGTCCAGCTGCCTCCTAACTTTCACTTTCCTTTAATTAAGACCAAATTAAGTGTCAACATCTTCTTAAAACTTCATTTTCTATTTACTCTTTTTGTTTGCTTGCTTGGTTGGTTTGGTTCAATTTTTGAGACAAGGTCTCCCTATACATGCTTGGTCTGGAACCAGTTGTATAGACCAGGCTGGCCTTGAACTTGTAGTGATCCTCTTGCATCTGTTTCTCAGGTCCGGGATTGCAGGCATACACCACCAAATCTGGCCTCTTTTACTCTTAAATTGTAATTTTTCCATGCTTGTTTTAGTTTGTATCTCAGTCTAACGTCCTAATTAATTGGTCTCCTAGGCTGAGAAGAAGAGAACACCTTCTATCTATTTTTCTCTTTGACTCTTTACACTGCCTGGTGCACTGTTGGACTCCAGAAAAAGCAACTTATTCAACTGGAGAGGAAATTTAGAATTCCTGTGTGCAAGCCTTCTGCATTTCCACCTGACCCACAGGTAAACCTGTGAACTAGGTGGTTATCCTACTTTGCTTTTCTGGTGCTGTGATAGAAAGGCTACAACCAAAAACAACTTAGGGGAAGAAAGAGTATTTGACTTACAAGTTCTGATCCCAAATGATCATAAAAGAACAAACCAAGGCAGAAATCTAGAGGTGGGAACTGAAGCAGAGACCATGAAGGAATGCTGATTACGGATGTCTCACCATCCTTGCTCAGCTTGCTTTCTAATATAACTCAGGACCATCTGCCTAGGGATGGCACCACCCACAGTGGGCTAGCCTCACACACCAATCATTAATCAAGAAAATGCCCCCACAGCCTTGCCTACAGGCCAGTCTTGCTGCAAGGAACTCCTCAGCTGAGGTTCCTTCTTCCCAGGTGACTCTAGTTTGTGTCAAGTTGATTTAAAAGCAAGCAAACAACAACAACAACAACAAAAAACCCCTTAACCAACACTGAGTATTATTTAAAACACTGAAGATTTCATCTGTTCTGGAGCAATTAGGAAATAAGAAGTGGCAATTAAAATTCTCATTCAGGCCTCCCTCTGCTGGCTTCAGAGCTCTCCCTTTGCTCTGCAATGGCCAATTAGAAGTTAGTTGACAAAGGCTTAAAGTGACAGATGGCCTACAGCTCTTTCTGTGGGACTTGTACTCAGAGTGCACCCCTGTTCAACAGAGCAGCTGTTCAGTGGACTGTGAGGTTACCAAGGCGGCTGCTGTCACACCAGAGTGTGCTAGGCAGCATTTATGATGTAGACCAATGAGTGTTTCCCATACCAGTTTTCAGCACGAAAGTCAGCAGCCTCTCAAGGCTCTTCCCAGATATGAGCCTGCAAACATGTCAGTTTGTCTGCATAGCAGCTGCTCTGAGGCAGCTGTGCTCAGTGTTCAGGAACATGTGGAGTAATAGCTCCTTAGCTAGGTCCACCCACCAAGCACCTGAGAGAACTTTAAGTGTGATTCTTTCCGAGAAAGGAAGATGGGCCAATCACCATGGGCCCCCTTCAGGGTTAACAAGCAAAGGTTTTATTACTCTATGATGTCTCTAATCTTCTGCCAGCTCTTTGCTTTCAATGGTTCACACTGAAAAAGCATACTCCACATCAGTGTGTCACGTGCTGGCGAAGGCATAAACATACCAAGCCACTGGGACAGGGCTTAGAAACCCTAGGGGCAGGGAGAAACCAATAATCAGAAAAGAAACCAGAAAAGTGCCAATGGCCCTGACTGAGGGCGTCAGGGTGAGCTCCGTCATGGAGGAGGGAAGGAAAAACAGGACATTAATTAATTTCTAAAGGCAACTGTGGTTTTGTAAATGACTGAACACCAAAGAATGTGCCTTTGGGAAATGTACAGTCCTCATGCTTCAGCAGGGCGGGTCCACCACCCTTCAGCAGTGAGTGTCCAAGCCCTTTTCTCCCGGAAGCGAGGAGAATGACTCAGTAGATTAAACAGTTGGGCCTTCCTGAGTATTTGTCCATACAATACCATGGTTCTATGAAATTATCCGTGCTCCATGACCATCATTGGCCGGGAAGAATCTTCTGGACTCTATAATGGACCATAGGTGGATCAAGGTTCTATATGAGCAACTCACCTTCACAGGCTACAGAGAATGAGCCCTGCGAAACCTTTCGCCCATCGGATTTCACCGGTCTTAATGGACTCTCACAGCTTCTTAAAGCTTATCTAAAAATTCTTTCAAAAATTATCTCAGGACAGTGTGGGGATGACTCAGTGGGTAAAGCGCTTGCTGAGCAAGGGCAAGGACTTGAGTTCGACTGCAGTGTTAGCTGCAAGCCAGCAGGACCTCTGCTGGGGTTCAGATATGTAGTCCTCAAAGTCCCAGCAGTGAAAGACTTATTCTCCAACCTACTATGCGGCAGAACCTAGGTGGTAAAACCTGTAAAATCTGGGGACTGGTAGGAGGATTTAGATCACTGGTGTGTGTCTGTAAAGAGGTTAAGGCCCTTACCTCTTCCTTTCCCCCCTTTTCTGACCATGATGTGAACAGCATTACTCTGCCACACACTTCTACCAGGAAGTGCCAAAGCAATTGATCTGATCAGTCATAGACCAAACCACCAGACCCCCAGTCAAAAGCAAGGCTCTTTCTTCCTGGGTGGCTGTCTCTGTCCTTGTTACAGTGATGGACAACTGATGGACACAGCTTCACAGTACCCACAGGAGCATCATCATCTCCGTGTCCTCCTCTCAGTCAGCCGTGTTTCCTGCCATCACAGAAAGCAGGCAGAGCTGGGTCCCCCCTGGCCATTTATGAACATTGATACCACGATGTAAGATCCTAAGTTCTATGAGGACTTAGTCCCGCTTAATTTCACCCAGTGTTCAACACTGGATACACAGTGGGAAGAATTTGCCGTCACCAAGATTTTCAGACTGCTGGGAAAGAAGGAAGGCAAGAGAAGAAATCATATCCATTACTGTCTCTCCCCTACCGTCTAAGACAATGGCTTTCAGAACTCGCTGAGAACACATGGTCAAACTCTTGGTACTAGAAAGTTCCATCATCTTAAAGCAAGAAAGAGAGCATCCTGCTGCATGCCAAAGCTAAGGAAGCTGAGACCCCGATGGGAGAGCTGGGATAGCCAAGGTTATCAGTTATTCAGGAACGCTGGCTAGTGTCCAGATGTGCAGGACAGAGGTGCAGCTCAGAGGCACTGTGTGCAAGACCCTAGGTTTGATCTCCAGGAAGGAAAAAACAGGGTGACCCCACCAAAAAGAATGTTTGCCTAGAGTTCAGATGTTTCCACATTGAGTTCAATGATCTTTCTTGAGCTTGATGAATGAAGAATGAATGGATGGATGGATGGATGGATGAATGAATGACTTTACCACACAATCTGCACACAATCAGAACCATGATTGTTTGGGTAGACCACATTTGCCAGTTTAAAATTTCCCCATTTCAGTTCAGTGTTCTCATTCATCAACTTATTTTCAGACAATTAAAATTTTCAGATACTGCATATTCTTCCTAGATAAATTAGATTTTTAAGTGATAATTCCAGATTCTCCCATAATCTGTACAATTTGCCTCAAAAAGGACCTCTCAATCCCAGTGCCTTTTTATGTGCCAGTGATGAAAGGCACAAATTTGTCATGTTATGTCAGTGTTGTGTACCAACTTTAAGATAAATAGATTATAAAAGTACTATATGCAAATGAGTTCAATATGACTCCCGGTAATCTAGAGTAAGAACTGTAAACTGCACTGTCCTGTAAGAGTCTTAATTTTGTTTTCTAGGTATCTTCATTTTTCTTCCTTCCTTCCTTTTTCCTCCCTCCCTTCCTTCCTTCCTTCCTCCCTCCCTCCCTCCCTTTCTCCCTCTCTCCCTCCTTTCCTTCCTTATTTTTCTCTTTCTAACTGAACAGCCATTTAGCAGCTTTGAATTTTGTACTTTTCCTTTTCTTGCTCCCCCTCAGGGGTGAAAAAAAGATTTGAGAACAAAAATAGAAATGGACACAAGAGTGAAAAAAAGGGGTAAGCTACACAGAACCTGTGAGGAAGAAGTTGTCTAATTCCTGGGGTGGAGGGAAATGTGCCAAGGTGTGGTAAGGAAATGCTCGCTTGTCAAAGCTCTAGTTAAGCAGGGTGCCCCCACCGAGAAGTGAGATGGCCAAAGGGAAAAGAGACGAAGCCCCCAAGTCCAGGTTTGCCCCTGCTCTCCAGCCTGAGCTGCTGTCACCAGCCTTGCCTTGCCTGGCAATCACTGTTAGTGTCGTAAATAACTGCTTGGAATTCCAAGAGGCTTTCTGAAGACCGGCCAGTCTAAACCTCCCTCCCTTGTTCTGCAGAGGAAAACGGGGACCTGAAGGAATGATGAAGTCATTTGCCCAAGGTCATATAGCCAGATGCCCAAGCTCCTTCGGGGTGGGTAATCCCAAAGTTACAGAACATATCCAAACATCCCAACTCCTGGAGATGGGGATCATTAGAAAGAGTAGCTTCATAACATTCCAAAAGTCCAAAGGACAGTAAAAGCAGCATCGAACTAGTTAATAGTGTAATGGTGCCTCTAGAAGTTAATGAATCGCTCCTCTTCTTCCTCCGTTACTCATTTCTCACAAGAAGAGAAAGTTTTAAAAATGCACCCTCATCCTTGGACACAAACTTTGAACCAACAAAGCCCTTCATACCTGAACTCAAGAGAGTGGCAAATAGAGGTTCCCCCCAATGGGTTTACAGAAATGTCAGGTCATTCACTGAGTCTCAAAGCCCTAGAGAAAGTTAAATGCCCTCAGCAGTGATCCGAACCTGTCCTGCCCAGGTAAACCTGGAACCGCCCCGGGAACAGAGAGAGACGCTCCCCGAACTGCTGATTTGAAAAGAACGAGATGAGTGCCTCGCCTTCAAGAAAAGGGCTTCAGAACGAGAAGAAACGTTGCCTTACCCTTAAAGATGACAGAAACGATAGGATCCGGTTTCCCAAATTTCGTTTTAGGGATGTTAGTGGCAGATTCCACAATCACTCGAAGCATGGCTCTTAGAGAAAAGCAAGTTGCTGCCAAGCAGCAGAGAAGACGCGGGCGCTGGCGCTGGGCCCTCCGCCCTAGGAGAGGATGTCTCCAGGCTAGGGGAGGGTTTCTCCAGGGCAGGGAGGGTGGAGGAGGCGGGGTGGGGTGGGGGCGCTCTGGAGGATTATTTGCTGAAGGCCCAGTGTAAACCGATATCTACACTCCCAGAGTCCACGCAGGGCCGCAAGCACAGCTCATGAATTCAGAAAATGTGGACCTGAAAAAGGACACCACGACGAAAAGTAATTTTGTGCGGCAAATGAAACAGTGATGGATTTGGGACGAGCGGCAGGCAGTTCAGGAAAACCACAGGAATGTTGTTTGCCTCTTAGCAGTAACTCGTGAAACCTAATTCGTTGTTTTTCTATCACTTCTTGCACTGTTTACTGAGTTTTGTGGAGTTTTAAAACTACTTAGTCGGGGTTTAATTTTGCTTTTGCCTTTTCCTCTCGCGCTGGTGGACACGCCCCCTCCGCAACTTTAAAGGGTTTTAAAAAGCTGCCAAGAGACGCCCCCTACTGCATGGTGCAGGAATAGCTGAGTTAAAGTCCGGGGCCTGGAAGAAACGGATTATACAGATTTCACTATCTTTGATCCCTTTCCTTCCCAACAGATTCACTATAGGAACCCTTCGAAAGTAGAATCCTAATTTCTCTGGGTCACGGAAAGATAACAGCCTTCCGTGGAAATGGAGAAGGGGCTGTCCACTGTTGTCAGTATACACTGTCTGCTCCTGAAGCCGGTGACGTAAGGCTATGCATCCTGACGTTAGGGCACTTTAGAGAGCTACATCACGGGGGCAAAGTTCTTAGCCACTCTCTCCTTCCATGTCCTTATTTGTAAATAGATACAAATAGATATGTGTTGTAAGACGCAAGCCCTGTGGGACCTGACAGGAAGCATGTAGAAAATCACAGTTGTCTTGCTAGAATTTCATGATTTCCATAGTCTTACTGTTAATACAAGTTGGTAAATCAGGTCATTGTGTTTCAGAATGGCCAGACCAGACTGTGGAAACATAGAACCTATTTTTGATTCTGGCATACAATCAAGAACCAACTGGAAGCAGACAGTGCAAGTGTATTGGGAAAGTAGTACTAAACTACTGAGAATTCTATCTCAGGCTGTTTTTCAAATTCTTGTACAAAGTCAGGAGTTATAGAAAGAATTGTATTTGGTGGCCACAGAAAGTCTAAGTGGAGTTTAGAAAAGATTAATTTTGTTTAATTTAACTGGTTTTTCTCCTTTTACTGTGAAACACATGTCTCTAAAAACGAATACATCAGAAATGTTACCTCTTAACAGCCCTCAATGTAATGACAGAGGATGTCACACTGCACAAGCCACTAGTTGTACTGCACATGTGAAAGGCATTTTTTAAAAATTTTTTGAGACGTGGTTCTCTGTAGTTTTGGAGCCTTTCGTGGAACTTGCTTTGTAAACCAGGCTGGCCTTGAACTCACAGAGATCCACCTTCTCTGCCTCCCAAATGCTGGGATTAAAGGTGTGCACCACCACTGTGCAGCATGAAAGGCATTTATATCCTCTGGAAAAATCACCCTAATTTTTATTTATTAAGTTAGTTCTTTGGCAATTTCATACATGTAAAATAATGCATTCTGATTACATTCTCCTCACTCCATCCTTTCTTTGTTTTTGCTTTCAAAATAGGGTTTCTCTGCTTAATCCTGGCTGTCCTGGATCTCACTTTGAAGACCAGTCTGATGTGGGAGTCCCCTCTGTGTGTTGCTTGTATTGGTTAATGAATAAAGAAACTGCCTTGGCCTAATAGGGCAGAACTTAGGTAGGTGGAGAAGATAGAACTGAATTCTGGGAGGAAGAAAGCAGAGTGAGGGGACGCCATGGATCCACCGCCGGAGATAGACATTCTTTGCCGGTAAGCCACTGCCACGTGGCAGTACATAGATTAATAGAAATGGCTTAAATTAAAATAAGAGATAACCAATAAGAAGCTAGAGCTAATGGGCCAAGCAGTGTTTTAATTAATACAGTTTCTGTGTGGTTATTTTGGGGCTAAGATAGCCAGGCAGCTGGGACTAACAAGCGGGCCCTCCTTACTACACCAGGCTTGAACTCAGATCCGCCTGCTCCGCCTCCAGAGTGCTAGGATTAATGGCATGCTTATGCCACCACCACCCACCTCCCCAACCTTTTCTTATACCATTTTCACTCTCGTCAATCCGTCCTTTCTCCTTTCCTAGATTTATGACTTTTATTTTTGTGACCATCTAGTTTAAACAGAGCCATCTGTGAGACAACTGAATTAGGACTATCTATTAAAGCCTAGTGGAGCCACCAGTAGGCACACAACTAAAGGCAATGACTCTTCCTGTCTTCAAACCTATCAGAAGCAAATAGTCCATGGAGAAGGAGTAGGGCTTTCTGAGCCCTTCCTCCATCTGTGGCTGGTTGTTGATGTGTGTCCAAAAATATTAGTTCACAACATCCTACCTCTAGGTTCCTGGAGGTCGTGTCATTTCGAAGACACTGAGAACACACTGGTAGAAAGGTACTCTCATCCCCAAGAACTCCATCCCTCTGTAGGCCAGTAGAGTCTGTGTCTTAGAGTTTCTATTGGTGCCATCAAACCCCAAGGTCATAAGCAGCATGGGAAGAAAGGGTTTATTTCATCTTACATGTTGAACCTCATCATCCTGGGAAGCCAGGGCAGGACCTCACTGATGCAGGAACTTATGAGAGGTTATGGAGGAGTTCTGCCTCCTGGCTTGTTCCTCATAGTGTGTTCAGCTTGCTTTCTTTGTCATCCAGGACCACCAGCCCTGGAATGGTGTCACCCACGGTGAGCTGGGCCCTTCCACATCAATCATCAATCAAAGAAAATGCCCCACTCCTTTTGTGTGAAGTCGACTGGGCTAATGTCAGTAGGGATGATAAAACTCCGGAGAAACAAATCACAAGGGTGCTACATAAATCTCTGCAGCATGAAAAATTAAAAGCCCAGAGACAGCTATCGGGATTCAAGCTGAAGATCAGAGAAGCAGAACAGTAAGCCACTAGAGAGACCTTTTACATCTACTAATGCTCAGACCGAAGGAAGGGGTGATCCTCCAGACTGCACTGGGTCTCCCCCAAACCTCAGACTCCACTATCCACTGAGTTCCTCTCTCTTCCCCTTTATATTCCTCTCTCTGCCCAGCCATATCACTCTTGTCTCCACCTCCCTAGGACTGGGATTAAAGGTGTGTGATTCCCAAACACCGGGATGAAAGGTGTGAGCCACCACCACCTGAATCTGTTTCTGGATCCATCTTGTGTAGCCCAGGGTAGCCCTGAACTCATTGAGCTCCATCTGCCTCTGTCTCCCGAGTCAAGTCCTGGATTGAAGGTATGTGCCACCATTCCCTGGCCTCTAGTAGCTTAGCTTTGCATTCTGATCATCAGGCAAGCTTTAGTTATTAAAATATAAATAAAATATCACTACAAATCTCAGAAGTCAGATACGAGGAATTATCATAAGAAGGGTCCAGGTTAGCAGCAGCCAGTAAAAGCACAGTGTCATAGTCTCATTCCTCGAAAGCAGCATCCCAGAACAAGAGTTTTGTTCAGTGTCAGCCAGATGCTTCCCTGACAGACACTTCCCAGGCACAGGACACGGAACCCAAGGAAAGATCAGGTCTCTAAGAAGACCCTCCCATCTCATAGCAGAGATTCACAACGATGACTTCCCTAGCTCACCCACAGCGATGGGGGTTTTATTTATTACCTGGAAGTGTAAGAGATTAAACCCCTTTCTCCCCAACTTCCATTTGGATCATGGTGTTTTATCGCAACAGAAATCCTAACTAAGACCCTGGATAGTTAACTGTAATTGACATATTTTGGACATTGATAAAAGCACAACATGGCCTCGGTCACTGGAATAAAAGTTGTAGCTTTGAGAAATCCTTCTTCCCCCAAAACACTTCCTAATAAAGGTCCTGAATGAATTGATGAAATAACCGGGACATGTCCAGATTGTGCAGGGCTAAAAAATATACAAGTTAGCTAGCCATGAAAAGACAGGAAAGAGACCTAATTATTTCTAAGTGGAAGAAGCCAATCTGAAAAGGCTACATGCTGCAGGATTCCAAGGATATAGCCTTCTGCAAAAGGCAAAATGATGGGGGCAATGAAAAGACCAGCAATATCCAGGAGGAGGAGGGAGGAGTTGGAGCAATGAAGAGGCAGAGTACTATGGCCTTTAAGGACAGTGAAGCTACAGCATTTTCTACGACATTATAATGTCAGTATATCTCTGTATATACTGTCCAAACCCATAGAACGTACATCAAGAGCAAGCCCTAATGGGAACTATGAACTTTGGGTGCTAATACTGTGCAAACAAGTTCATTAATTGTAACTAATATGAACTCTGGTGGGGATGTGTTGGGGGGTAGAGGGTATATGGGAACTCTACTTCCTACTTGATTTTGCTATGGTTCTAAAACTGTTCTAAAAATAAACCCCATTTTTTTAAAAAACACATATGAATAAAGCAAAAGAATGCCCCTTCACTGATTAGTATGTTTTCATATTAATAAAATGTTAGGCATTCAAATTGTAAAAGAAGTTTTGAGTACATGTAATAAACACAAAGAATCACCGCCCATCATGAGTGACTCATAATCCAAATTTTTAGCATCATTGTTTTAAATTTTCTCAAATTTCTGCAAGAGAAATATTATTTTAAATGTGGCTTAAGGTGCATTCGGCATATTTGGTAAGATGCATCCAATTTGGTCCTGTAAAATTGTTAGGTAAGGATGAATTCCCCAGCTCCTAGCATATGGCTTCTGGATTCATCTATTTGGCACAGAGTCCTGAAAGAAGGTGGTGTGGGAAGTCCTTCTGTCCATGTGTTGTTTTTATTGGCAATGAATAAATCTGGTTGGGCCAGTAGCTTAGCAGAATAGGACAAGGTGGGAGTTCCAAGCAGATAGAGGGAGAGTAGGCGGAGTCTGTGACAAGCCATGTAGCCACCACCAGGGACCTTGCTGGTAAGCCACAGCCACGTGGCGATACACAGATTAATAGAAATGGGTTAATTTAAGATATAAGAGTAAGCCAGAAATACGCTTAAGCTAAACAAGAAGCCAAGTAGGGATTCACACTCTGACTGCAGGAGCTTGATCTGTGTTTCCTGGAGAAGAGTTTGAAAAGAGAACTCTGGGAGTGAGGGGCAGCTGCACGGGTTTGTGTGAGAGGTGGGGAATGTGTGGAGACTGCTGGTCAATTTGCTCCAGTCTGACATCACAGTGGCTTGTGAAGTGTGTGTGTGTACTGTGTGTGTCTGTGCCTGTGTGTTTGTGTGTGCCTGTGCTGCTTGTGTGTGTGCTTATTTGTGTCTGTGGGGGAGGTGTTCTGGTGTTAGGTGGTATTCATTACTTTTCTTACCACTGTTACAAAACTCCTGACAACTAAGCGGAGAAAAGGGTGTGCTGGGCAGAAAATCATGGTAGTGGGAATGTGTGGTGGAGGAAACAGAGAAAAATAAGATGTAAGAAGGGGCCAGGCTGGGTGGTGGTGGTGCACGCCTTTAATCCAGCACTCAGAAGGCAGAGGCAGGCGGATCTCTGTGAATTCGAGATCAGCCTGGTCTACAGAACAAATTCCAGGACAGGCTCCAAAACTACATAGAGAAACCGTGTCTCAAAAACAAGAAGGAAGCAGGATGAAATACAGTCCTGAGAATATGGTCTCCAACCAAGCCTTACTTCCCACATTTCAGTACCTTCCAATAATGCCATCCTAAGATGAATTCATTTCAGCCATTGACAGGACCTTCTGTCTATGCATACCAGGGCTGTCCTACAGGAATGTAACACGAGTCACATTCACCATCTTAGACTTCCCAGTAGTCACACTAAAAAAAATAAACACAACAGTTAAGACTAATTTCAATGTCAATCCAGAATATTATGATTTTTAATATATAAGAAGATAAATGAGAATTAGTAGGATCTTTTATATTCTTTTTTTACACTAAGCCTTTAAAATCTGATCTGTGCACCAGATATCAATTTGGACATAAAATTTTCATTACAGTCAATTTGTCAGAAAGGGTGTTTGCCAGAAAAGCTAGTCACAGCAATAACCACACATGTCATTGCAATCAACACTGAAGCGTTGAACTGTATTCCTTGTGGCTCTAAGTAAAGCTAAGATGTGCACAGCCAGCACGCCACAGCAGGTTACTCTTTGGAACACTGGGTTATTGATGACTCCACCTATTTGGGGCCCACATAACTTCCCTTGAAAAAGAGAACGGGGGCAAGATGGCCGTGGAAAGGCAAAAGACTGCTTGCCACCTTCTAGCTTGCCACCTTGTGGTTCCATAGACTTCAGGCAGGAGGAAGTGGATTAGAGAATTCGAGTTTCTTGGATTGCCATCTTCCTGCTTTAAAAAAAAAATCTGAAATTCCTTACATGGTTTCTCTTCCACTTCATTCAATAGCACGAGGTTTTGCTACCTTTTATTTAGCATACTGCATTTGTTAGACCATAAGCATTTCCCATGGATTCTGTCGTTTAACCCTCCGTCACACTATGAGATAGTATATAGATCAGGAAACATTGTATTCAAGGTGACACATCTAATAAGTGACATTCAGGAGGTTAACCCTTGTACTACACGACCTTCCTAGGATGCTTTGCTACTTACTGAGTACTTTTCTTTTCTTTTGGGAGGGGTATTTTTTTTTTCCCCTGAGAGAGGGTTTCTCTGTAGTTTTGGAGCCTGTCCTGGAACTAGCTCTTGTAGATCAGGCTGGCCTTGAACTCACAGAGATTCGCCTGCCTCTGCCTCCCGTGTGTTGGGATTAAAGGTGTGTGCCACCACCGCCAGGCTGAGTATTTTCCGCTGTAAACTTCTGGCGCGCTCCGCAGGGTCTAAGAAAGACACGCCCTAGCAAACAATAAGACCCAGACTTGACCGGTTAAAAACGCAACCGCCTGTAGGGCAGCAATCTAGAGTCGCCGCTGGGGCTCACAATTCGTTTTCAAACGGGTCAGCGCCCTGCTCCGACCCTGACTTTGGAAGTAGGAAGCTATGCTTCGCTGGGGAATCCAGTTACCCCGGAGGTAGAGGAGCTCTGTCTTATATAGAGAGAATCTGACTCTCAAAGAACACAGAACACTAGTCGTTCCCAGGCGAGGAAACAGCAGTGTCAGAACCCGCAGAGAAAAGCAGGCAGCCCCAGAATTAACTGGGCGTCCGATTCTGCCCTTGGCCCGCCCCTACAACCCCCTATCCCTCCCCCCATTCAACCCCCGCCCCGCGTTCGGCCTTTGCTGTTAGCAAGCGCTTCTCTTTGCAGTTTTGGCATTACCACCCCCAAACATGTCGTCCTTCTCAGAGCTCAGGTTGGGTTGGAGTCCTAGACCGACTATGAGCCCCGCCAGCCCCCTAGCTCCAAACCACACTCCCGTTTCGCCCCGCCCTCCCCCAGATTCCAGAGACCGCTTGCCTCAGGTTCCAGACTTTGCCACGCCCACCCCAGGTCCCAGGCCCCGCCCCCAGGCTCCTGGGCCCGCCCTCTCTCCCCCGTCCTCGAGCCCCAGGCCCCGCCTCGCCCTCGCTCAGATTTGTAGGCCCCGCCCTCTCCCGCCTGCTCTCAGATTGCGGGCCCCGCCCTTTGCCCGGCCGGCAGTGACGTGTCCCGCCCCGTAGCCGCGGGATTCAAACTCCCGGAAGCGGCGTCTGGGCTGGAGAGTTGTAGGGGGTCTGACGCAGCGACGCGGACGCTGTGTTTGGTCTGAGGTACTGAGTAGCCCAGCCTTGGCGGAGGAGGGTGGAGAGGACAGCCGCGGCCTGCAGCCCCAGGGCCGGACCGAACCGCACAGGAGGCGGCGTCCGTGGGCAGAGCACGGCCGCAGGACTCGGTCTCGGCTCGCCGGAGTTCATGCTCGTTTCCTGAGGGGCGCCACGCTGGGTGCCTGTCGTCGTCGACCGTCCTCCTTTCGATTCCCTTCAGCTTTGCGGTATTATCGCTTCCCTCACACAGGCGTCGAGAGCCCAGTTAGCCCGACGCGGGTCTCTCGTGGGTTTGGCCTTTGCTGTTAGCGAGCGCTTTTCTTTGCAGTTTTGTTTTCCTGTCTCTTCCCTGCCTCCCCCCCACCCTAGATAAATGGTGCGATTTACTGGGTGGGTGGAAATCCTTCTTTGGTCTCTTCCTGACCAGAATGGCTTAGGTCCCTTCAGCCCAGTCAGTCAGAGATTTCCGAGTATCTGCCTTTAAGCTTTTGGATGACAAAAAAATAAATAAAATATAGTTCTTTTGAACAATTATTGACTGAAAAAAATGTTGGTAGCAGGTATAAGTGCATGTATGGTGAATTCTGTGACCCCTGGAGTTAAGAGAGGGCCTCCTGAAGAAGATGCCTCTAGGACTGGAGAGTCCCCGAATGGAACTTTATGAACAAATGGAATAACAAATACTGGGAAAGGAAGGTGGGAGAACTAGGTAGGAGCAGGGGAAAGTGGGCTAGCTCAGGCTAGACCAGAATCAGGAACACTAGGCATTTAGGAGGCCTCTCCAAAAGTTAGGAAGCAAATGTCTCAAGGGTTCTTTGAAGTTGTGTTGATCTATATTTCTTCCATTCTTGTCTCAGTGACTTGGTAGTTTCCTTTCTGCCAACCCAGGGTATCAAGGTCTCCTTGTGACATCAGCAGAAGGGCAGGGAGAAACTTTTGTGGTAGCAGATTCCGTAACGGCATTTGCCTCAGCAGATTGTACTAGCTACCTTACTTAGTTTTTGACTGGCTAATGTGCCAAAATCAAGGATGAATGATTTGATACAGACTTTATTCGACTTAGTCTACACAGTTGTATATTTTTAGGCTGTTTTCACACAGGATGACCTCCCACTGACCACCCTAAATAGACCTCCCTGTTTTTATCGGTAGCTTTTATGACTCTTATTATCTCCTCTTAGTGTTTATTAGAGTTTGAGAGTGTGGGAATCTGTGCTTCTGTTGGTGTATTGCTGTTGCCTGCCTCATTGTGCTGAAGGCTTCCTGGCGTCAGAATCTATGTTGTCTCCTCTCCCTCCTGATGCTTTAACCAGCTTATATCCAGTCCCTGTTAGGTTACCTGGTAAATAGGTTTTGCGGTAATTTATTGTTGTTTGTTTAAACAGGTCTGTGCAGCCCAGGCTGCCCTCAAACTCATATGCAAATGAGGCTATCCTTGAACTCCTGGTCATCCTCTCTCCACCTCCTGAGTGTTGTAATTATTGACATACACCACCATGCCTGGCTCTGTAGTAGCTGAATGCATTAATGGTCCCATCTTCCTTTAGATTCCTTAATCACACTGCCATCGTTTTTATCTCAGGACATACAAGATGGAAAAATGTTTGCTTATTTGTTTTTTAGCCTCCTTAATGAAGAGCTATTTTATTTTGTTTTTGGTTTTGTGTCTTTGAGACAGGGTTTCTCTGTGTAACAGCCTTGGCTGTCTTGGAACTAGCTCCTGTAGACCAGGCTGATGTCGAACCCACAGAGATCCACCTGCCTCTACCTCCTGAATGCTGGGATTAAAGGCGTGAGCTACCACCGCCCGGCTTGAAGAGCAATTTCTACACTATATGTACAATGTATTTTACTATACATTTGCCTGCTTAGAGTTAGTATTATACATATGCTTCTAAACTGTCATCTATGTTCTTACTTCATTTGGCTCCTTAATTCCTTTCATCCCCAACTCTCTGACCATTATACCTCTTTTTTTATGAATGTCTCATGTTGGATTTCCTCACTTTTTCCTGCCATACTCTCAAAAGGCTATTAAGACAGAGTTTAATTAGACATTCCTTCTAAAACAGAGGATACATGTTAATGATTTTTAATGCCCATAAACTCAAAATTAGATTACCACCAGCTTTTTGTTCTTGGGTAGATCTCTTTGGAAATGTCAGGTTTGGAGACCCTCCCATTAATTGTAAACAAAAACTTTCTGTTAATTTATAGAACATTGCCAGGGATAATGGTGCAAGTCTATAACCCCAATATCTGAGAGACTGAAGCAGGAGGATTGTGAGTTCAATGCCATCCTGGTTACATAGTGAATTCCAGACCAGCCTGGGCTATATTGAGAGATCTGCTCTCAAGCAATAACAAATATGAGGTGTCATATCTCTAGAAAGTGAATCTTTCTCTTTTTAAAGATTCACTGCAACACTGGGCAGTGGTAGTGTGTAGGAGTAGGCTGTTTATTGGTCCTGGCCGGTTAGCCCCGAAATAATCACACAGAAACTGTATTAATTAAATCACTGCTTGGCCCAATAGCTTTAGCTTCTTATTGGCTAACTTTTATATTATTTTAACCCCATTTCTATTAATATGTAAATCACCACATGGCTGTGGCTTACCAGGTAAAGTTCCCAGCATCTATCTCCAGCGGCTCCATGGTAATTCACGGTAATCACAGGTAATCACAGCATACAGAGGGAAATCCCACATTAGTGGTGCATGCCTTTAATCCATCCCAGCACTCAGGAAGCAGAGGCAGGCGGATCTCTATGAGTTCGAGACCAGCCTGGTCTACAAGAGCTAGTTCCAGGACAGGCTCCAAAGCTACAGAGAAACCCTGTCTCATAAAACCAAAAAAAAAAAAAAAAAAAAAAAAAGATTCACTACAACACCCCAGAAATGTTCTTCAGTTTTCTTTCTGTACCCCGCTTATTTAGATAAATCACTTCTGTTTAGAGCAAAATAGGCTATAAGGCCTCTTCCAGATCTGAGATATAAAAGTTTAAACTCAGACTTCAAATGCAGTTGAATTTAAAATATTTGTTTGTTTATTTTTCATAGATCATTTCAAAGATGTCTTCCAGAAGCCCCAAAGATTTAATTAAAAGCAAGTGGGGATCAAGGCCTAGCAGCTCCAAATCGGATACTGCATTAGAGAAATTTAATGGAGAAATCGCTGCCTTTAAAACATCCCTGGATGAAATCACAAGTGGGAAAGGAAAAGTGACTGAGAAAGAGAAATGCAGACTTTTAGAGGTAAATGGTTGTAGACTCCTTTAAAGATATATACATTCTAGAAAGCAGTTATTGGCTCTCTGATGCTACATTCTTATTCTTCCCATTGTTCTTGTTTGACCCGTTATTTTTAGTTCTAGAAAATTGATCTTGAATTTGGAATCTTAAATTCCTACTTTGATTTCACCAACTTTTAGGCACCTGTAGTTATTATTAGTTCTCTCTTTTTTAAATTTAAATTTTTTTTTTGTTTTTCGAGACAGCGTTTTTCTGTAACAGCCCTACCCATTCTGGAACTTGCTTTGTAGAACAGGCTGGTCTTGAACTTACAGAGATCCACCTGACTCTGCATCCCAAGTGCTAGGATTAAAGGCATGTGCTACCACCACCCGACTTAATTCTCTCTTTTAAAATGTTCTTGAGTATGTGTTTTGATATTATCAGATATTAAGTTGTTTCAGAAATATTATTATGATTAATAGTTTTGTACCTTTAATACAAAATTAAAGGTAGAAGTTCTGTGATCTTGTGATCTGTTTTTTTCCCCTCACTGTAAAAAGATTTACTTTATGAGTATGAGTGTTTTCCCTGCATGTATATATGTGTATCACATGTGTGCCTGATGCATACAGAGGTAAGAAGAAGGCACAGGATCCCCTGGAATTGGAGTTTGGATGGTTTTAAGCTACGATATGGGTGCTGGGAACTAGATATGATTCCTCTGCCAAAGCAACAAGTACTCTTAACTGCTGAGACTAATCTCTAGACCCAGATCCTCACATTTTTGTTGTTGTTGTTTTGCTTTTTTAGATAGGGTCTCATGTAGCCCAGGTTGGTCTGGAACTTATTTAACTGAGGATGACCTTAAACTTCTGGTTCCTCTGCCTCCACCTTTAAGTGCTATGATTATAGTCATGTGCCATTACATTTAATGTATTTTTTTTCAAATATTTAAAACAAACTAATAAACTAATCTGGCATTCATCATGTAACTTATTGATAATTTACCTTAATTATATTAATATTCTTGATAAAAGTTTGTTATACAATATCAGTCTGTTTTGTGTTGTTATAACATGATGCTACAGACTGGGTAATTGGAGACAGACAGGAGAGATACAGAGAGAGACAGAGAGAGAGAGAGAGAGAGATTGACTTACCTCCAAAGTCCAAAAGCCCGGAGCATCTGGTAAGGGTCTTCAAGCTCTGTTGTCACGCGAAAGAAGGCCAGGCAAGCTTATGAAGAATATGGTGGACCAGGGGTGAATTAATTTTAACTGATAAGTGATCCATGACAACATGAATCCACTCATGAGGTCTGTGCCCTAATGACCTCATCACCTCTAACATTGTTGCTTTGAGGGTTAAGTACATTTGAGGGATCATATCCAAACCATAGCATGCTGTGTTTAAGATTGTAAAACATACAGACTTAACATAATTTTTATTGGCTTTATAACATGGAATTATGTGTTCTGTTACCATGCTTTTGGTATACTGGAAGGATACTGTGCCATTTTCACATGTTTCTTTCTTTTTCTTTTTTTTTTACTATAGTTAAAGAGAAAATATTTTCTCAAATATTACATGATTTTATTTTATCTTTTATTTTTTTTGCTTAGTTCACTAAATTTAAAAGAAAATCAAATCTATGCAATTATGATATCCTGAATTGTTTATTCATTTCAAAGATTAGTGTTCAGGTTTCATATCGGCTGCCTATTCATTCTGACAGTTGTGTTTATCATCTTTCTCTTGGCTCTGGTTTCCTCTCTCCGTCGGCCTCTTCCGTGTGTTTACATGCTAACCGGAGCACAGCTGGGCGTGTGGGCCTGTAAGCTGTCTGAGCTTAGCACTGAGCTTCAGCTTATGGTTTTGGTCATGATATCATAAAATCAAATTTGCTGTGTAGTAATACTTCATTAATGCTATGGAAATACATTGTTTAGCTGGATCCTTGACCTGGCTGAGTTCTAAGAGTCTTCTTAGTTTCTGTTTAGAAAATTCAAGTTCTTGAAGCTGAGAGAGAGAAGAATGTTTATTACCTCACAGAGAAGGACAAAGAAATACAGAGACTCAAAGATCAGCTAAAGGCAAGATATAGTTCCTCCTCATTGCTTGAGCAGCTGGAAGAGAAAACAAAGGAATGTGAGAAGAAGCAGCATTTGTTGGAGTCCTTATCCAAAGAGACAGATGTCCTGAAGAAACAGTTGTCCGCCACAACGAAAAGGCTTTCTGAACTGGAAAGCAAAGCCTGCACACTCCATCTGTCACAGGTGCTGAGACTTCCTTTATTCAGAGGGTTTTCCTGTCTGGTACCATTTATCATTCTTATGAAGAATGAGGTTTTGTTTTTGTTTTTCGACACAGGGTTTCTCAGTGTAGCCTCGGCTGTCTTGGAACTGGCTCTGTAGAACAGACTGGACTCGAACTCAGAACTCACAGAGATCCACCAGCCTCTGTCTCCCGAGTGCTGGGATTAAAGGCATGTGCTACCACCACCCAGAGAAAAATGAGTTTTTTAGTGTTTGTGAAATGATGCAACACCTTAGTGTATCTACAGATCACTTCTTTTTGTTTTTTAGTTGAATCTTCTTTCATAAATAATATTGTGGTTACCTGCACTCATAATTGGTTCACCCAAATGAATATTCAGAAGACAGTCCATGCTGTAGCTATAAAAGTCAAGAAAGGTTTTGCTGAGATTTTACTTCAATAGCTTGTATTATATAAACATTAGGTTTAAGTGTTTGGTTAGTTTTCATATTTGAGATAAAGTGTTAACCAAATATATTTCCCCTAACTGCACATACATTTTCTCTCCCTCTTGTTTGAGAGGAATTATATCGTAGAATGAACACGGATCTGTGTAAAAATCCTCTGAGTCTCAATCTTGGTTTTGCCAGCTGACATCATGTAATTCCCTTAGCCTTTCTGGCCTGAGAGACAGTGCTAGAGCTGGTCAGTCTCCTCTTAGAAGCCTAGATTCCACATCAGTGAAACTGGACTAAGAACACCGATGATTCCATATCGTAATGATTGACAGGTGCCTTGCAGAAAGCCTAGAATATACTAAGTGCTTGCTTATCGACCAAAACTTTGATCCTTTTGACATTTGAATATTACTAACAACTAGTCAAACTATCCATAGAAGAGTAAGTTCGAGCTGTGATTTCTCAGGGGTGTGATGCTGTGTTAGTTAGTTTTTCTGTCGCTGTGTTTAAGGGAGGAAGGTTTGTTTTGGCTTATAGTCCATCATGCGGGGAAGGCATGGCAGCAAGAACAGAGGCCAGATGGTTCCATTACTCAGGAAGCAGAGGGAGAACTAGAAATGGAGCCCTGCCTAAAAAGCTTCAAGGCTGACTCTAGTGACCCACTTTCTCCATCCACCCCTAAAGACTCTTCAGCCTTCCCAAACAACCCAGTGTCACACAAGACTTTCCTTATGGATGATTAGGAGAAACATCAAAATCCTCCCAAGCACTGAAAAGCAGGATTTTTAGACTTTGCTGGTTAGTATGAGATTATAGCCACACCTGCTTTTTCTCTATGGGAGAATGAAGAAAGGAAAGCTATTATGAAATTATGTTTTGGGTTCCATGAAATCTATTTGAAGAGTTACTAATTAATATATTATGGTCTCCCAAATCTGAAACTCTTTGAATGATATGAAGTGGAAAATTTCACACCTCACCTCACATAACTGTCACAGTCAGAATCTAAGCACACTAAACATTTTGTATAAAATTGTCTACAGATTATGTGTATATGAAACAAATGGAGGCAGATCTCTGTGAGTTCAAGGCCAGCCTGCTCTACAAGAGCTAGTTCCAGGACAGGCTCCAAAGCTACAGAGAAACCCTGTCATGGAAAAACCAAAAAAAAAAAAAAAAAGAAAGAAAGAAAGAAAGAAACAAGCAAACAAATGGCCTGGCAGTAGTGGCGCATGCCTTGCACTTGGGAGGCAGAGGCAGGCAGATCTCTGAGTTCGAGGCCAGCCTGGTCTACAGAGTGAGTTCCAGGACAGTCAGGGCTACACAGAGAAACCCTGTCTTTAAAAAAAAAGAAAGGAAGGAAGGAAAGAAAGAAAGAAAAAATGAATTTCACATTTAGAGTTTAGTCCCATCCCATTTCAGTTAGGAATACTCAACTTATACTAAAACTTTTTATATTTGACAGTTTGATTTATTTCTTTGAAATAGACTAGTTGTTTGTCTCCTTTTGGTGAAAACTAAGTGGATTACTTATATGCACTGAGGATTGTGGGATCCCGAAAATCTCAGAGTAAAATTAGATCTGAAGTCTCAGGGTTTCCAGATAGCTTAGGACAGTGGTTCTCAACCTTCCTAACGTTGCAACCCTTTAATATAGTTCCTCATGTTTTGGTGACTCCCCCAACCATAAAAAATTATTTCCATTGCTACTTCATAACTGTAATTTTGCTATTGTTATAAATCATAGTGTAAATATTTCTGGAGATGGAGGTTTGCCAGAGGGTCTCTGACCCACAGGTTGAGAACTCTGGCTTAGGAGCTTTCCCAGGGAGTTTACTTCTGGCAGTAGTCCTTTGGTGATTCTCACCTGGCCTAGTGGTTCAGCAGTAGTATAGAGGGTTGTTTGGGATGCCTTGAGAAATGTTTTGTATTTTTATGGAACTAAATATAATGAAACTTGTATTGTTAAGTGGCTGATGTTAACTAGTATTGGGTTATTTACAGAGCGTGCCAGCAAACTGCTTCAACTCATCAATGAGCAGTATTCATGAAAAGGAAATGCAGCTGAAAGATGTAAGTTTTTTTTTTGTAAAGAGGACAATTCATATGTTCTTAAATTTCATAGAAATTGAAATCATTAGTATTATGACTTAAAAAACAAATCCAATGGGGCAGGAGAACTGAGTGTTTGAGATGATCGTCAAGAGTATCTGTAGACTAGAAAGTTATAGAACTAAACTTCACCTACCCTACCAGCGTTCTTTTTCACCTAAATCTAATTTGTCCAAATATTGTTCTTTATAATGTGATTTAATTTAACTAATTTCCTTTTATCTGTTTGGTATGTGTTCATTATCTTCAGATCTTCCTCTGAGAATAGTTGGGAAGGAAACTTTTTTTCTGTATGCTCAGTAGTTCTCTAGAATTAGGCACGAGGTTAATTTAGCTGCGCCAGAAAGCTTTGTTATTTCAACCTTGTAAATGGATAAGTTTTGCTGGAAATTGAATAAATTGAGGGCACAGGACTATTTGTTTTTTTTTCAAGTTTCAGATTAAATATGTAAAGTATGAAGTTGTTGATTTTATTATTAGATCACTAGGTAGCTATTCTGATTACAGAGATTTACCTGTGTGTCTACAGGTGTATCTATCCTGATACTGATAAGCATGCTCTTAAGATTCCTGTTTTATTTAATCTAGCAAGTGTCCCTTGAAGCCTATTTGACTTTCAAAAGAAGAATGTAAATATCTTGAGTGTCTACAGGGTACTGTGGTACCGTCATCAAAATATTTACTTGGAGGTAATTGAAATAAATATAATTTTAAAATTATTAAATAGGATTTATTTTAGTGTCATAGTTTACAGTGAATTTGGCCCCTCTCTGTGTACTAGTACCTACCAGTTAGATGTATGTATTTAGGTTATTTACTGCATACTCCTTTCATTTCTCATTGTTTGTTTGCTTCTGCTTGGTTTCCAGCCACCCCTTGAAAGGAATAGCCTTTTCACTTTCTGTTTCCTCTGATTGGTGCTCTGTTTACATGAGAAAGACTTACACAAATGCAATAAATTCCAACTCAGTTCACCTTCAAGCTAAATCCAAACTGGGATGAGGGGAGGGGTTAAACTCTGTGAATCTAGATGATTTTTCTTGAAATGTAGATTTGGACTTAATGGGTCTTGGGGAAGCTGGCAGTTTTTGCAGCTGTTGCTGCAGGTCCCTGGAGCACACTTGAGTCATTCCTAACTTCTGAAGAGCTCCAGGCAGGCCAGCTCTTCTGGTTTCTTGAAGATCTCAGAAAATCTTTGAGGAGGAGGAATATTGTAGTCAGGAGACTTGGAAAACAAGAAAGAGACATCTCACTCATTCCTCACTCTACACTGGCATGTTCGCCTTGTGAGAGCTTGGAAACTAACCCATCTCAGAGTTCCCAGAGAAGTGCCTAAGGAGGCTTGTCTTTTTTTTTTTTTCTTTTAAATAACAAACTGCTTGCCTTAGAGTTCAGGCTTATTACTAACTAACTCTTACATTTAAATTAACCCATTTCTATTAGAACCTTGTCTTATTAAGAATTAGTATTAGTTAAAGTAAAATAAGCATTAGAATACATAAACATATATATGTTTTTGGAATTAATAGCAACAACAGCCTTGGAGGATGAGGAGATAGGCATGCAGATAAGTAGTGTGCAAATCAATAACTTGCCTTTCACCAACAATACAGCAGTACTTGCAGAAAGTTCAAATGAGCTGCAGGCCATGCTAAATACAGTGGTGGAAGTAAGCAAAATATGTTTCTTATTTTTCAGCCACCATCTGTCATACAATTTGAAACAGTTACCTGGTAATAATAACTATTAGCTGTCTATCCAGCGTTTTTTTTTTTTTTTGGCCTTTTCCCCTTATCCCGTGCACTCCTTCATTCATTCTCATGATATGGCCAAAGTATCTAAAACACACTGTTGACATATCCTGTAGTTTACTTCCTTCTATAGATGGAGATGTTTCTCAATGTTATCATTGCACAGCCTATCTCTTCATGTGATGCCTAGAATCCTCCTGACACATGCCATCTCAAACACATTCAGCCGCTGTTCTAGGAGCGTTTTGTTGTTAGGTTTCAGAGTTGTAAAGAGGGCTCAAGACAAGGTCTCATATACTTGTAGTTTTGTTGTTGCCTTTATGTCTCTTGCTGACCAAACCTTTCCTAGTGCCCGGAATGTAGCCCTTGCTATCCCTCTCTGGCTCTTTACCTCTGAAATAATTCCCTCATTTGAACTGAGGTTTCCTCCCAGATAGACAAAGCTTGACAGTTTGCTTGAGGTTCTGATTCTTTATTACAATGCTAAAATCCTTGTGCGCCCTTCCCATATGTTGTATCTAAATCTTCTTGATGTTTACGTTCATATCAAGGTTTTTGCTTACTTCCACCACTGTATTTAGCATGGCCTGCAGCTCATTTGGACTTTCTGCAAGTACTGCTGTATTGTTGGTGAAACGCAGGTTATTGATTTGCACACTACCTATCTGCGTGCCTATCTCCTCATCCTCCAAGGCTGTTGCTATTATTAATTCCAGGAATATATTAAAGAGTAGTGGTGAGAGGACACATCCTTCCCTGCAACACTCCTACGAGTGTCTTAAACTGATCACTTAGTTCTCCACAGACTTTGACTGATGCAAAGCTATCTTTATAGGCATTTTCTAGTATTATGATTTTCTCTGGGTACCTGTAGAACCTCATTGTTTTCCAAAGTTCTTTCCTCCAAATGCTATTGAATACCTTCCTGAAGTTGATGAAATGCTAGGTAGACAGCATAAAGGATGACTGTGGAACCTTGGGTATGACAATAACACAAGCATCTAGGACTGCAACAACTGGAGAATCACTATAAATGTACTGTTCATACATGCTTAAGCATTGCCAGGGCATAAATGATGATGAATGATTGTTAGATTTCTTAGGCATCTTAAAGAGACACAAAAGCAGAAGGTATAATCTTAAGAGGAGCCTCTCCATCAATGCAAATAATTCCAGTTAAACCTGATTAGACCACATCAATGCCCACATTTAATAAATGTAGCACTCTTGGGTGGCTGAGACAGCATGGTGGGGGGGGGAGGTCCATGTAAAACCTCAGGAACCACGTGTTCCTTCTCTGGGCCACAGCCTAAAGAGCTGCCCAGGATAGCAGGAGTGGTCCTGACCCTCCCTGGGGAGGGGGTCAGCACTTGGCAGGCTTTCCTGGAGGTGGAGTCCGGACCAAGGCGACTCCCAGTGGGAGGGGGCTTCCCAGCCAGGTATTACAGGAGTGTGTGCATCTGACCTTAGGCAGGACTATGTTTATAGGTGGACATGTGGCCGGAGGCATAATCTCATCCACATGGGTAGTTGGGTAGTTGAGCCATATGCCCCATAAAAATAGTGGTGCGTCTTCTACTTCTGTCATCCCAGATTCAAATAGTCCACAAGGCCAGTAAAGGTTCTTAGAGCTTTCAGCTACTGGCCAGTGGAGAATTCCAGAAGTTCTTGGCCAATCTTAGCCAGTGGAAAGCTCTTGGAATCTTTGACCAATATAGGGAGCCCCCAAACCTAACTGGGTCTCCTCCAAGTTCAGTCTGATAGATTACCTTGTCCCAGCACTTTGCTACGTGTCATGTGTGTTTTGGAAGGGCCATGAACTTATCCATGTGGATGGTTGTGCATGCATCTCACAGCATGCAGGCAGATGAGAAAATGCCCATGGAAAAAGGTTGGGGTAGAAATGATTACCAGCCATTTATTAAGTTCCCTCCTTCAGTCCTTCCCTTCTGGGGAGTTTGCTTACTTCTTTCTTCAGGAAGCTATCAGTAATGTCATAAATGTTGTCAAATGTCAAAACTGTTACCATTTTTTGTGCAAACTATACCAGCTAGAAAACTAGCCAAAAGTAGTAGGCATTTTTTGGTCTTAATGTTACAAAATTGGATTTTCAAACGGCTTCGAGAAGATATGTAATTTTTAATTGTTTAAATTAGAAAATATAATTTAATAGAAAAGTTCTATGAATGAGAATGGTACTTGTATCACTTTTATACTCTTTACCTAAATTTAGCTGTTCATGACATTTTTAATCCCGTTTTTGATTTTTTTCTCTTTTACCTACACAAATACACAAAGTATTTCTTTTCCTGAACCATTCAGGAGGGAGCCAGGCAGAGGTGGTGCACGCCTTTAATCCCAGCATAGGAGGGAGAGGCAGGTAGGTCTCTATGACTTTAAGGCCATGCTGGTCAATGGAGTGAGTTCCAGGACAGGTTCCAAAGCTACAGAGAAACCCTGTCTTGAACCCCCCCCAAAAAAGAGGGAGCTGTACATATTTGTAATTATTTAGTACTACCTACATATGCATTTCTTATATCTTAAAGAGGAATTCAGTAAATTTAACATGGACACAATACTTTCAGTTAGCCTACCATCCCTAATCCAGTCTCATCCATAAACTCACATTTTTTATTCCTCCACTGCAGCTTGCATTTTCTTCTATTTTGAAATTTTTGTTCACAGAGTACTTAGCAAAGGTGAAATACACTCCCGTGCCCTTCTCTTTTCTTTTTTAAGGTAAATGTTAAGTGCATGCCTCCTTTACGTATAGATGACCCAAAGCTAGAAGAAATAGCTGATGTGATGTTCAAACCCATATCAGTGTTTATTGAGAGGTTTTTGGTCTGATCATTGATAATATTAGAGAAGAAAGGGCAGATGCATATAGAAGAATTGGAAAGAAAAGCAGCATTTACTTAGCTGGGCATGGTGACATACACCTGTAATATTAGCTGCTTGAGAAGCTGAGGCAGGAGGATCACAAGTTCAAGGCCTGCCTGGTTACAATAGTGTGTTCAAGGCCAGAAAAGGCAGAGGTGAGGGGAAAGGGGAGAACTTACTTTTTAAAGTAACATCGCCATCGTGTGGTTTTTAAGAGCATTGCTTCTTAAATCTTTAAAAGATTTTTGTCTTTATTAGTGTTACATGTATATATACATATAAATAATATAAATACAATCTGATGAATTAATTTAGTGTTGTCCATATGTATATGTTTTAGGGTTTATCATTTGGTATTGGATAGCCAGTTAGGTGGTTCATCCCTCGGAAAGACTGATTCCTCCCCAACAATCATTAATTGCCTGTAACTGAAATCTTAAATATTTTTAGTTCATGTACTTGAGTAAAGTATTGAAGGTTCATTTGAAAAACATTGATGATCATTTAATGTATGTAGGTTTAAATTGTTTGTATTACTACTTCTTAAAGATGGACAAATATAAAATTTGATATAAAATTAGATCTCTTTAACATATAATATTGACTAGTTGGATATACACGTGCTCTCTGGGTCAAATGGTGTTCTTTTGTTTTGTTTGTTTTTTGAGGCAGGTTTTTTCTGTGTAACAGCCCTGGCTATCCTGGAATTCACTCTGTAGACCAGGCTAACCTCCAACTCACAGAGATCAACCTGTCTCTGCCTCCTGAGTGCTGGGACTAAAGACGTGCATCACTAGGCCCAGTAACACACAGTGTTCTCTAGACCTAAATTTGAGCATGAGCTTGAAGTCCTCATGAGGACTGAATCCAGAGGATCTTGGCCACTATGAAGGAATCTTGGTCTTAAGGCACGCATCACCATGTATCTGTCTCTTCATCCAAAACATTTAGCATGCACATGGTATCAGATTTGGATGTGCATGACCTTTTTGCACAAATAATTGTTAAGACTTATTTCCAGCTTCTCGATCATAGAACAAGAGGAGGCAATTGTATCCTATTAGACTGAACAAGTAGATTGGAGAGGAGTTGTGATCTCATTGCATATTCACACTGTGTTAGTGTCTGGACTTTGTCCCCCTCCCCCGTTAACAGCAGGTTCATGGTCTTCTCTGGCTAGCTTTTTTTTTTTTTTTTTTTTTTAAACAATGTCTCACTATATAGCCCTGGCTGGTCTCAAACTCACAAGAGATCCTCCTGCCTCTGCGTCCCCAGTGCTAAGACTAAAGGTGTGGGCCACTGCTTAGCATACAGGCAAAATTAATCCCTTGGAAACTTACTGTTGTGTATTCTAAAGGGATACATACAGTGGCTGCCTGTAAGTAATTTATAATCCATAAGATTTTATACATGTTGGAAAACAATGTCATGGGGATTCCCTTACACATTTTAAGATCTGGGCTTCTTATGCGTTGATTTTTCATTCATTATAAGGCTCTGGAGAAAAATCAGCAGTGGCTTGTGTATGACCAGCAGCGAGAGGCCTACGTTAAAGGACTTTTAGCAAAAATCTTTGAACTGGAGAAGAGAACAGAAACAGCCTCTACTTCACTCCCACAGCAGATGAAAAAGACTGACTCAGAAGGTACTGAGCTATAAAAGTATTCTTTTTGGGATAAGCCTGACATTTTCCAACAGGAATGATTCATCAAATTTAGATATTTTTTTCTATAGATATGTGTTAGAAAGTAAAATAACATCATGTCCTTTAAGCCTGAAGTAAGAAATAGCATTTGGCAAGTAGGATAATGTATTGAAATAAGGTTTTGCCACATAGTCCTGGCTAGCCTGGTACTTAAAATGTAGCCCGGGTTAGCTTCCAACTCAGAGCAGTCTCCTGCCTCAGTCTCCTAGGTTCTAGAATTATGGATGTGTGCTACTTAGATTTGACATCAGTTGTCATTTTGTTTTGCTTTCTTTGGCTCTTATATTAGCTCCAGGAGAAAGAACAGGCTTTATAGATGATGTTCATCTGTTTAATCCTTGCTGTGAGCTTGAGTAGTTACCCATGGTGCTGTCTCTCTGCCTAGTATCCTGTAGTTTTCCTTACACTGATTTCCCCTGAGTTAGACAACACCTCTTAGGAGGTGGGCCAGGAAGGGTCATATTTAACAGATGAAGAAGGTGGCTCAGCAGGTGGTAAGCTAGGAAGAAAAGATCTACTATCTCAAATGCCAGCTATAGCCTCCACCTTCTGACTACTCATTTTATAAGCTGGAGAAATGCTGAGGTCTCACTTATGGGCATATGTTTGAAGTTTTAATTTCTTGGGATATTACAAAATGCATTGTTTCATGTTGTCTGTTACAGGTTATCTCCAAGAGGAGAAACAAAAATATGATCATCTCTTGGAAAGTGCCAAAAAAGATCTTGAAGTTGAACGACAAACCACAACTCAGTTGCGTTTAGAACTTGATGAATTTAGAAGAAAATATGAAGAAACTCAAAAAGAAGTTGAAGATTTACATCAGCTGTTGAGTGCGCAACGGAAGGCAGACATACAACACCTGGAAGAGGACAGACATAAGACAGAAAAGATCCAAAGGCTCAGGGAAGAGAGTAGTGTCTTCAAGGGAAAGCTGGAAGAGGAGAGGAAAAAATCTGAAGAGCTCGTATCTCAGGTGAGCCAGCCACTGAGGTCTCTGTTCTTCAAATTTCAACCAAGGGCCAGTGAGTTCAGATGACCCAGGAGCCATAAATCGGAACCAGTCCCTGCCTTCCTCCAGCATTCATAGTCTAGCATGGAAGCAGATCACGAGTTAGTACCTAAATAAGCTAAGGAAACTAAAACAAGATGATGTGAGATGAAGAAAACGGGCTCTGGCGGCCTCATAGAAGTAATGGTATTTAGAGACCTGATGGTGGGTTCCCCTTCAGTGGAGTGTTGTATGAGGCTGCTTGTTCATTTCCCGGCCACCCAGACTCTCAAAATAACCACACAGAAGCTGTCTTAATTAAATCATTACTTGGCCCATTAGCTCTAGCTTCTTATAGGCTAACTCTTACATACTAATTTAACCCATCTCCATTAATATATGTATTGCCACGTGGTAGTGGCTTACCAGCAAGGTTCAGGCTTGTCTGTTTCCAGCAGGGCTACATGACTTCTCCCTGACTCTGCCTCCTTTCTCCCAGCATTCAGTTTAGTTTTCCCCACCTAGCTCTGTTTTACCCTATCAGGCCAAGCCAGTTTCTTTATTAACCAATGGCATTCACAGCATACAGAGGGGAATCCCATATCACCTCTCTTTTTCTGTTTAAATATGAAGGAAGATTTTAACTTTAACATAGTAAAATTACATATAATAAAACAGTTGTCAAGCAAGAATTACAGTTATATTTATATCTACTTTATCTTTTATCATAACTAAAGAAAACTATAACTATATATTTAACTCCATCAAAGACTCGAGAAGGATATAATATTACCTAAGTAAACAGGAAGTGCATTGTAAGCAACTTCCAAAACTCTAGAATTAATAGAGACCTCTCGCTACCTAGACAGTCACCCAAAGATCTTCTGTATCTTTGGGGCACCCTTCTTCAGCCTACAGGCACATAGTATCCAGCAGACTTTTCCATGAAGCAGTAAATTTAAGACAGTTCTGCCTATATTGGCAGTTTGTCAGTCACATTTTTCTGTGCCCCGCAGAATGTCTAGCAGACTCTTTTATGAAGCAGGAACCCCAAAGGATCATCCCATCTTTAGGCAAGTTCATCAGTCATTTCTCTGTGGGTCCTACATGTCCAGTTCATACAGCATAGCACCAAGCAGTCCAGAAAGAGCAGTTTCTTTCCCAAATGGCTAACCAATGCCATAAGGAGCCTCTTTAATGCCCATCATCCTCTTGAAGTAATTGGTGCTGCCAGGAGCAGATGTGTCTCATGTCATGAAAAGTCCTAAGTTTCTAAAATATTTTAAATGCCATATTTTGAAGGTTTTTGAAAGATTTAAAGAATACCTATCTAACTAAAATATATCTCTATATATCTAGAAACCCTAACTAAAATTACTACAAGCTTGACTATTATAGATGATTATCTATTAACCTATATTTCTTAATTATATTATATTTTTAAATGAGTTGCACAAACACAATACCTTAATCAAGAGCAGAAATTTATATATGTAACAAAATTGACCTTAAATTTACATCAATAAAGCAAGATCCATACCAATGCAAAGTATCCATCTCTATAGCATATTCCCCATTAAATGTAAGCAAACATATATAAACAATATTTGGGAATAGACCCCATTTAATGCTCGGTCTCCTGAAAGAGCCAGAGTTCGTGCTGGCAGCAGGGCCTAGGAAGCCGCCTTTTCAAAATCACGTTTTTTTTTGTTTTTTTTTTTTCTGCTACCACTGAATGAGGAAAACCTCTTTTAAAAGACCTGTAGCATGCCGCCAGCAAGCAGAGCCCTTCCGAAAAAAATGTGGCTAAATTTTGTTTTTTAGTTTCTAGAATTCCTTTCCAAGCCCTCTCAGGTTTTATGTGGATTTAGTTAGTGCATGTTGGAGCACCAATTTGTTGTTGGAGGCCACTTGTTCATTTTCCTAGCTGCCCAGACTCCCGAAATAATCACACAGAAACTATAGTATTTGTAATACTGTTTGACTAATAGCTTAAGCATATTGCTGGTTAGCTCTTACATCTAGAATTAACCCATTTCCATTATTTTATATTTTACCATGAGGCTCATGGCCTACCAGCAAGGTTCCAGCTGGCAGCTCATGTCTTTCCCCTCTGGTGGCTATGTGGCATCTCAGTGACTCTGCCTTCTTTATGCCAGCATTCAGTTTAGTTTTCCTGCCTAGCTTTATTTTGCTAAGCCACTGGCTGAAACAGCTTTATTCATTAACCAATAAAAGCAATACATAGACAGAAGGACTTTCCACACCAGTGGAGGACTTCACACACACCAAGGCTTGAGTGAAGAGGTAGATTATGGGAAAATAAAGGCAATGAGAAGGATCCAGTTGATTCCTAGGCTGTACTCTCTTTTTTTTTTTTTTTAATTTAAGTGAACAAGCTTTTAATACAGCTCAGTTACGTAAAATACTGTAGACTATAAAAGATCTATAAAACTAGAGCTTCAAGTCATGTTTTTAAAAAGCCATCGCTCAATTGAAAAAACCAAATAGAGTACAAAACTGCAACGCGAGCCTGCTGACCCCACGATTTCTTGCTCCCCAAGTTCTACAGAGCTGCCAGCCAGAGCCAGGGGCCATCATATTGGTCTGCTGTGTAGACACTCGTGTCCTGCCCTGGGGTAGGTAGGGGCTGCATTAGGTCCTGATGTCACTGGGTATTAAATTGAACCAGGAAGCAGAGTATCAAGAAACAGCCAGCATGAAGGGAAGGTGCAACACTGCTACCCTATTCTACACCAAGATTCAACTTAGGGTATGGGACTTCCTGGGAGCTGTTCTGAGTTCTTGTATGTTTGTCACACACATCCACAGGAAGGTCCCACAGCATGGTCTAATGGGGATGTCTCCAGCTTGCTCATGTACTACAGCCTCTTACTTTACCGTGTGCTGTAGATGAACCATTTAGCTGGCCTTCTCTTGCCATCCCTGATCTGCCTCTAGTGGAGATCTCACATGTCAGTCTCTTGAAATATTTCGGAAGATCAGCATAGTCATTTCCATAGGAGATGACCTTAATCCCCTTGTCCAGCATGTTTTCTCAAAGCTTCTTGAACTCATCTACATCTCCTCTCTGAACCAGCATGAAATGTTTTAGGTCAGATTTATGCTTGACAACCTCTAGGAACAGGGCCTGGAAAGTGGTGTCGTCCACCGTCCAGCCACAACCCAAGAAAAGAAATGACTTGTTTTCATAGAGTTTCTGAATCTCTCTCATAACTTCAGTGTTCCTGAGCATGTTCTGATATCCAGCTGGGTGGGAGGACAGTGCCACTAGGATTGGTATAAACCCCATGGATGTGTAACACACTTAGCTTCCGCTTCTCCTGAGCCCACTCCAGAACCTTTTTCTCATCAGTAAGGTCAAGGGATTCAAGCTGTTTTCCCTGGTCAGCTGCATAGAGTTCTAGGAGATTATCAAAATTTGTAGTTAATACTAGGGCTCCATTTTCCATCAAATGGAGAACAGACTGAAGGAGCTGTTTTCCAGAATCTTCCATCTTTGACTCCAGGTCATCAAATACTTCATATAAACAGTCTTTGAAAAATGTGGACTGAACATTACTGGTACAAGGGGGGAAGGGAGGCAGTTTCTGAATGAGGTCATGGGCAACACGGACGAGGTTCTTGTCTTCATGGAGACACTTTTGAAACTTTCTGCTTTCCTCGTCTTCCAGAAGATCAAAATCAGTAGCAGTGTCCAGCAAGGCCTGAATCCCTTCCAGGATTTTAGGCCTGGGACCTGTGGTGCAACTGTAGTGCTAATGCCTGTACCAATCACCAGCACGAGTTCTCGAGGTTTCTTGATTTTCAAGCTTGGAAGCAGCTTCCTGGGCTTTTTGGTGGGGGGTTCGCCATCATTGAAGAATCCAAAAATCTTGTCTATATCAGAGGCCTGGCTCCCTGTAGAAGCCATCTAGTTTCGCATCTGCCCCAAATGCCACCGCTCCAGCTGCAGCTACCAGCCAGCGCAGCCGCACTGAGCACACACTGCCCATAGGCTGTACTCTTGAGTGTACTGTTGTTGTGCTCAAATGAATTCCCAGAGCACCCTAGAAAGAACATAGAAACCTATAGAAAGAAGAGTATTCAGAGTCCACACCTGGACTCTAGACAGAGTACATGGCCTACAGCAAATCACCTGTCTTCTCTGACTCCCACAGAATTCACTAGTCAAATTCTGTATGCAGTCACTGAGTAAAATGAAAGCGCTTTGTAAACTAAGTAGATGCCAGTGGAGGTTATTGCTACTATAATTGTAATTTTTAACATCCTGCAGAAGTTGAGAGCTGAGGACGAGTCAGTAATCCTAATCTTCACTTCCTCTGACTTCACTTTGCTAACTTTGACCTGTAGGTGTGTGGTGACATTTGGCAAAGGTTAAACAGAAATAAGTAAATTTGCTCTAGCTCTGTAGCATAGATGAGGCACATCCCTCTTTGTTACCCTACTCTGAAATGATGACTGACACCAAAGCCTCCAGGAAAGGGGGTGTGGCCACACAGCTGTTTTCATCACTCAGTCTGGCTCTCAGAGAACTCAGTCAGGATGATACTGTTCATCCTGCTTACAGAGAGGCCTCAAATAACCAGCTGGATTGAGTCAACCTGCTCAGTAGGTGTTGTCCTCGTTAGAGGTGGGACTTGTGATGTAGGTTCCTTATCTATCCCAAGTCTAATTAGGAGAGGCAGGTGAGATAATGCTGGCTGTCCTTGCATCCTCCAGGTCCGCATTCTCTATGAATCTCTGTTAAAGCACCAAGAGGAACAGACCAGGGTGGCTCTGCTGGAGCAGCAGGTATGTACGTGGATGCTTGAAAATTCACTTGCTGGTAAAAAACAGAACTTCCCCTGGTATTTTAGTGTTTGATGGAGAATTATTTGAAATTTGGATAACAAAATGTTTTTAAAAGACTAACACACATTTTCTTAGAGACTCTGTACCATTCACAGATATTGTAACTGTCCTTTAAAACTGGATTCTTAGAGTGGTGACAATGTTCCTGACAGGTTGGCTTTGGCAAATGTTGCTCTTCCATGACTGTAGTTCCTACTCTAGCCTAACAGGATCTCTTACTAGGTCACCCTTTGAATTCAAGCAGAGTGGACACCATTTATTCTCAGAATATATATTAGAATTTCTTTCTGTTTTTTTTTTTTTTTCAAACTGTCTGAAGAAGGCTCCAGATCTCTTTAAAGATAGTTGTGAGCCACCATGTGGTTGCTGGGAATTGAACTCAGGACCTCTGGAAGAGCAGGCAGTGCTCTTAACCATTGAGTCGTCTCTCCAGCTCAAGTTTCTTAATATATTTTAAACCAGGGAGTAGCCATCTCCTACCCTCCACTAACAATTCCAAGAATGTGAAGGAATAACTCCAACCAGCAACTTCTTAAGCTGCCCTCCACTCATCCATACCTTCGGCTTTGGCTTTGCTAGTTCATAAACGAGCTCTTTAGCCATAAGCTGCATTTACTAATAATCTTGCTGTGCTCAGATGAATTTTTTTTTTAATTTATGGTTTCACGTGATAGCTTTATTACAGTGCTAACAATCGGGACTCCGCACAGCACCTTGGTCTTCTGAGTTTGGTTAACTGGTTTACAGGTGTTACTGGAGCTTTTTTCCTTCCACATATCAGCTTTCAGGAAAACGTACTCAGTGGTAACTAAGCGACGTTAATTTGATTAAAGAGTTTATCCTTAATAACCTGAGACATCAATCCATGGATGGCTTCTATGGTAGTTTTACAGCTGTCTCTAGTTGCTTTGGCAAGTTTGTCTTCTGACTTCCGGTCATGTGTTTCTAAACCCAACATGAAACTCCCTCGTCCCAGCTGGGCCTCCGACTGCTCTAACTTTTCAGACAAGTCAAACACCTGGCCAGTGGTATAGTCTGCGTTAGTAAGCAAGCTCGAGGAACTCAGGATATTCACTCAGTATTTATTCCACAAGAGCTCAAGTAATTTACGATCCAAAGAGGATTTGAAATATGAGACTTCTAAGGCATAATATTGTTTGCAGTGCATGCCAAAATCTTCTATTTTATTAAGTGGGATAGTCTGGTATTCAGAAGGTCCTTCATCAGGAGGTTTGTAGCCCTTTGGATATGTCCTAAAGGTGCCAAGATTCACTTTTCCGGCAGATATTGTTCTGGTCGGGTCAATCACCACCGCTACGAATGGTTCCTGGAACTGCTGATTTAGCATCTGTGTACTAACATCAATCCCAGAGAGCCAGCAGCCATAACCAGGGTGGCTGTGGTACCAGCTCAGATGAATTTTTGATAAGCAGTCCCAGCAAGTATTCTCTTGTGCTGATAAAGACATTCATTGAAGAGAACTGGACAGGATCTAACTGCCTTGTCCTGACATATTCCAGATGCAGGCATGTACCATAGACTTTGAAAATGAAAAGCTTGACCGCCAGAATATGCAGCATCAACTGTATGTGATTCTTAAGGAACTTCGAAAAGCAAGAAGTCAGATAACACAGTTGGAATCCTTGGTAAGTTTTGAATGGCCAATGTGAAACTTATTCTTTATTCTCCTTTTGCTGCCTCCCCACTGATGTGTCAGCTCAGTCCCCAAACCAGTAATATAGCTTAAGATGAACTTTATCTCAAATCAGCAGTTGCCCCCTATGTGGCACTTAACCTTACAGCATTAATCCAGGACTCAGAAGGAGGGGCGTTTCGAAGCCTTTGCTCATAGTTACTTTACTGGTGTCTGGAATCATCTCATTTTCAGGTTGGGTATTGCCATTCTAGAGATGTCCAACAGTACCTTGCAAAGAAGGAAGAAGGTAGAAAAGAGGACATTGTGGCATTCTTTTTTCATATTTCTAGGAATTGTGTGTATTTATGTGTTTGTGAATGTGCCCAGATATCCTGTTAGTGCTCATCTACTGTCCTAGAACTGCAGAATATTTGGAAGTGGGAAAACATTATAAATATAGGTCCTAGTTTCTAAGGGAAAGAAAAAAAAGGCAATTGTTAAAGTAACATAACTTATATGTTAATAAAATAAATATCTTTATAATGTGCTATAAAATATAAAATTTTAAGCTTTCTTGACTATTCTAAATTCTTTTAAAAAAAATGAAACAGCCGAGTCTTAAAGGTATGTAGACTGGTCACTGTGCTTATCACCTATCTAAGCTGGTGAAATACTCCTCTGCTCTCTGATGTGTAGGGTTTTGTTGCTGCTCTTTTTTGTGCATTATGGTTTTACTTCCAGGGTGTGAAATACTCTCCAGTGAGAGCATCTCCATCTTTCCCCTTCAGCCTCCTGGGTGCTGGGAACTTTGTACTTCTTAATTCCTTAATTCCTTCTGTTTTACAAAACTGGCAAATGTATACACACTTTTGAAAGTGTCATGATGAATCCTATTATTTTGTACAGTGAATTTGAAAAAGTAAAAGGAATGTTCTTCCCGTTACATTTGACTGTATGCCTCTTAACAAAGCCATCTGTATGAGCACTAACTCACTCCTTTCCTGAGTGATTACATTATCCAACTTATTCATGATGACTTCACATGTTACCATTAAAATATTAATGAGCAGAAATCCAAAATAAACCATCTGGAGGATTGAAGCATGCAGAGAGTGCACAAAGCAGTTCAAACTGCTGAACTCAGTCTTACGTTCAAATGTATTCATTTGGAATTTGTTCTGCAGAAGCAGCTACATGGGTTTGCCTTCACAGAGCAGTCATTCCCACTCCAGAGAGAGCCTGAAAACAGAGTGAAAGGTACCTCACCCAAAAGTCCCACATCTGCACTCAACGAAAGCCTGGTGGAATGTCCCAACTGCAGTGTACAGTACCCAGCCAATGAACATCGAGACCTGCTCGTCCATGTTGAATACTGCACAAAGTAGCAGAACCGTTCTCACCTTTGTACTGGAAAAGTCCACACTGTATCCTATGTCGGTTTATGGATGGGCACTTTGAATCACAGATTACATCTTTTGCACACTGACATATGAGGGAATTCTTATATTTTTCTGGCCACTTGGCATTTTCCTTGGTAGTGGTACCTCCCTGAGCTGCTTCATCATAGGCTGCAGTGACAGAATGTGGTGAGCAGTGGGTACCCAGACTTCTAGCACTTCACACTGTTCTTTTAACTAGCACTTCACACTGTTCTAGTACCCGAAGAACAAGAGCTATTTGGGTTATTGATTATGGCTTTAAACTATTGACCAGCAAGCAAATATTTTATGCTTTGGGGGTTTTAAAAGAATCGGGAAGTAATTAACCATGGACCTTACTGTGCTGATGTTTTTATGTAAGTGCTTAGTGTACTGTCGCTTCCAGTTTGATACCTCTTGCTGTTGTCGAACGGTTACTAGAAAAGTTGGGGAGTTTCGTAATCTCCATTGCTGTTAACTCTTCTAAGCACAAAGCAGGTTTTGTCTGAAGAATGCCTTTAGGTAGCTGCACATTTTCACTCATATTATCTGACCATAACTGACTTAAATTTCATTAGCACAAGTTGGTGCCAAAATGAACAAAATTTTAACAAAATTATATTGCCTCCTCATTCAGTTTGCAGGTGTTTTATTATATCTTGGTGGGTTTTGGTTTTTGGCACTCTCAGAGATGGATAAGCAGTGTAATTATCAGATATTTGTTTTCTGAATAGATATTTTTATATATGCTTTATGTAAAACAAAAGATATTTTATTTCTTCAGATTTTCTAACATGCTTAAACCTGGGCTGCTGTTAGCGATATGAAGGAGAAAATAATAAAATTATTTAATAAATTTACCATGTCTCTTGTATATGTGTGTACATATATAGTCTTAAGATCTCTAATCACAAGGCGGTGTTGGGGTTCTGGATTGACACACATAAGGTGACGGGAGTTGAGAGACACCAGAGCCATGCTGTGAGGGAGGTAAAGGAGTGGAGATGATCTGTCAAACAGATTGCAACTCTTAATACTTTTCTGAGCTGTTTGTTACAGAGGCAAAGCAGCAAGCCTGTAAAGGTATATGCAATTTTGACTTCTGAATTTTGGGGGCATAAAAGTTATGTGGATCTGTTAATGTAAATAAAATTTTGTCTTTGGGGTTAATAATCCCAGATGCCTGGTATCTTCAACTGCAGTTGGACAAAAGATACAGAAGTATTTTTTGGTTAGATTGCTCTTACTCTGACCCAAGTGCTATAACAGAGGCCACAGTATTTAATTCTAGTTGTGTAAATGTGTGCCATAAGAAAATTTTTCCCTTTGCAATATTTCAGTAAGCTAGACATTACCTTTTTGTTGTTGTTTTGGTTCAGTTTTTGGCTTTTTTGAGACAGGGTTTCTTATAGCTTTGATTATCCTGGAACTCACACTGTAGACCAGGCTGGCCTTGAACTCGGAAATCCACCTGCCTCTGCTCCTGAGCGCTGAGATTAAAGGTGTACACCACTACTGCCCAGCTTTCATTACCTTGAGTTTATAGATGTGTAATATGGCTTGTTCACGCAGTGGGTGATGGCTTGTCCATTCAGACATAGAGACCAGGCCTTTGGCCTCTGCTTGTTTGGGCAGAAGGTAGGGTTAGCAGCCCCTTTGACCTGCCTGCCAGTCCCTGAATCTGACTCCTGGGGTACATTTCTGTAGTTAACTGGAGAATTGAAGCTGGGTGCTCCCCTGTGTGTTTCAACCACCATCTGGGCACCAGTATAAAAATGTGCTTTGGGAAAATGTCAAGAAAATGGATCAGTTCTGAAGTGTTCCCCATGTTCAGCAGCTTTTTTTTCATATTTTCATTTGTAGATGAAACAGGAACAGTCTTTTTTTTTCCTGCTTCATGTTAGAGAAGCAAAGGTCAGTCAAGTGTTTAAGACCTGAACACCTTGAAGGGTCAAATTCAGTTCTCTTTCTTCACTGTCTACCTTTGTATGGCACATGGCCACCTGTGCTTAGGCCATGGTTGGCTCTGAAGGACAGATATGCTGCGCCAGAAACTTCTAGGTGTTTAATACTTATTCCTAATCGCAGCTCTGAAGTATGACCTGATACCAGCATTCAGAGATTAAGCAGTGCACCCAGGTGCTGTGGGATAATCCTTCTGTACCATGAAGATGTGGTACTCTCATTGTTAATAAAAAACTGACCAGCCAATAGCTAGACAGGATTTTTGGGGCAGAGAGAACGCTGGGAAGAAGTACAGAGCCAAGGGGTCACAAGGAGGCACAGGAGAAGCAGAAGATGACCATGCTGTGCTGAGAAAGTACTGCCATGTGGCAAAGCATAGATAAGAAATATGGGTTAATTTAAGTTGTAAGAGCGAGTTAGTAGAAAGCCTAGCTATTGGCTGAGCATTAATAAGTCTCAGTGTGGTTATTTGGGAGCCAGCTGGCAGGACCGAGATGACTGCCAGGATACAGAGAAACTGCCTACCCCCAGGTCGTCACTAATGTATAGGAAAAGACAGTGTCCATCATCCCTCTCTTTAATATCGTTAATTCCAACAAACACACTGGGGCTTATTAATGTCATTTCAGGAGTCTCCCCCTGTCCATTGTGCCATGCATATTGGCACACTTAAGTAATCCTAACACACAGGATGCTGATTTAGGAGACTTGAGTTCCAGGCCAGTCACTACATAGCAAGACTGATACAAATAACAAAAAGCCAAAAAAAGCCCACAGAAAAAAACAATATTCTATGCATAATGTATACAAAGTGGGTTTTTAAAAGAAACTATATTTGAGATTTTATTTTTATCTTATATTTGCATTTGCTAGCATGGATATCTGTGCATGCTTACAGTGCCCACAGAGGCCAGAAGAGGGCATCAGATCCCCTGGGACTGGAATTCCAGAGGGTTGTTAAGGTGCCATGTGGTTGGAGAACTGAGCCTGGGCCCTCTGGAAGAGCAGCCAGTGCAACTATAGAGCCATCTCCCCAGCCACCAAATTGAGTTTTGACATACGTGTCCTTGTAACTTTCAGCCAAATAGACATGCAGACTACAACACCATCCTGAAAGTTTCATTATTCTGGTTCCAGTCCTGAATCCCTTCCTCACGGAGACAGTCTTGTGTCTGTTACCATGCATTGGTTTTGTTAGGTCTTGAAGTTCACTCATATGGAGTTATATATTTTGATCTTGCTTCTTTGACTCACTAGTGCTTTCAACTCTTCCATGTTTTTTATTTTTTAAATTTCCATTACTTCTTTTAAAAGTATAGGTTAGCATACAAGTAACAGTTTTCATAGTATCTTTAAATGTGTGTGTGTGTGATGCTACTTTTTTTAAAATCATTTATTTTCTTCCTCCAGATAGTCTTGGAAACCTCTGCTTTCATCCACATATATTATTCTTCCTTTCCATTTTTTTTTTTTTGTTTTTGTTTTTCAAGTCAGGTTTCTCTGTGTAGCCTTGGCTGTCTTGGAACTCACTCTATAGACTAGGCTGGCTTCAAACTCACAAGGACCCATCTACCTCTGCCTCCTGAGTGCTGCCTTTCCATTCTTAAGATATTTCCTCCTTTCTCATGATGACCTGCATTTGTGTACACACACACACACACACATAACTCACACATTCATAGACAAAGTTCTTCCATGTATATATAATTTGGTTTTTCAATAGTTGAATAACATTCCATTTTATAAACACTATATTTATTTTTATACTTCTCTTGGTAGGAATTTGCACCTTACCTTGCATAAGTGTTGTGGATACTTGCTTGTTTGTTAGTTTTGGAGGTGTGGGACTCAAACCTAGAGCCTTATGCATATGGTGTATGTACTTTATTGCTGAACTACAGCCTAATCCTCTTATGCAAATATTTTTTGGGGGTCTATTTTTTTCATTTCTATAAGGGAAATGCTTACAATGGGTCATAATAGGTAATATTTATTCTTACTGGTAAGTACCCAACAGTATTTTTCAGTGACTAAAGGAATCTTTTTCCAATGGGCCTCCTCAGGGAAGAACCATGTACACAGTGGTCAGTCAGTGACCTCTGCAACAAATTTGCTATAAATATACCACTGATTGCTTAACGTCTCTGCATAGGTGAAAACCTGAGGCCCAGAGGCAACTCCCTGGTCCTCAGGGGCAAGCTGTTTCCAGCTGTCTGCTCTTCTGGCTTATCCCAGCTGCATTTTAGAGCGGGAGTACTGCATCTCAGGGGCCTGGCAGGCAATGAGATGGGGCAGCCGCTACAGTGGAGGCTAGAAGTGCATGTTCTTACAGGGGAACTCTTTGTGTAAGAATGAATACAATATGGCCGTATTTGTTACTTCTCTGTTGCTATAATAAAGTACCATGAGTAAGGCGACTTCTAGAAAGAAGAGTTTATTTTTGGCTTATGGTTCCAGAGGGATAAGAGTCCATCATGGTGGGGAGGCATGGCAGTAAGGGGCAGGTATGGCAGGAAGCATGGTGGCAGGCACAGGAAGCTGACAGTTCACCTCTCAGCCGTGAGCACAAAGCAGGGAGAGGAAACCGGAAGTGGAGCTCTCAAAGCCCACCTCCAGTGACACACTTCCTCCAGCAAGGCTATACCTCTCATACCTCCCCAAACAGGGCCACCAGCAAGGGCTCCAGTATTCATATACTAGAGCCTGTGGAGGTCATTTCTCAGCGAAGCCACCACAATGGCTTAACTTAGATCTTGCTGAGAGGAACCTGAAATTTTAAAATATAAAACCTCCCACAAAAACAAAACTTTCACTTTGTGACTTGCTTGCGATGGGAAGGAAGTCAAGGAAAGTACAGGGTTCTTGCCTGCCATGTGAGCACCGAGGTTTCCTTGTGTCCTCTTCACCAGGTGCTGTTTGAGCCACACGGCAAATAAAGCCCTCCCTAACCCTTCCCTTGTCACCTGCCATCTGGCAGCTGTCAGTGACTACATTTCTGGACAGAGGTGACTAGCAGCCAGCATTTCCTGATTACCTTCTCTTCCCCTAGGCTCACACAGAAGGAAGGTCAGCAGTGGGAGGAACTGGCTTCAAGATCATCTATGTACAGGCTTTGGGTCCAGGAAATGCCCTCAGAGCCTCTTGTAAATGCTGATCCTCAGGCCTCCAGATGTCCATCTAATAATTGGGAAAGTATATGCTTAAAAAGTTCTCTGGGGTATTCTGGGCGTTACTGATTGGAACAAATTCAACGTTATGGTATAACAGATCCCAGAGTCCTTTACCCAAGGTCATAGAAGAAGGAAGAGCCCAGGTTCTTCAAGGGAGTAGCTGTCTGGCCTTGTGTGTGAAATTCCAGTGAAAGTATTCTTTTGGAGATCTCCAGTATTTTGTTTCCTAAGTCAGATCTACTCATTTATGGGCCTCACTCACATTTTTCCTTTGTGCTCTGGTGCTGTTGGCTCTGGATGGTTGAATGGGAAATACCAGGCTGGCATTCAAGAGAAGTCTCCTGTCTGCTTCCAGTGGTAATGCTCAAACAAGGCTGAAAGGTCAAGGACCAAGGGCAAGGTTTACATAGAGTGAGCTGAGGGTACAGCCCTGAGATTGTCCCACAGTCCTGAAAAAGTGGGAATCCCCAAAGAACCAAACTCACATAGTGCCACTCAAACCAAACAATCAGAGAAGGAATAAGACGTGCCAGAAGGAACAGGTCTGTGTCTGACAGCGGCCTTCACTCACCTTCTGCGCTCACCCACTTAGCAGCCCTTACAGGAAAGCTCCCTGCTGTAGTTTGGGTCTGAAACGCACCAGAAAGACGCATGCGTTGAGGGATTGATCATCAGGGTATCGTTTTGGGGAGGGGTAGACGCTTTAAAGGACTGAGTCTCATGAGAGGTCTTTAGACCATCTGAGCATCTCTTTGACGGGGACTGTGGGACTGTGGTCTTGACGTTTTTCCTTTTTTTTTTTTCTTTTCCTTTTTTTCACTTGGCCCTGAGGAGCGTGGCTTTGCTCATTTCATCCTCCCAACTATGCACAGGCCCCAGAGAAACAGGTCCAACAATCATGACTGAAATACCCAGGATAAAATTGTCTTTATGAGTTGAACTTAACCATTTTCTCTAGTGACCAAAAGCTGACATATGTTTCCTGAAGAATCTTACCTGTTTCAGAGACTACCAAGCCCAGACCTCATCACTTGACCATCAAATGTTTAACTGTCTGCAGCAGATAAGGTGCTATACAGCTGTAGAGAAAGCTGGAGGGTTCCAACTGATGTCTCCCCAAGGTCGAGAGAAAACAGACTTTCCAAACAAGGCAATGGCCAATTTATTAGTTAAGGAAACAACTCTTCAAGCAAAGATCATGTTTGTTGTTACAAGTGAATTGCTGAACAGAACTGAAAGAAAACATGACCTGTGTTATATGGCTAACTTTCTGATGTCAAGGTCTAAGGGGAAGGGCCATAGCTTTGACCCAGATTCTGATACAATAAAGGGCGTTTCCCATAGCCTAGTGTCTTAATGTTGGGGATCATGTAGTCTCAAATATATGGAAGGCAAACGTAAATGTTTACCTGGTATATTGGAAAATAAATTAACTGGGGTTTTTCGGAAGGAAAAGAAGAACAGATAAAGTATTACTTGGCTATTTCGGTCACAAATTATGCTAATGGACATGAGCCACCTTGTATGGAAGACAAAAGTGAGCCTCTGTGTGGATGATGAAGGTAAGCCACCTCCCGTTGACGATGAAGGCAGGCAACCTGGTGTGGGTGATGAAGGCATGAGTGACAAAGGCAAGCAGTTTCACGTGGACACTGAAGGCAAGCTACCGCCCATGGATGATGGAGAAGCATGAAGGTGAAGATGATGAAGATGTACCATTCATTTCATCTCCATGAGGTAGAGGTGAGTACTGGCCGCAGACAGCAGAACTAAGGACAGCCTTCCTGAGCATGTCATCATCAATATTAATTTCACAAGATGCTTATTAGGTTTAAATGTGTTCCATGACTTTAATGCATACATGTTGCAGTAATGAATTCTTCCCTTGTAGGAATGCACTTTATGGAAATGAGTCTGTTTATTGCAGACAAGGAGGGATCAGCAGAGTACAACACCCTGGGAAAAGCCTGGGCAGGGAAACCATTGGCCCAGGTAGAAATTCTAGTGCTCGTTGACCCTGAGCAAGCCACTTAACTGTTTCTGTACCTCAGTATCCTTGGCTCCAAGATAGGAATGGTGGCACCCAGCTAGCACCATAGGGTGTTCTGACCCTCAGGGTCTGCTTTATATCCCAAGTGACACCTCATATGGGCCCTGTAGATTTATCTCATTGTCATGCTGTATGAAAATTCTGTGGTCAACACACAGATAAGAAAGCTGTGTTTGGAGAATGTAAGTGACTTGCTCAAGGTGACAATGAAGAGAGTGGCAGCTAAAATGTGAATATGAGTATCTGCTTCCAGAGACAGAGTTACTACCGCCCATCCCAAGTCAGGCTGCCTCTTTTCAAGCATTCAAAGCCAGAAAATAGGGGAGAGAGCACTGTAGATAGAGAATAACACGCAGAATTAGTTCCGTTTTCTAGCAGTGATTGCAGTGTAGATGGGAAGAGGTGGAAAGAATACAGGAGAAGAGGGTGACACCACCTGACCCCAAGAGCCCCATTCGTTTTGCCCATCTGTCTAAACTGCATTTCTTCATCCTTTTCCAGTATCAGTACAGAGGCACTCAAATAAGAATAACTGAGAACTACACAATCAAGATGTTTATTACTTCCAAAACAAGAGAGTCAGCAAGATGGCGCAGCCAATTAAAGCGCTTACTGTCCAAACCTTGTGACCTGAGTTCAATCCCTGGAAGCCATGTAAGGTGGAAAGAGAGCCCAGACTCTACAACACTGTCCTCTGGCCTCTACACATGTATCTCTCTCTCTCTCCCTCTCCCTCCCCCCACCTCACAGACACACATACAATACACATACACAACAGTAATAAGCTTTTAAAAATGGGCCAGAGAGGTGACTCAGAAGATGAAGACACTGGCATTACAAGCTGACAACCTGATTTTAATCCCTGGAAGTCATGTAAAAAGGCAGATGTGGGGTGGTATGCATTCGTGAGCCCAACATCCTTACAGTGATGTGGATGATGGAGACAGGAGAAGCTTGTGGAGCAGCTAGCCTGAACACAGAACAGCAGGAACAGGCAGAGAAAGCCTGCCTCGGAGGTGCGGAGTGTCCTCTGATCTGCAGACACGCACTGTGGTACACGTGCACCCCACCCCAGTAATTAGGAAACCAATTACAATGTTAGCAATGATAAAATGAAGTGTAGCCCCAGACTATGCCAGTTTAGATCATCAATCTCACACCATTAGGTCTCTAAGTTCTGTGACACAATTGTCCCGTCCTCGTGTTCACATTACAGCTGCAGCAGCTTCTACTTTCACAGTCTAACAGGCTTTGTCTAAAACTGTGACGATGGCTAGATGTAGTAATGGATCTGTTCAGAAACTCCATGGCGCATGTCCCCTGTGTTCTATTGACTAGAATGTTGTATATGAACAAAGATTGTGCTAGATCTTGTTACCCCGTAAGCCCTGAAATCTCAGTATCTTGGCACAATGGGGTTATTCCTTACTCGTGTTTCAATCTTTGTGTTCTGGGAGTCTCCTTCATCTTGTAGCTATGACACCTAGAACATGTGGTCTCCAAGCAGGGGAGAGAAGATGAAAGTGGCACACTTGTTCTAACTTCCAGACCAGAAGGGACACATTCTGATTAGGCAGAACTTGGTCCCATGGCTCCACTTACTGCATAGGTGAGTGGAAAGAACACCCCCACCCCCAGGAAGGGAGATAGTGTGATGAACACATTGCACCATGCCACATGAAGTCACTCAGAGATGCCGGGGAGGAAGAGACCTGTGAATGGATCCGCCACTAGACCAGAAACCTGGTGAAGGATATAGAGAAAAAAAGAAAAGAAAGAAAGGAAGGAAGGAAGGAAGGAAGGAAGGAAGGAAGGAAGGAAGGAAGGAAGGAGGAAAAAAGAAAAGAAAAGAAAAGGTCTCCTCTGGGCTTCCACAGTCTCTCTTGGACTTCTCTTCATAGTGGTCCTTTTCTCTCAGAATCATGGCCATCTTTCTATCTTTCACTTGCCATACCATCCTCCCACCCCTCAAAAAGCTTTAAGTTTTATAAGGTCAGAGATTGTGTTTCCCTCCCATCTTCCATGCCTGGCACATGGTGTGAGCTCCACAGATGTTTTAAGGAACCCCAATAAGAATGAGCATTTTTTTTTATAAACAATGATTTTAACCATTTGTGTCTAAGACATGCCTGGCTTTTTTAATCTTTATAATTTCTAGTAGAATCATGGCAGAGCAAGGGGTATGAATCAGCCACTAAGCAAACATGGCTGTAAAAGAGACTGTAAAGCATACCTCAGGCATGTGGCCATAAGTAAAGTCAATATTTGATCAATGACATGACATGGGAAAAGCATTTCTTTAAAGGAACTGACTTTTGGGAAACTCAAAGGGTCTTTAAATGCCTGGCTTTGGAGCTACAACCAAAAGTCCTTCTCCAAGGCTGGTGTTAGAAGTTTCTTATGTACCCCAGCACATGGTCACGGCAATGGTAGTTGATACAGGAGGGAAGCAATGCCAGGTACTGGAAACCTAGCCTACCCAAGGCTAGTCATAGATCTCGGAGGAGAACCAACAATCTTCACTAAACCAGCATAATCCTTAACTATAGTCTAAATATTTATCTCTACACCCACAGATAAGTGTGGTCCTTGCCCCTCATCAAGGAAACTTCTCTTTGCAACAGATGGAGACCATGACAGAAAACCACAGCCAATCAAAATGCAGAGTAGTGGAGCCCAGTCCCAGTGGACATAGCTACAAAACAACTCTGGCACCAAAGGCTCAGAGAACATTGTGGAAAAGGAGGCAGAAAGAGGGGTGTAAAGGCCAGAGGATCCAGGAGTTTGCTGTGATATTGTGTTTCCTAGGAATGCCAGAAGCTATACACATAAAGTCTCACCAACATGACTGGCCAGGCATGAGCTGAACATGGCCAATGCCAAAGTAGATGGGAAAGCCCACGAGGCCTCAAGTCTACACAAAGAGCTATAGTCAACTAAGAAATGCTGAGATCAGGAGAAATGGTCTTCCCCAGGGAAGAACACATCAAATGGATATCCAATAGCAAATAGCCAGTCCTAAAAACATACATATAATTATACAATTAATATTATACAGACCAAGCATGTAGTACTAAGGAATATATATGTATATGCATATAGTAACATATGTATATGAATATATATGCATATAGTAACAGTTAATGAAAAAGAGGTCATGGATTTGAAAGAGAGTAAGGAGAGGTATATGAAAGTGTTTGGATGGAGGAAAGGGAAGGAGGGAAATGATGTAATCTCAAAAATAAAAGAAATAATTTAAAAAGAGGTTAAAAATTAAATTTCCAGAAAAATTAATTAAGGAACTTTGGCAAGTAAGATAAACTACCAGTAAGGATTGTTACCACTACTGTGGTAAAAAACATATGGAGGATTAATCTTGCAAGGCACCAGATCTAATGATCCCACTCGGTCATGAGTCAGGTCCCATTTCTGTGCCTGTTCTGCTGATGGCTCCAGAGGGATTATTTAAATTCTGGAGTGATGGTGAGGAAGATGAAAACCAGGCTGTCTTTCCAATTCCAAAAGCAACAGATTTTAATCAAGCTTTAGCTGGATCCAGGCTCTAGTCCTGGAAACTCTTGGCCCAGATCTCCTGGCTTGTAACAACAGTGTGTTTCTCTTTCCATGCATGTGTTCCCGGATTGACAGGTTCAGCTGGGTGGTCCCTTTTAGCTTCTCATTTACTTGAAGCTGGATCATCTTGGGACCTAGCTTTGAATGCCACTCAGTGCCACATCTACTGCATTCTGTTATCTGGAAATGGCCACAACATGAAGCTAGTTTTCAGGGGAGAAGACTACACAAGAGGATTATGGCCAGGGTCCACCCTTTGTTGGGAACTGTCTTAGAGACTGGCAGTTCTGTGAGCAAATCTAAGTGAGCAAAATGTACAGAACCCTCTGGCATGTTCCCATCCCTCAAGTAATGGTCTTTCATAACCTGTGAGGTTGACAGGTCAAGTAGATCTCTAATACACACACACACACACACACACACACACAGAGAGAGAGAGAGAGAGAGAGAGAGAGAGAGAGAGAGAGAGAGAGATGCACACACAGAAAAAAGAGAGTGCTTTGTGAATTTTTTCTCCACAAAAATCACGCCATGCCATTTCTTTACTTGAATATAGGACTGAAGCTTTGGTGTTCAGACTCCTAGGCCAGTACACTTCACAGAATTATCTAAATCGCCAAGGTTCAGAACTCTTGGGCACTTTGGATGAAATGGGGAGAAGAGAGTCTCCACCAGCTCAGTATAATCAAGGGGCTGGAACTATAGAGCCAACACTTAAAGCATAAAGGCAAGCACAATGGTAAGCATTTTGACACGTGAATAGACTTAAATAGAGGCTGAGAAACTAACATGGACCCACCACTTTCCAGGGTATGGTTTGTGATTTATGGGCCCATCCTTTACATGAATATTCAGAAATATTCAGCTATTGCTATGGGCTCTCTAAGGCTTTTTCTAGGAGTTAAAACTTAGTATCTGGGCATGGTAATGTACACCTTTAAGTTCAAGGCCAGTCTGGTCTACATAACAGGTTTCCAGTCGTCCAGGACTACATAGTGAGACCCTGTTTAAATAAAAGCATTAAAAGTTAAAGTTAAAAATCAGGAATAATTATCTAAGTAAGTCTGGCATGGTGGTACATTGCTGTCAGCACTGGGGAAGAGGCAGGAGGGTTAGGAGTTCAAGGCCAGCCTCAGCCTCCTAGTGATTCAGAGACCAGTTTGGTCATGTATGAAGGGACCCTGTCTCAAAGACAAAATAAGACAAACAAGAAAAATTAAATGTCTAGTAAGAAAGGGTTTGTTAAACCATGAAAGAATATTATTCTTTTTAAATGATGCTCCAGAAAAATATTTAGCTCAACATAAATGATTACAGCATTATTTACAAGGAAAAAGGAAATTTTTGAAAGAATATCAAATTATCTTCTTTTTTAATTTCTATAATTTATTAAATTTATTGCATATGCATTGGTGTGAAGGTGTCAGATCTCTTGGAACTGTAGTTACAGACAGTTGTGAGCTGCTATGTGGGTACTGGGACTTGAACCCAGGTCCTCTGGTAGAGCAGCCAGTACTCAGAACTGCTGAGCCATCCTTCCAGGCCCCTAACCTCTTTTTTATTCATGCATTCACATTACCATCCCATGCAGAAGAGAAGTCCATTAAAAAAAACGGGGGAGAGTAGTAATGACACTCATCTCGAATCGGGAGTTCTGACTGGTGCATCGTTCATTTTACTGTTTTTTTTCTTTGTTGTATTTTCAAATTGCACATAACAGATGCTACCATTGTGTTATTTGTATATGTGTATGCTGTATGTTCATGTACACATGTATGCAGGTTCATGCTTGCAGGGCATACATTCAGAGGTCAGAGGACACCATTCGGGAATCAGTTGTCTCCTTCCACTGTGGGATCCTGGAATCAAATTCAAGTCATCAGATCTGTGCAGTAGGTGCTTTTACCCAGTGAGCCATCTCATAGGCCCAGGTATTACTTTTGATCAAAGCCTTTGATTTATTTATTTAGTGAAAAATGGCAGATTTAAACTGATCTCACTCACCAAGATGGAAAGTATGCGAAGGGACAGTCTAGAACCTTACATCTGACTCTTTCAAATGCTTTTTAATTCGAGGTCTAATTTGATTTCTACAACTCTAGAAGACTGGACCACAATGTTGTTTCTATAAGTCTGTGAAGCTAACCTGGCTATTTTCTGGCTGCCAGGGACAGCCAGATCTCCAGGGCCTCAAATGCTGTCACAACACATTGCAAGCTCATGCTTGCTTTTGGAGAATCCATTTTCTATGCCACTTCATCTCCTGCTATACTAGCTGCCTCCCTGCTACTTTAGCTACCCAGAGTCTATCACTCCATCCTTCAGTGGTGTCAGCACTGGAAACCTGCGCTCCTCAGTCTCTGTCCAAATTCCAGATGCGGGTGACTCCAGCCCCGCCATCAGGAGTCTGCCAGCAATGTTAGAAAAGCGTTTGTGGCATGGGCAGGAGGCAGACAAGTCTGCCTTGGCCTTGCTTCCCCTGCAGGACAGGGTGTTGACGCAAAGCCACTTCAGAGGCAGAAGCAAGGCGGCACCCAGCCAAGTCTTTGGATAGCTCAGTCCAGATGTGCCGAGAGTAGCTCCACCCCTAGGACATTGTGCTTACTTGTGTCTGTGAGACAACTTTACTTTTTCCTTCCTGCATTCCTACCGTTCTTCTTGCTCCTCTCCCTCTTTTTTTTTTTTTTTTCCTGGTTTGATTTTGTTGTTGTTGTGGAATTCCTGTTAGCTATCAACAACATGTTTCATGAAAAACATTTTCTGCAACCTCAGTTTTCTCCTCTCTAGACTGAGGGTGATAATATCACCCAGCTTCTGCACAGGCTGTGACCCTTGCATGAATCAGTATTATCAGGATAAGCGCGGAGCTTACTGTGCTCTGGGGGGTTGGTAAGTGCCACCCATCACTTCTAGGGCCTTAGGAAAAGTTGAATTCAGGAAAATGTTCCTTTCTAAATATGAAAAGACGGAGGCAAAGCAGAGCCAGAGCATGAGAAAAGAGGTTAATGAGCTCACCAGCAAGCTGAGAGTGCAGACTTTATGGCTTTGGAGTTCCCAACCCTGCCTTTTTCACACATGTGCACGAGCATACATGCATGAACACACATGCTCACCCTCTCAGGATCCCAGATGGTGCTGGGTCCAGGGGAAACCCGAGCCACTATGTCAGCAGTCATTAGAAACAGCAGGAGGATTGGGCATGGAGGATGGGAGCTGCAGTGGTTGGCAGCACGGAAGCGGCTGGTTTTGCAATACAGTTTGGAGAGAAGGAAGGACAGTAATTTAGGGGAGAGTTAGCCTGGCCTCAGCGCCTCTGCCTTGCATTGGCTGTAGAAATAGAGGACACGGTACTGGCCCTGGGCACCGGCTCAGTGAAGATTGGTGGTTTGAGCAGGGTGTCAAGGGTATGACGAAGCCAAGGCTCTCAAGGCCTCTGGCTGAAACTCAGCCAGATGTTAGCACAGCAGGACTGAAATGGACGTGAGCTCCCACACACATGCGGAGGAACACACTCTGGCTGCATTCACAGAAAAGGGCATTCTGTATGTAGTTCATAGACTCTCTGTTGGGAGGACTTGAGGACTGGCCCTGGAGATACTCCAGCCTGAACCTGTTTCTACACGCTGGGGCTGTTCTAATGCACGCCTGTCTCTGGTGTTGCACTTCTGTATGCCAGCAGCCCAGGACTGTGTCTGTGTCCCATCCTTTGCTTCTATACACATCTATCTTCCTCATTCTCCTGAAATCCATCTCTTGCAATGTGTCTGATGGGCTAAGTTCAGGAAGGAGGCCATGTTGTAAGATGCCGGAGAAGCTAGTGTTGACCTTGTACCTTGAAGAGACATTTTAAGTATGATATACACCCCACTGCCAAGTATCTGTATTATATGTGCATGCATACATGGAGTAGGCATATGGCCGGTGTCTAGGTCCCCTGGGATTTTAGAAATCCGAGAACCATCATTCAAGCCACTACCAACAGCAAGAAATCCTGTCACCTTATTTAAGTGTCACTTTTCCTAAGTCCAGGCCACAGCTCCAAGCATCACCCAGCCACCCTTCTTCTTATGACTTGCTTGTCAGGTGGCCCAGATGTGGACTCAGATCCCTCTCCCTTTTTACCCATTAAATGAAATAGCAAAACACCTTCAAAGATACACCAGACCTCCGGGGAAGAGGTTCCCTGCACCTTTGAGGTGGAGAAATTTGAATCTGACTTATTATCTCTTCTCCATTAGGATTCAACTCTCTGGCTTCCCTGAGGTCCTGTGAGAGGCCACCAAAGCACTGGCTTAGAGCCTTTGTCAAAGTGTCTTCAAAGATAAATTGGACGTTAGGCCTAAGACACAACATGAAGCAAGTTTTAAAAAGATTTCTGCTGGATGGTGGTGGTGCACACCTTTAATTCCACCACTTTGTCCCTGTGTACATTCACCACAGCCTCCTGACGGCTATGACAAAGAGACATCAGGAGGAAACACAAAACCTGACTTTCTTTTTATTCACTCTTTGCATTATTCAACTATTTGTCAGCAAGACAGCACAGCTAGTAGAGGCACTGGCCATCCAGGCGTGGTGACCTGAGTTCAGTCCTTAGACCCCCACATAAAGGTTGAAGGAAAGAATAGACTCCACAAAGTTGTCTCTGGCCCCTACATACTGAGTATGACATGCCCCACCCAGCACACATGTGCAGTAACAACAAATAAACGCTTAACATTTTAAAATATTTAAAGCATGTACAATGTGTTAAATTCTAAAAGAAAGAAAAAGAGAGAAGGAAAACCACAATCTTTATTAACCCTTTCTCTTCCAAAGGCATTATTGTCTGGTATTATAATCTTTTCACAAGCTTGTGAGGGAACCAGAATCATTTCTATCTTATAGATGAGAGCACAGAGGTCTAGAAAAAAAGTGTTCCTTGTTCAGGGAGCACTGTCAGTCACAGAGTGCTAGAAAAGCAATGTTTTTTGTTGGGGGAGCACCGTTGGTTACAGGGGTCTATAAAAGCAGTATTCCTTGTTCACGGGAGCACTATCCATCACAGAGGTCTGGAAAAGCAGTGTTCCTTGTTGGGGGAGCACCGTCAGTCAAAGAGTTCTGGGAAAGCAGTGTCAGGGAGAACCAGGAGGTGGCTGGCTGTCCATGACCGCGTGCTTCTGAAGATGTTCCCTATTGGTCTTGCGGTTCAGTCTCCACTCAGCTGCACCTCCACCGAAGGCGAAGTGTTGGTTAGGAACAGAACCACAAGAGGCACAGGATGAACAGGAAGGCAGAGACACCCATTCCACTACCACCCAGGTTTCTGCCATGGAAGTGCCTTGTCACTTTCTGACTCCTGGAATAGAATTTCGGAATGTTTTCCTGGCTTCAGTTTCCTCCCTGGACATTTTGGGGGAGCCCCAGCATCACCACAGAGTTGTAGAGCCATAGAGGAGGCCCATCCTAGTAAGAGGGCTGAGGCAGGAACCTGGTGAGTCAGCTGGCTTTGAGCCTGATGAGCCATGCCGGCTAGAGCATCTCCCGGAGGCCTGCTGAGCCCTTCCCTGCTTCATCTGTGAAGCGGGAGACTTTTCTACCTGCCAGAGGACTGTCCACAGGAGGAGATAAGAACATAAATGAGAAAAGCTATTTAAAAACAAACAAACAAACAAACAAACATTTTTTTATGGTGCCTGGGATCAAACTGAAGACTTCACACCTGCTGGACAAGTAAGTGCTCTACTACTGAGCCACACCTCCGGCCCCATGAAAAGGGGTATTAAATTCTGAGGTTTCTCCTTGTATAAGTAGGAGTCCTCCTACCATGGGGTAAAAGGCTGATGAGGCCTGAGCCAGGCTGCAAGCTGTCACTCCTCGTCTTCGGGACTGCACAGGTCTGGGTCATATTTTTGTACTATAAATATCAGTAACTCAGCCACGTGCTTCCGCTCACACTCATCATCCCAGCACTTGGGAGCCAAACAGGACGATTGTCACAAGCTCGAGGCTAGCCTGAGCTACCTGGTATGAGGCTCTGTGTGAAAACAAAACAAAAATCTTTTTAAAGCGTAAGGTAGCTTTCTCGTTCACCCTCTCCTCTCATCTTCCCTTTGCTCTGACTGACACAAACACTCTATCTTTAACACAAAGTCAGGACATAATTGCTCTAGTAAAAAAGTAGGCATGGTTTGTAGCCTAGGGGGAAACCGCCTGATCTTTATATTTCCTTTTCTCTTTAGACACAGGAAACAGAGGCAAGCAGTGACAGGTAGCTGAGAGTCACTGCTGGAGAGTGTGTCCTTTTGCCTAGCAGCCACATCCTAGGAGAAAAGCTAAACATGCTAGTTATACGCATTGAAGGAACTAAAGGCTAGAATAGAAAAAAAATATGCTGGACACGCAAACTTTCAGCCGCATGTGCCTTCATCTAGTTCCTGTTGCTGTATAAAAGTACTTGCGTGTATGTGGTTTATAGAGAATAGAGGTTTGTCTGCTTCACACGTCTGGGTGCTAGCATTTGATGAGGACTTTTTTTTAAATTAAATAACAACACAACACACTGGAGGACGTCTGGTGAGACAGAATAAGTGTCTGGGGATGTTCTTTTCTTGTAAATCTATTGCAAGCATCATGGGGCCCACCTTTAGACTTCACCCAATCTTAGTCACTTCCCTAAATACCCTATATCCAATTAGCACCCACTAAGAGGGAAGTGGATCAATATAATTCTTCTCACACACAACCTTTTAGGGTCAGATAAAATCACAGCAGCGTATTACAATAAAGGTATGTACACCATGATCTCCATTGTGGGCAAGACTCTTATCCATGTAGACAGCCCCACAGAATAATCAAATAACTCCATCTTTTCCAGCAAAATCCCACATGGTTAGCTCTGCATAGAAGAATGGATAGCTTTATTTTTTTTTCTGAGTTAACTTATGTTTTGCAATTGGAAACAAAATAAAGGAGCCAAGAAGAGAAAAGAAAAAAAGTACTGCAAGAGGAATCATGCATCATGCGCAAGACCACAGTCTCCGTGGGACACGCACAGTTCCTTGGGACATGCACAGTTCCAATGGGTCTTGGACTGTAGCCTGCTCTTTGGGGCCTGCTCTGGCGTCACTCACCTGTCATCTTTGTGGTCCTGGCACCGGTGGCCTGAAGTACATGCTTCAGCAGCATGTGTTGAATGAACCTCTTTCCCACTAGGTGAGCCATGTGGCTCTTAGCCAAGAGAAGCCGACAGAGGAAAGTTGCTGTTGAAGCAGAAAGGGACTTCCCCTCCTGAGTTAAAAAGTTTGTTCTGGGGGATTTCAATCTTTCTGTAGAAGGAGCGAGATAATGGAGGCTCCTGCATCGGGACAGGCTGACCCTTATTCAAAGAAAATGGAAGGTGGTTAGTTTTTCTGTTGGTCCGGTTTCTTAGTGACCAGCAACAGCAGTTGACTATTTCTGGCCAGTCCCAGCAGGAGAGGGTTCCCAGTTGGAACAGGGAGACTGTAGAGCCCAAGTGAGGGGACTGGAGAGCCACCCAGAAGTCACCCAGCTACAGACTGAGTCCTTCCCAAACAGAACCTGTGGACTAACAATTAAGAGTTGTGACATGACCTTGGAGCCAGGCTGCTCCAGTTCAAGTCTGACTTCCAAGGACTTTAGGCAAATCCTATAACCTCAGTTCCACACCCTTAAAGGGAGACTAATGAAAACACCAACCTGCACCAATCGTTTACTTCTGTTCAACCAATCACTCCCCAAGTCTGAGATCTTAAACCAATAACAAACGTTCGTTATCTCCATTTCTGAGGGTCAGGTGCTTGGGAATGGCTTACCCGGACACTGAGACTTCTTACAAACTTCAGTCATGTGTTGATCACCTGAAGGCTCCATTGGGCCTGGAGGACCCCCTGAGAGCAGCAGTGGCATCTTTGGATTGGTCTTAATCCCTTCTATACCGAGGTGAGGCAGAGATCGGTCACATCAGGACTTCACTGATGGTGGTCGGCCATGGCTGTCCAGCAGGAGCCATCTCAGTCCTCATGGCCAACACATTTGGTATTGTTGATGGGAGGACCCAGTTTTTCCCAAATAAACTACTTTTACAGCAGTCCCAAGTAGCCACAGAGACTGGGTCCCACCCTCCAAGGTATGTGTGTGTGTGTGTGTGTGTGTGTGTGTGTGTGTGAGAGAGAGAGAGAGAGAGAGAGAGAGACAGAGACACAGAGAGATAAAGAGACACAGAGAGAGATAGAGACAGAGAGACAGACAGAGAGACACAGAAAGAGACACAGAGAGACAGAGACAGAGACTGACTTTTTTTCCCCTAAAGACAGATTTCTTATTTCATTAAGTCTATTCCCTCCTAGGGTTGGTGGTTCATAGCTTGTGCTTCTAATTTTAGCACTGGTTGCAGAGTATGGAGGCTGAGACAGGACGATAACAGATTCAGGGCCAGCCTGGGCTACATGGTGAAATCTTAGAAAATAGCCTGGAGACGGCTTAGTGGGTAAGAATAGTTGCTATGTAAACATGAAGATCTAAGTTCAAATCCCCAGTGCCCATGTAAAAAGTTGGAAGCAGTTGCTCGTGCCTGTAACCTCAATACTGTGGAGCACAGACAGGAGAATTGCTGGGCTTGCTGGATGCCAGCTTAACTCCTGGTTCACTGAGAGACTATTTGAAAGGAATAAGGTGGAGAGAGATAGAGGAGGAGAAAACTGCCTGTTCTCCTCTAGCCTCTGTGAGCACACGCACAGTGTACACACTTGCACACACACATCTCATACACTATGCCCGCATACAGCACATCTTCACATAATACAAACCCTCAGTTCCCTTAATTTCTATGATTAATAATTTTATCTCTATATGTGATGTGGGATTCCCCTCTGTATGCTGTGAATACCATTGGTTAATAAAGGAACTTGGCCTGATAGGGTAGAACAGAACTAGGCGGGGAAAATTAAACTGTATGCTGGGAGAAAGGAGGAGGAGTCAAAAAGAAGTCATGGAGCCGCTGCCTGAGACAGACATGCCGAAACTTTGCCCTCTGCCGGTATGCCACTGCCACGTGGCGATACACAGATCACTAGAAATGGGTTAAATTAACATGTAAGAGCTAGCCAATAAGAAACTAGAACTAATAGGCCAAGCAGTGATTTAATTAATACAGTTTTTTTGTGTGGTTATTTCCGGTCTGAGTTGCCGAGCGGAGGAATGACCAAGTGGTCTTCCTACAACATATATAAACATACATGCTTCATGATAGGCGTAGTTCCAAGCATTGGCCATGTCTCAGGAGAAGCCTCTACTTTCAGCAGCTGTCCTTACCTTTTAATTTTTAAAAATTTATTTAATTTTTTTATACAGTATAGTTTGATCATATTTTTCCTCTTCCCCCAGCTCCTCCCAAATCCTACCATCCAACTTCATGCCCTTACTCTCTCTCAAAAAAACAAAAACAAAAACAAAAAACAAAAACGGCTCTCAATAACCAAACAAATAAAAACTCAATAAGACAAAAACAATACTAAAACCAAACAATAAAACACTAAAAAGCTCTGGGATTCATTTTGTTTTTGTCACCCTGGGCATGGGACCTGCCCTCAAGTACGGCTGATATACCCAGTGACACTCTGGATTTGAATTAGAGAAGACTGGTTTTTCCTTTCCCAGCAGCTTTCAATTGCAGACAGCTTCACAGTTAAGGCTGGGACTTTGTGTTTACCTCCCCATCCCAATGAGCAACTGTACTTCACAACCGCCACACCTCCAGGACTTTAGTGAACACTGGATGAATTAATGCAAGTAAGTGCCGAAGGCTGCCAGGCACATGGTCATTACACCCAAGTGACTGCTGTTCAGACTATTCTTGCTACTATGGTTACTGCTTTATTTGCCTTCCTTGCCTGCTCCTCAGTTCCCTCTCCCTTGTCTCAGCAGTGGAGGCTGCCCCCCTCTATTGACTTTTGGGACTTCCTAAGAGTGGCAGCAGCTTCTTTGGGTTGACCCTAATCCGTTTTCTCCCAGGAAATGTACTGCTAAGCCACACCAGTCATGACAGGGGTCAAGCGGGGCTGTCCCGTGGGGGCCATCTCAGTCCTCATGGTTGCTGAAGGGTTGGCCCTTGCTCTTTTTTCTTCACCTCCCCAGTTGGATGCCCACAACAACGAGCCTGGGGAAATACCCAGGTCAGGTCAGTGGGACATACACAGGGCCCTTGCCCATTGGTACCCAGGTGTGACAGGGTGGAATGAAATTTAAGAATTTGGACAAAACCCATCAGCAAGAAGACAGAACCACCCCTCTCCAGTGTGTAGACTGTACCCTGCAACCTAGGGCAGTTTGTAGAGGCTTTGCCAACCCCAGAGCCTTGGCTGTATCAACCCTGAAGAAGTGATGCCTCCTCCTCCTAATAGGCCTGCTCGGAGCAGGTTCTGTGTCTAATGGAAAGACTGGTGTGCGAGCTGTGGCCTAGGTGCCATGCTTCCCGTGCCTGCCCTGGTCTCACCTGTGAACAGTTCAGAAAGAGGTGGCTCATCACTTTGATGAGTTTCAGTTTCTGGACTTCTTTTCTTCAGCTTTAGGTATAGGCTCACAGGCCTGAGGCATGCAGGAGCATCCCCTTATGGGCCTTTCCTTTTCTGGATGGTTCCATCGCTGCAGTCTCTCCCCTTGCAGTCAGGCTCTATTGCAGAGAAGACGGAGTGTCCCCCCGACCTCTGAAAACCAATTCCTTTCCCTCCTGCCTCTTGCTCCATCTTCTCAGGATAGGATCCCATGCCCCTGAGTGGGTGGAGGGTGCATCTTGCACTCTGAGGAAGGTTGTTCTTACATCCCCCATTTGGGAAATTTACTTTCACTTTTGTGTTTTGAGACAGGGTCTCATATACAGCCCAGGATGGCCTTGAACCCACTATGTAGTCGGAGGATGGCCCTGATTTGCTGATCCTCATGTCTCCCCCTCTCGAAAGGCTGAGGCACAGCTGTATGCACCACATCTAGTTTTAGTCATGCTGGGGATTGTACCCAGGGCCTCCTGCATCCCAGACATGCACTCTACCACCTGGGAGACATCCTCAGGTCCCCCACCCATCAATGCTCACTGCGCTTTCTTCAAGGAACCTAGGAGATCTCTGATGAACAAGGCTCTGGGTGGTATTCAAACTCAAATAATACCACAGAAGAGGTGTGAAAGTGTAGACAGGGAGTGTGCACTTGACACAAGCATGGGAGGCAAGAAGGAGAGATAAATAGAGCAGCAAGCATTGCCATACAAACTTGATAACTTTTTTTTTTTTGCAAGAAGAGAAATAAAACTAAGTGAAGAAAAATCCCCTCCACTACCTGCCGCTGGCTTGGTTGAAAATGTGAGGGAAAGAGGAACAAAATCATCCACAATGCTGGACTTCCCTTTCGCTCGGAAACCTACTGTCCATATTTACATTTGGTGGCTCCCTGTCTTGTTTCCATGGTTCTGCGGGAGAAGGGAAGAGGAAAGAGAGCATGCTAATAGTAATTAATGACCATGAGCAATCAGTTGACTTTCAGTCCACAGTTTCCTGGTTGGGTGTCTACGGAAGGTGTAGATGACCTGGTGACTCTACATAGCTGTGTGGATGAAGGGGATTTCACAGCGTGTATGTCTGGTGCCGTAGCCCAAATCGAGTCTCACCTGGTGGGTGAAGGGTTTCCAGAGCTGGGAGTGAAACCTCTATGACAAAATGATAACTCCTTAGGCTTTCAAAACTGAATGAGACTCTACCACAGAGCAGAGAGTAGAACGTAATCTTGTCAAGTTTTAGGAGACTAGAATTTCTCAACCTCAGCATTACTGCCTCCCTCACCAATTGGAGAGAGGCAGGTGGTGGCTTACTGTGTAGCCCCAGCTGACCTTGAACTTAACAATCACAATGCTTCTGCCTCCCAAGAGCTGGGATTACAGGTAGGTACCACTACAGATGGGTGTAGATAGTTATTTGTGGGGGCCTTCCTGTGTCTTGTAGGATAGTCAGTGGCATCATTAGCTTCCAGCTCCCTAGAAGCCAGTACCACCTCCCCTCCCTCCATGGTTGTAACAACAAAAACATGGCACCATACATCCTGATGCTAAGGGTTTTAATTTTTTTAAATAACTTATTTATTTTTATTTCATTTGCACTGGTGTTTTGTCTGAATGTCTGTGTGAGGGTGTAAGATATTAGAGTTACAGACAGTTGTTGGCTGCCTTGTGGGTGCTGGGAATTGAACCCTGGCCATATGGAAGAGCAGTCAATGCTCTTAACTGCTAAGCTATTTCTCCAGCCCTGGTGCTATTTGATACAGTTTTAGTGTGTTTCCAAAGTTTCATGTGTTGGGGCCTTGGTAATACTGAGCTTTTGGAACCTTTAAGAATGGAAAGTGACTCAGCCACTGGGGATACTGCCCTGAGGAGTTGCTGAGGGACCCCCAAGTTTGGTCCTGGGAGAGGGAGTTGTAGAAGCTCAAGCCCAACTACAGAATGGCTCTAGCTTTTGGCCTTGTCATGTGACATCTTCTGAAATCTGTTGTGGGAATTTGGTTGTTTGGTCTAACGACCAATGGAATGGAGTGGGTCAGCCTGGTGGGTGTGGTCTTTTCATGTGTGACCCCTTAAGAAGCAAGGGAGGAGGGTAGGGTGCTCTCTCTTGGACTTGGGAGACTTCATGACTCCAAGGCTCAGTGACTTGGTCCGGAACTTGCCCCATCCTTCTCTGGTGGACGAAGAGGCAATGACATCACTTCATTCTATATTTGTGTGTTATTTCCAGTTCATCCCTGTAGTAAGGAAGCTGCTAGCTAGTTCCTGGCTGCTTAGCCCCGAAATAACCACACAGATACTGTATTTATTAAATCACTGCTTGGGCCACTAGTTCTAGCTTCTTATTGGCTAACTCTTACATCTGAATTTAACCCATTTCTATTAATCTGTTTATCGCCACATGGCTGTGGCTTACCAGCTAAAAGTTCCAGTGGGGGCTACATGGCTTCTCCCTGACTCCACCTCCTTTCTCCCAGCATTCACTTTAGTTCTCCCTGCCTAGTTCTGTTCTTTTGCCCTATCACAGGCCAGGACAGTTTCTTTATTCATTAACCAATAAAATCAACACATAGACAGAAGGACCTCCTACACCACATCCCTTGATAAATAAGTCTTGATCCAAGGCTTTTGTAGGTTGCCCCTTTAGCAATCCATACTGCTGTTCTGATGCTGTTTACCATGAGGCCCTCATCAGAGGCTGGACAGATGGGACAGCCTGGCCTGGTCTTTTAGTCTTGAAAACTGAGCTAAAGTACCCAGTCTCAGTATTTCATTACAGCAATTGAACATGAACTAACACACCCACTTAGGCAGCACACTCTTAAAGCAAGAATTCCGGGAGTCATAGTGCCATGATTCTAAGCCCAGTGCCTCAACTTGTGGGAAACTCAAATGTGTTAACAGGTACAAAGGTAAGGTGATTTTTATAGATAAGTGTCTTCTTTTTTCTACTGCTGTGGAGAGAAGCCATGACCAAAGCAACTTCCAGAAAAAATATTTTATTGGGTATGGTTTACAGTTTCAGAGGGTTTGTGCATGACCATCATGGTGTGGAACATGACAGCAGGTAGGTTGGCATGACCCTGGAGCATAGCTGAGGGCAGAGAAGGAGATACTGAAGAAAATGTCCTGAACTTTTGAAATCTTCAAGCCCACCCTCAGTGACACACCTCCTCCAACAAGGTCACACCTCCTAATCCTTCCCAAATAGTTCCACCAACTGGGAACTAACCATTTAAATATATGAGCCTATAGAAGTCATTCTCATTCAAATTGCCATCATAGGCTGCAAACAATTTGTCCTCCAAACCTGAGCAGCTTGGGAGTAAAAGGGTTTCAAATAAAAATTCCAGAGATTGTGGTGGTTAGCAAAGTGAGTTCATAAGTCCATATACTGCATTGAGCTAAAAGCTGAACCTGATGTCCCCTGTGTGACTATTTTGCAAAATTCATGACTCACAGAGACTTCATTTGATCTTCCCAAACCTTATATGGTCTCACTGTTGGTGTCATCTCTTTCTCATACGTAGGAACACTGAAGAACGAAGGAGCCCAAAATCACACAGGGAATTGTATGGTCTGGGTTGTGGTCCCAGCAGACTAGTTTTGAAGCCCGTGTTCTTAACTAATGACCATTGATGCTCAGGCATCTGAGGCAAGGTGTGCTACTCAGCATGTTCTATTGTACACACACCACTAGCCCCAGGCAAGCTCTAGGTTACCAACCTCAGACTTCCAGTGGAGCATCTTTAGGAAGCAGCATGTTCAGGGGTTGCTGTGATAGAGAGCAGATGGTGCACAGAAACCATTATGTAGTAGAAGAGAGGCAGGTGGTGCCCAACCTGATGCCTGATTTTGAAAAGCTGGTCGGGGCTCCAAAGGTACACCAGTTCCAGGAAGTAGTCTCTGCAGTAGGACATGCAGTCTTGGATCAAGTTGGTCTTTAGTCTAGGGGCACACATAGGTGATACGAATGGAGAAAGTTTCAGAGTCTCTGGCCACATCATTCGCCACTGGCAGAACCCCAGAGGGTGTTGATAGTGATGGTCAGGCATGCCACCCTCGTTGATTAAACTTGCAGATTCCAGTGAGAATGGACAGGAATAGTATCTTTTAAAGCTGGCAACCTGAGAAGGCAACAGAGGAACATTCTAGAAAAGTGGTCAGCAGATTATGGGCGGGGGGTGGGAGGGAGACAAAACCCAGTTTTTCCCCTCTGGTAGGCAGTCAGCCACATTTTTTGGAACTGCGATGTCTATGCTTTTCTTATTATCTCCTGTACTCCTTTCTCATTCTGGGGCTGTTTGGGCTCAGGCACTTCATGAAATGCTGAGTCCAGAGTCGGGCTAGTATCAGTCTTGAACTCCTTCAGGGGCACTTGGGCTGGGGTGGGGTAGTTAACTCAAAAAAAATTCACTATACATCTGGTGATTCCTTTTTACAATATAATACAGAGTACATGTGGATACCTACAGAATATGAAAGAGTTGCTTTCAGTTGTCTGTTCTGCTCTTTCTTTCCCACACTCCCCATCTCTCTGCACAGAACCAGTATCTCTTGACCCCAATCAGACAGTTTCCAAAATCTCACCTCCGAGAGATTTTCAATCTTTTTGCCTATTTCAACCATGTCCGAAACCCAACTGGTTCTGCTTTCCAGCTTAAAGCTAGTCAAAGCCCAAGCTGAGCCTCTCCTGCCGAAATGAGATCTGCACCCTGCGTTAGAAGTCACATTGTGTCCTCACACATGGACGATAAGCAGGGGGCACAAATGCATGCATTTCCAGACATCACATCAAACTGGCACATGCTGTTCTTCAGAAACACACAGAGACAACCGCCAGGCAGAATGGGCAGAGGGAGAGGCCTGGGCGTGTGAGGAAGGGAGAGGGCATGAGGTCATAGGTGACTGGAATACTTAGAGGAGAAGGTGTCTAGACCTCAAGCCCCAAACACACTCTTCATTCTCGAATCACCTCATTTTCTAGAGAAGGAAGCTAGAAAGCACTTGTAGGTGGTGTGGTGGCAAGGAGGAAGTTGAAGGGCTAGGATCTTATATGAGTCACCAAAAGTCACCTTGGACAAGTCATTCTTGCTGAGGCACAGTTTTCTCCTCTAACAGAATTAGGCTGCCCTGGGTTTCTCATACTGGGTGCCTGAGGCACATTTACAGCTTGACTGTGCACGGGACCTCTTTCCCTCCCCTCCCCCTCCCTCTCACCTCTCCTTGCATTTCCATGCTGGAAATCAAATGGAGGACCTTATGAGTACTAGGTATAGGCTCTACTAAGGAACCAAATTCTTGGGCAAAGAAATTCCCACTTTACATATAAAAGCAAACAAACTGGTGTACAGAGAGTGAACTCACTCTAAAGTCAAATAAACCCCGGCACAATACAAGTTGCTTTAATGCATTTTGAACCACACAGGTCCATACCATTTCCAAAGTTCAACTCTGACATGCTTCAATCAAGGTTAGCTAAATCGGTGGATGGATAAAGGGCTTCCAATAGTCATTGTCCATGAACGGTGAAGAAGGCTGTACAGGAGAGGGAGGCAGGGATTATTTTAGTTTTCTGGTTTAAGAGCTCTCAGACTGCCCAAGGGTCTGAGTCCTCTGCCTTGGTGGCCACATCCCCGCCCACGGTGTCAGGTTAGTGTTGCCAGGCACTTCCTCGTTCCGGTGCGCCCTGGACGCGGCTCCTACGCCCAGTGCTTGGGCAGCTCAGGAGGGAGGGGGCCAGAGGGGAGGTGTCGCAACTGCCTCCCTCCCTCTTCCCCCCGCCTTGGCACTCAGTTATCTCGCAGATGAGCGCTCTCGCAGACTGCTGCGGGCGCCTGGGCGCCCGGCATGTCCCCTGAGTGTGCTCAGACGACGGGCACTGGCCCCTCGCTCACCCTGGACCAAGTCAATCGCACCCATTTCCCTTTCTTCTCGGATGTCAAGAGCGACCACCGGTTAGTACTGAGTGCCGTGGAGACCACCGTGCTGGGGCTTATCTTTGTGGTGTCACTGCTGGGCAATGCGTGTGCCCTGGTGCTCGTGGCGCGCCGTCGGCGCCGCGGGACGACAGTCAGCCTGGTGCTCAACCTCTTCTGCGCGGACTTGCTCTTTACCAGCGCCATCCCTCTGGTGCTCATCGTACGCTGGACCGAGGCCTGGCTGCTGGGCCCCATCGTCTGCCACCTGCTCTTCTACGTGGTGACCATGAGCGGCAGCGTCACGATCCTCACGCTGGCGGCGGTCAGCCTGGAGCGCATGGTGTGCATCGTGCGCCTGCAGCGCGGCTTGAGGGGCCCTGGGCGGCGGGCGCAGGCAGCGCTGCTGACTTTCATCTGGGGTTACTCAGCGCTCGCCGCGCTGCCCCTCTGCATCTTCTTCCGAGTGGTCCGGCAGCGCCTTCCCGGAGGGGACCAGGTGAGCCCAGGCCGCGTGCAACGCAGCAGGTGTTCCGGCCAGCTGGGGTGGGGTGAGGGGGCTCGGACTGAAGCTAGGAGGATGGTGATTAGTAACAGTAATAGGCCGTTTGTGGAATCGAATCCTTTTTGGCAGACCGCTGAATTCTGAAGTTTAATTTCGTCAGTTTCCCCACAGTGCCAAGTGGGTAAGTAAATCCTCCCAAATGCTGTTAAAGGGATTCTCCCGGGTTTTTGCAACATGAACTGACAATTATAAGGCAAATTAAGCAATGAGAGCTTACATCTAGAGGGGACAGCAAGGCGCAAGGTCGAGTTGCTTTGTTCTGTCCAGATGTCACGCTAATGTTAATATCACACTTATTTCACAGAAGCTGGGGCATTCAGCATCTCTCTTAGAGCCAGGCTAGTACTTAGAAGTACCGTCCCAAAGAGAAACCCCACAGTGGTGGGATGTAGCCTGGACTGATCATGTGACGTCCCCTGAACCCCGAACACAGAGGAGAGCTTATTTTTATCGAGGGGGAGGACGGATAAAGGCTACATCCTGAGTAAATGGAATCTTAAAAAACAAAACAAAGCAAAATAAAAACAAACCCTAAACCCTGTTCTTAGAAGTTTGTTTCTTGTGTGGAATACTGTGGAGGCAGATGTTTGATAAAGACTTCGAATGGCAAATGAGCAGGGACCCATCAGGCCTGTGGCACTTAATCAAAGAACATGTCAGCGTGTGGCCACATCTCCCTGGGTACAGGAGATTCAGGGTTAGCTGAATTGATGGGTGCTGCTGAGCGGGAAGAGATCAAGGTCTCTATTTTACTCCCAGCTTGTTCTTAGCCCAGATATGCCTGAGCATCAGGGCAGGCCATATAGATACTCCTGGAATAAATGAATGTTCAGGCCTAACTCCACACCAAAGGGAACAGCTAGGTCCCAGGCATGTCCAACCTGTATCCAACTGTATGTGGATCCTAAACTATGAATATGGCCTGGCACAGATGACAGTGCCTTGCCGTACTCTCAAAATGGTGGACACCCCAGTAAGAGCAAGGTTCTGCCATGGCTTATCTGTTTAAGCTGTTCTTTCATTGGGTTACAACAATACTGCTGTATTTCTCATAGAACTTAAGGGATTTCTTGTTCTAAACATAGAAAGACTTCAGTTCCAAGAATTAAGACCAAATAGGATATCTTAAATTCCCAGATGTACTATCCTTTTTAAAATCTATTCAGGTAAAAATCCTATTTAGCTGGCAAATAACACGAAGAAGGAAGAAGAGGAGGAGGAGAGGAAGGTCATATCGCGTCCCAGCCAAACCCCAGACTGAAGCAGTACTACTGTGGTCCCTGGGGCTTGAGCAACAAGGTCTTTGTGTTGTTCTCTGTGTATTCATCCCCCTGAGTGGGGATACACAGGACTGGAACCCCCTAGAGCACCTCCAGAATTTTACTGTGGGGGTTTCTGTGGAGACCATGCTTAGAAACCTCTTGTTTTACTGAAAAACACTTGCTGGATTTCAAGGGTCTTGAGGGGGCATTTGGTCAAAGCCAGTAGGACAGAATGGGCTGACGCTGTTTTAGGGGTTCAGTCTTAGTTGATAGGAGGTGATAGGCACCTTAGTTATTGAAAATAGTAGGGTTGGGATGGGGAAACTTGTAATAAAAGAAATGGGACCATGTTCTGGCTCCCTGCCGTTCTTGTTGTCTCATCTTCCTGACTGTCTCTGTCCCTCACCCCAGCTCTCTCTGTGTTCCTCTCTGAGCTTCTCTCTCTCTTCCTCCCTCCCTCCCTCTCTTTTTCTCTCCCTGCCTCTCTCTCTCTCTCCCTCCCTCCCTCCATTCCTTTCTCAACTTTTTGAGACAGTGTCTGTGTTGTGTATCTCTAGCTGCCCTGGAACTCTCTACATAGACCATTTTGGCCTTGAACACACAGAGATCCTCCTGCCTCTGCCTATGAGTGCTAGGATTCAAGGCCTGGGCCATCATGGCCAGTTAACTATGCCTTCTCTTATAGAATACAACTGTCTCCTCTTCTCTGAGGCTTTACTTCCCACAGTTAGCTACTGTAGCTTCAGTTACCTATGGACAAGTGAGGTCAGAAAATATTAAGTGGAAATTCCAGAAAAATAATCCTAAATTTTATTTCAGTCTATGGTTATAATTTGTTAATTTCTGGTTAATTCTTACTGTGCCATATTCACATCTTAAAATTTAGCCTAAGGATGTATTATAGAAAATCAGTGCACATAGGGATCAGTGTAGCTCTGGTTTCCATTTGGTGTAGGAGGTCCTTCTGTATTTGGGTTGCTTTCATTGGTTAATAAAGAGACTGCCTTGGCCTTTTGATAGGGCAGCCCTTAGGTGGGGCCTGAACCCATGACCCTGAGATTAAGAGTCTCATGCTCTACTCTCTCAGATTGTACGGGGAGTCAGTCAACCACGTTGAGTGCCAATCTGTAGTAATAGGAGCAGGCCTATTTTTTGTCCCAGCCACCCTTGGCTGTGTCCTGCCGCCTGGCTCCCGGTTGCATGGCTAGCTTATACCTGAAATAATTACACAGAAACTGTATTCATTTAAAACACTGCCTGGCCCATTATATCTAGCCTCTTTTTGGCTAACTCTCACATCTTGCTTTAACCCATATCTAGTAATCTGTGTATCACTACGGGGTTGTGGCTTACCGGGAAGATTCTAACCTATGTCCATCTCAGGCCGGAGATTCATTGCATCTGCCACACTTCCCTTCTTCCCAGCACATTAGGCCAAGGCAGTCTCTTTATTAACCAATGAAAGCAACCCAAATACAGAAGGACCTCCTACACCATCCATTATCTTCTAGGGGACTCTAGAACATGTCTCTTTTAAGAATAAGAGGACCTTTGCATTCCATATTTTCTGTATTCATGCCAAGGGATCCTAACATAGAGAAATGCCCCAGTTCCTCAAAGACTGTGATCAGGCTTTGTGGGAAACATTCCATTTTATAAACTCAGCAGTTGAAGAAATAAGAATAGGAGGGGGCAGGGTGGGCACAAGGAGAGTGAGGAGGAGTAGCCACTTAAGAATGAAACTAGCAGAGAAGGTCTGCTCTAGATGGAGGCAGGTTTCATGTTTAACATGAATTAGCAGACTCATGTCTGTAATCGCAGCACTCAAGGGGCTGAGACAGGAGGATCGCCATAAGTTTGAGACTGTCCAGGGTAGAGAGTGAGGCCCAGTCTCTAAATAAATGCATGAATAAATAAGTAAATAAATACAAATAACAGATGTCTGTTTTTCCAGTCCTTGGATTGACAGCTTCCTGCTTGTGGCTCATTGGCCTTTCCCAGTGGGATGCTACAAATGGAGGTTTTTGGATGAAGAATTATTTCCTTCCCAATAACAGAGAGCACAGACAGCCTCCCTCACTCCCCAGAGCCTCTGCTGTCATGAGACCCTTCAAAACCTTCGTCCATGTAGGCTGGGTCCTACATGCCGTCCAGGGAGCTGATCACCATGCTAGTAATTGTAACCTGTTTAGTATCTGAGTGTGAGCTTTGGAGCCTCATATTCTGAAGCAGTTCCTGCTCCACAGAAAGCAATCCTTCCCACCTCTATCCACAGTACTCTCCTTGTTTGAAGTATGGGTCTCATGTATCAACTACATGAGATTGCCAGGGGACTGGGTGTTTGAGAAATGGACCAACACCTGGTGCATACACAGTTAAGTGCTCAAGAATTACTAGCTATTATTAGTTTCCTTATCTTGGGGGCATAAGCATTTAAACATCCTTCCATCAGCATAATTCTTCTGATTGCTGTAACCAGCTGCTGTTTCAAGAAGGTGGACACTTCTTAGCAACACTAACTTCTTAGTCAGGTCAACTCTGTCTACTCCAACAGGCTACCTGCCTGTGTGTGCTGTGGCCTAGGCCTGGCCCTGGCCCGGTGGTGACCCACACTCATGGGTAGGAAAGACTGTCCACTTTGGCTAGAATTTATGTCCATTCATTCCACAAACATTTGCTGGGCACCCTTCTCTGACCACCCACCACAAGTCACATAAACACACATCAGGAGGTGTTTTCACTAAGTGTGCACATGGGCCCAGATACTACCCAAGTCTGTAGTCTGGTGTGGTCTGTGGTCTAGTAACCCCACAAGTAGGGTTCCCATTATTATTTTCTGAAAGAAGAAATAACCAAAGTCAGGCAAAAATAGTTCCAGAGCATAGCCTGGCTCTGATGCCTTTGGGTGCCATAGCCTCTGAACTCATGAACTTTAGAGCCCTGTGGCTTGCCACTCTCTCCTTCCCTGTTATAATGCAAGGTCAGTTGAGTGTGGATTGTCTGAGGAGACCATAGTGAACTTGTCTTTGTTAGCAAATATTAGAGGATAGCCTTTGAAAGTCTGTGTTGGCACATTCCTGCAGTCCCAGCACTCTGAAGCTGAGGCAGGGGGATCATACAGTCATGGCCAGCCTGGACAATCTAGTTAGATTCTATCTTAAGCAAAGAGTTGAGGGTTGGGTGTGTGTGCAGCTCTGTTGGTGTAGGGATTGCTTAGCATGACCAAAGCCCTGGTTTCATTCCCAGCACCACCTAAACCAGGTACCATGACCCACACCTGGTGGATGTAAGTTTCAGAAGTTCAAGGTCATCCTTGGTTATATAGTAAGTTAGGGAGGAAGAAAAGGAAAGAAAGTTTATAAAAGAGCAGATATCCAGTAGGGAGTCCCCATTCCTTAAAATAGTCTTGAGTCCTCCATTTTGGTTGAAGCCCTGGGATGGAGAATATGGCTGCCTAGGGGGTCCCTGGAATGATACAGTGACAATCATTAGAGAAACTTAGATGCAAAGAGCTAGACTTAGCATTTAAATAAATCCCCAAAGTGGAGCAGGGTCAGTGTGCCTGACCACAGAGGCTCAGGAGCCCTTTCATTCTGCAGTTTTGTACTGACTACCTACTGTGTGCCAGGCATCGAGATGGGCTTGGTTCTCACCGTTGCAGCATGCTTTGGTGGGGTCCAACAGGAAGTGAGATGCACGTACTGTGTGCCAGGCATCGAGATGGGCTTGGTTCTCACCGTTGCAGCATGCATTGGTGGGGTCCAACAGGAAGTGAGATGCACGTACTGTGTGCCAGGCATCGAGATGGGCTTGGTTCTCACCGTTGCAGCATGCCTTGGTGGGGTCCCAACAGGAAGTGAGATGACGACTGCACAGGTTCAGAAGGATACGAAGAGGGCGCTTCTGGATAGCAGTGAGCACAGGAGGGGGTGCATGCATGGTCTGGGAGAGCAGGAGATCCAGGGACACCCTTTAGGATGCCTGGGACGGCCTGGTGAAAATGAGATGGACATCTGGGAGAGGGAGGCCATTGAGAATGAGGGAGTACACTGGGAGGCCTACTAGGACCTCAGACTTCCCTTGTAGCTGGGGGGAAGCAGGAGGCCCAAAGGTTCTAGAAACCGGGAGAAGGGCTGCTTCATGTCCCAATGTGGCAATTAATGCAGGAGGTAGAGTCATATGGTGGGGGGGGGATCAAAACTATATATAGTTGTGAAACCTCCTGCAGGGTGTCCTTTGCGGGTGAGACTGGGGTTAGGGAGAACACTGGGTCATCTGCCAAAAGAAACTGTAGACGGTCGAGGATGTAGCTCAGTGGTGGAGTGTTTGCTGAGTGCGTGTGTTTAATCCCTAGAACGAAAAACAAACAAATAAAAGCTATGGAAATGAAGGAGCTATCTAGGGAGAGGTGGCCATCGGAAGAGGCAGAACACCACTGGGAGGTGATGGCCACACTTAACTCTTTGCTATGCTTAGCCTCCATCTTCATCCTGCCTGGTCCCAACACCTGAGCACCGCACCGCCCCCCCCTTCCCAGCACAGCTGGAACAGCTCCTTTTGGCTCCTGTAAGCGTCCTGGGGCAGGGCCAGAGCCAGAGCTTTGCTCATCAGACAGCAGCTCACACTGACTCAAGCACTGTCTGGTGATGAATGAACAGAACACTGTTGCTGATGCTGCCAGTTCCAGTGACCCAGGCAGGCCGAGCAGTTTGGGTTTCCAATTTTTTTTTTTTTTTTACAAAACCAGAATATATTTCAGAAGCAGAAAAATTCAGAGGCTATGATAAGACCGTTTGTCCACCTTCCAATGCCAGGCTCTGCCCAACTCCTCTGCAAGTCACCGTCTGCAGAGAAGACCGGAATCGACGTGACCTGTCAGATGGAGTTCCCTGGAGGCATAAAGTTAGGACACCAGCTCAGCTCTCTGATGGTGGCATGACGCCTTTTTGTTGTGGTTTTAATAATTAAGCTTTACACTTAAAACATGTATTTACTGTTTGTGTATGTGCATATGTGTGCATGCATAAGCCACAACACATGCATGTAGAGGTAAGAGGACAAATTACAGGAGTTAATTCTCTCCTTCCACCATGTGGGGCCAAGGGATCAAACTCAAGAAGTCAAGCTTGGCAGCAAATGCCTTTCCCCACTGAGCCACCTCACTGGCCCAGCTGCTATTTTAAATAAGCATACACATTGTACTTAATCACCGATGCCATATAATGCCTTCTAAAGAATATATAAATCTGTCACTTAGCTCAGAAGGTGTTGTGAACAGCTCCTCCTTTACTGTCTTGTCATACATCCTGTCTGGAGTGAGAGCTATAAATCAAAAGTCAAAAGGGTATCTTCATGAGAAGAATTTGGGAACTTCCTTGGGGTAAGCGGATTGTCTCTGCTGGTCATGTTTACTCAACTCTGATGGCAAGCTGTTATCTGATAACCAATTTTTCCTGAAGCAAACTCTCTTTTTCTCTCATTAAAAAAACGGAACACAACAACATTGTAAAATGTAAGTAAAGGAAGAGGGAAGGGGAGCAACAGAGAGGGTAATGGAATATATTCCTAAAAGCAGAGGGGAGGAAATACGTGCCATATTTGCAGGGGAAGAAAAGGATTAGCAAAAGGAGGAGCAGGGGGTGGAGAAGGCACTGGAGAGATGAATAAGAACAAAATCTAGGGCTGGAGAGATGGCTCAGCAGTTAAGAGCACTGACTGCTCTTCCAGAGGTCCTGAGTTCAATTCCCAGCAACCACATGGTGCTCACAACCACCTATAATGAAATCTGGTGCCCTCTTCAGCCTACAGGCAGGATACTGTATAAATGAATAAATAAATCTAAAAAAAAAGAACAAAATCTAGTAATAATATGGATGGAAATGTCAGAGTGAAATCCATTCCTTTGTATGCTAACGGAAAGTATTGGTAAATTCTGGGACTGGCAGTGTGGCTTAGTTGGTAGAGTGCTTGCCTGGCAGGCGTGAAGCACCAGGTTCAATCAAGTCCTAGCAGTGCCTGCATAAACCAGGTGTGGAGGTGCAGATCTGTAATCCTAGCCCCTGGGAGAAAGAGGCAGGAAAAGTTCAAGACCATTTTTACTGTATAGAAAATTCTTACGGTATAGCAAATGCTGTATTATCACAGGTAAGTATGGGCTACATAAGATCCTGAATTAATGAGGGAGGGAAGAAGGAAGAGATAAAGAGAGAGAAGGAAGTGAGGAGGGAGGGAGATGAGATAAACCAACAGAATCAATGAAAATCTTGTAATTGAGTCAGGGGAGGGCTATAAAAGGTAAAATGAGGGGTACGTAAATCATTTTGAAATAATAAGATTTGCCTGTAAAGGTTCATAACAGGGATGCTGTCAATCCGGGCCTGGATAGAAACGGTTACTAGGCTGATATCCTTCCTGAATTATTTGTGAGTGTGTAAGGTTGGAGTGGCCTTTGTGTAAAGTTGTATTAGCTATTTTGGATCATTGTGACCAAAAGTCACAATTTAGGGAAGGAAGGGTTTCGGTTGGGTCAAAGTGTCAAAGGTTGCAGTCAGCCATGGTGGGGAGGGGGTGGTGGGATACAGCTGCTTGCATCACCGGAGTCAGAAGTAGAGAGGATGTGCGCTCTCCCAAGAGCCTCTACTGAGAGCAACTCTTTCCCTCCTATTCCAACCTGGCCCCCGTCTGTGGGGGTTGCCTTTCTCCCCTGGTTAATCCTGTCTGGACACCCTCTCCCAGATACACCCAGAGATGCGATTTTTTTCCTAATCTCCTTAGCCCTTCTCAGCAGATCAAGTAGACAACCAAGATTACCCATCATAGTTGTGGTTCTGGTAGAATCTTTATAAGTAAGATCCCTTTCTTCATAATCTCCTGGCTTGATTTATTTAATCATTTGTTTTTTATATTTGGATGGACACACGCAGTTTCGCATGGTTCTGGTAACTTCCAGGCAGGTGTGTGGCCTCGGGACCTGTTTTTTGGCCCCTTGTGTAAAGAAAATACCTTACTCTATTATAAGCATTTTCTTATAAGATCTCATAAAGCCAGGAGTGATTGCCCATGCACAGAAGGAGGTTTTTGGAGCGAGATCTTAGGAACTTTAAGAAATAGTTCTGAGGTCATGATTTCCTACCCTTTGATACCGTTTTCTTTCACAAATATAGGAATTAGAAACCACATTCCATTTAGGGTTGGAACACTTTTTTCCTGACTGGGGCTTCGGCTGCATGGATTGTTCCAGGAACAGCAGTAACACAACTGCCAGTACTCAAGATCTCAGAAAGACACAAGTCTCTATTCATTCACCAAAATGAGGAGCAATTTAACAAGTTCTCTTTCATTAGCTGGGGACGGTGGGAGTAGAGAAGCGAGTTTAGAATGTTCAGCCCATTTACAATCTATTTAACAAAGCTGGAAAGGGAAACAACATCCTCACCTCCCTTTTCAATGTATGTGTTAAGTTTAAATTCTGGTTAATGGGGACCCACCGCCACTGGTGTAATAAGCCAATCAACCCAAATTAATAAGTCTAGGTTTATTCTGAGCACAGCATTCCTGGATGGCCCCAGGGAAAGTTGAGGAAACCAGGAGCTTGTTCTCTGAGGAGCAGTTTAAATACCCTGTGGGAGTGGTCTCAAGCATCTCTGGGGAGGGGTCATCGTTTGGCGGGCTTTCTCGGGGATGGAGTCTAGACTGAGGCAACTCCAGTAGGAGGGGACTTGGGATGGAACATCTACCCGAACATTCCAGATTCTTTGGATATATGGATGCCAGCTGGTGTGACACTTTCACCCAAACATCATGGATATAATTAAAACATTCTATTTTTTTATTTTGAGACAGGATCTCACTATGTAGTCAAGGATGGCAATTATCATGCCTCAGCCTCGTAAAGGTTGAGATGACAGGCACTTGGCGCCACATCTGGTATGGTTAAGGCATCCTACCTTTCTTTCTTTTTTTTCTTTCTTGTTTTTGCCCTGAAAAATTTTATTGGTAGCTCTTTATTTATTTTTGTTTTTCAAGAGAGGGTTTCTCTGTGGGACGGTCCTGGCTGTTCTGGAACTCTCTTTGTAGACCAGACTGGCCTCGAACTCACTGAGATCTGCCCACCTCTGCCTCCCAAGTGCTGTGATTAAAGGCGTGCACCACCATTGCCCAGCTATTGGTAGTGCTCTTGATGTTTCTTTAATTACATATTTTTTGGAGCAATTTGTTGCCAGTGAAAACAACCTTTAGTGTTTTAGACTGTTATTTTTGAAGGATGTTTCTGGCTTTAGTTTCCTCTTCTATGAAACAGGAAAATTAATAATGTGAGTTTCAATAAGGGTGTTGCAAACATAACCACATGCCTACATTTAGCAAGCAGTTCTTGGTGCACAGTAAATGTTCAATAAATATGAAATGCTTCTGTATCCTGCTAATATTGGATATAAAACTATTTGACAACATTTTGAGTTTACTCAATTATGATTCATGTTGGCAAATGTTAAAAATTTTATTTTTCCCTAGCGTATTTAGTATTCAATAGTTATTGATCTAATTAATGAATGAATGTCTGTGGCTCAGATACATATACTACTATATAGGAAATCATGTATATGACCTTTTACATTGTACATACTCTTAAATATATGTTCTGATATTTGGGAGGGTTTGGGGTAAATTGTGTTCTAATTACCTTTGTTCTTATGATCAAGTAGGCACAAGGAGTTCAGGTGTGGGAAGATACGTTCACATTCATACGCCATTTCTATGGACATGTTTACTCAGTGGAAGGAATGGTTGCAGTAATAGATTTCCTACTGTCCAGTAGGCCCCTCACACTTCGGCTTTGTAGTTAGTATCACACTTTTGAGTTCAGCACAGTGCAACCATAAACCTCCATGCCTTTCAAGCATTCTAGCTGTTTGCCCTGATGCTCTGTCCTATTTCCAGGGAGGAATAGGGCTTCGAAGTCTAGGTACCATACATTGTCTTGAAGAGAGATGGCCTATTCTTTGAGGGAGACTGACAGTTTGTGTGTGCGTTGTTTGTTGTTATTTTGGAGCTTCAAGTTTCTGCTTTTTAAAGATTTATTAATTTTTATTTTAGGTGCATATGAGTGTTTTGTCTACATGTATGTCTGTGTGTCTACACATATGTCTGGCGTTTGTGGAGACCAGAAGAGGGCATCGAATGCAGCAGGAATGGAATTAATGATAATTGTGAGCTGCCATGTGGGTGCTGGAAACTAAACCTTGGTCCTGTGCAAGAGCAGCCAGCTCTTTTAACCACTGAGTCATCTCTTCAGCCCCATTGTGTGTGTGTATGTGTGTGTGTGTGTGTGTGTGTGTGTGTGTATGTTTGTATTACCTGAGGCAGGGTCTCATTGTGTTACCTGGGCTTGTCTCAAACTGCTGGTTCTTGTAATTTCCTTGCCATGGTCAGAGGAGCTGGATTACATGTGTGTATCTGACCTCAACACACAGGCAACTGAATACCCTCCAGGTAAACAATACTTTAGCCCAGCTCCTGCTGTTTCAGCAACATGTCACTGCCCTGGACCCTCAATCCTCTCTCCAGATGCTTGCGTGTGATATGTTACTTTTAGTCTATGGGGCCTTTCTGAGGTCAAGTTTCTCCCATTTAAAGAACCAAGCTTGTAGCTGGGCAGTGATGGCGCACGCCTTTAATCCCAGTACTTGGGAGACAGAGGCAGGTGAATCTCTGTGAATTTGAGGCCAGCCTAGTCTACAAGAGCTAGTTTCAGGACAGGCACCAAAGCTACACAGAGAAGCCCTGTCGCGAAAAACCAAACCAAACCAAACAAAATAACCAAGCTTCTAAGAGAAGTCTCAAATACTCTTTGCATGTTAGCCCAGAGAAGTGGAAAGACCAGTCCTGGGAAATGCCTCCAGCTCTTACCTGCCTATGACCCTGAGGTTCAGGCCTTCCTGGAGAGTGAGATTTGTAACCCGCTGCACCTGGGGCAGGTGGTTGTAAGAGGAAAAGTCATGGGCAGAGGAGGAGCAGGTTCCGGAATTCACTACCACAGCAGCTGTGCTGTACTCCATGTGATAGTGTCCCACAGCCCAAACGAGAACTGGGTTAGAGGCTAAGGAAGAAGCCAGCACTGAAGTGACATTGTTTTCCCTTTTGTGAACAGGAAATTCCAATTTGCACATTGGATTGGCCCAACCGCGTAGGAGAAATCTCGTGGGATGTGTTTTTTGTGACTTTCAACTTCCTGGTGCCAGGGCTGGTTATTGTGATCAGTTACTCCAAAATTTTACAGGTATGTTTGCTTCAGTGCTGTTCTGAACTTCACTCCATCTGGGCATTTCCAGTAGAATCTTAGAACTTCCAGGTCAGAGGATACCTTGGGGGTTCTAACAGTCCAATCCTGATTCACTGGGCAGACCCTTTGCTACTCCCGTAACAGTGAGGGACGAGAGTTTGTATATTTATTTTGGCTTTTGTTTTCTAAATCAGCTATATTCTGAACCTTTTCATCATTAAAATACTACTGGGTTATAAAAACATGAAGTTGAAAACAGGCACAGAACTGTGTAATGCAGACGTTGAAAATCTATTATCTTCCCAACCTTAATGACCCAGCTGTGGTCTCTACAGTCATTCAGCACCAGGGACGCTTGTGTGTAGTTTCAAGTGCTCAGATGGCTGTTGGCACTGTTCACTGTTCTGTTCAGATAGCAGATGCTGCTGCTTGATGATCTCTTCTTTCTCACTCAACACCGTGTCGGGAGATCTTTCTCTATCAGTTCCTGTATCTTGTTGGTTAAGAGTTTCACAGCCTTCATCATATAGGTAAGATATATTCATTTTGTGGACTTTGGAGTTGTGTCCACTGTTTTCCCACAAACACAGCAGTAATCTACAATGTCTACTCTGTAAGGTTTTTTTATGGAATTATGGAAGTATCATATACTAATATAAAATCACACCCAGCTTATGTATTCTGCTCACAAATTGAACACACTCATAAAGTGGCTCCTGGATGGAGACTAGAACTTGGCCAAAAGCCCTTCCTGTCCCCATGGGCCAGTGACCTTATCCTCAGGAATGTCCACTCCAAGTGTGTGTGGCACAGGAAATAAATGATGTCTTCTAGAAAAGTAAATGTGTGTACACAGACATATTAAAGATGGGCTGGACTCTACTTCCTGGCTCATAAGGCATCCTCTGTGCATGGAAGGTACCACCCAACAAACACAAGCATGTATAGTTAAGTTCACTTGTATGGTTTGCCTTTGAGCTCTTGAGCCCTTTTGGAGGTGTGCAGCAGTTGCAGTTTATAGCATGTTTTGTGTGGGTTGTGATAAACAGGTGTGTTGAAAAGCCCTGATCGCATTTTGGCCACTTTTATGACCCCTTTATGGCTGTGTGAGCCTTCTCACAAACATAACCCACCCCAGGCTAACCTCACCGAAGGCTGCTGGTCCCTGGTTCTGTGGGAGATAGTGCTCTCGATCTCTGAAGAGATCCAAGCTTGGCTTTGTTCTAATATGTGAGGCAAATTCCAGAGTATGGAGCCCCTTGCAATGGATGGCTTGGCATATTTTAATGTTATAAAAGAATTAATTAGTATCACAAAATCACAATGAAAGAAGAGAAAGAAAAGGACAGAGAAAAATAGAATACATTTTTAAATGTTTGTACTGTTTTGGTTTTGTTGAAGCAGGGTCTCAGTCTATAGTTCCGGAAAGTCTGTAACTCTCTATGTGGACTAGACTGGCCTAGAACTTGAATTAATCCTTCTGTCTTTGCCTCCCAAGTGCTAGGCTGCATTTTAATTGTTTTTCTTTTTAAACAAATATGCGTGTAGTGTTTCTCACGCAGCAAACACTAACTAATCCTATCCTAACAAGATCCTCAGATGGCACGACCCAGAGATGTTGTGCAGTTTACCCAAAGTCACGGGGCTTATAGGTGTCAGCTTCAGTATTTAAACCCAGGCAGACTGGCCCCAGAGTCCCATCCAACACTTCTACTCCTCAGAGGTTTGTTAAGAGTGCTACGTGCAGAATGTTGGCAGGGAGCGGGTGTGGTTAGGAGTGTTCAAGTTAAAATCTGCCTAGAAGGATTTTTGACAAAGAGGCAGCTGGACAATGATGCTGTGATCTAAAGCAAGAAACACCACAGCACAAGGGAGAGGGTTTCTGTGTCAGCGTCAAGCTAAAGCAAGCTGTTAGTTATTGCACAAACATGAAGAACCAATGAGGGGCCTGGTGGAGAGCAAAGAACCATGGGAACAGATATGAGGCTTGGAAGGTTCTTTTAAAATTACCGAGCTTTATGCCTGGCGGTGCTGGTGCACGCCTTTAATCCCAGTACTCGGGAGGCAGAGGCAGGTGGATCTCTGTGAGCTCAAGGCCAGCCTGATTTACAAGAGCTAGTCTAGGACAGGCTCCAAAACTACAGAGAAACCTGGCCAACTCCACTCCTCAAAAAATCATTACCGAGCTTTGTGTCTTTACCGTTGGTTTACTTTGCTGTGTTGCTTGGGCCTGCTACTTGCATTCTCTGGTCCCCATTTCAATCACTGCAAATTGGCAGCCTTAAATTTTAGGGTGAAGTTGCATTAGGCAAGGATGTGAGAACAGTAGGCCCTGAATAGTATGGCGGATGCTATTTGCTAGGCTGGGCTGTTCTTCTAACCCTTCCCTTTGGGAGGAACAGCAGCATCTAAGCTCCCCTGTGGGCTTCCACTCGTGAGACCCGGAGAAGTCAGGAAGGCTCTGGTGACACACCCTCCTGTGGGGAGTGTGATTTCCCCTCCACCGCAATCTCAATCTCAAGATTGGGCCTTTCCGTCAGGGAAAATCAGACAGCCCCTTCAGGATGAGGGAGGGGAGAGAGCCCTCCCTCCACTCCTCTGGACAACAGTGCACCAGCTTTCCTCACACTTAAGTCGAGGCTCCCTCAGACCCCTGCACAGCTTCCATGTGTAGCGGAAGGCCTGTATGGTTTACAGCTGTGGAAAGTCATCTGAGTTCTAGGTCACAGTCCAAATTTAGACCCCTTGCTTCCTTACACACGAACCAGATCCAGAGCCCCTACCTAATCTGGGCTGTAGCAGGAGGCCACTTGTTTGTCCTGGCCGCCCAGCTATCTTAGACCTGAAATAATCACACAGATACTGTTTTAATAAAACGCTGCTTGGCCCATTAGCTCTAGCTTCTTAATGGCTAACTCTTATATCTTAATCTAACCCATTTCTAGTGATCTGTGCATCACCACGTGGCAGTGGCTTACCAGCAAAAGATTCAGCATGTCTTACTCTGGAGGCTCCATGGTGGCTCTCTCTCCACCTTCCTTCTCCCAGCATTCAGTCCAGTTCTCTCCACCTACCTAAGTTCTGCCCTATCAACAGGCCAAGGCAGTTTATTTATTCATTAATGGTAATCACAGCACACAGAGGGGACTCCCACATCACTGGGCAATTTGCCTTCTGCCTGAACCCCGAATTCCCTCCTGTCTCATGTCTGGGTGGACTGGAGACTGTCCTTTGCATACCTTCACCCATGGCTGCCTCAGGGCATGACACCCGCCATTTCCTCTCCAGGATCTCTCTTGTCTGGATTGCTGTGTGGACCACTTCTCACTCAGAATTCTTCCCTACAAGCATTCCCTGTCACTGGCCATTACTCACCAACAGGTTTCTTCTCAAAACACTTTGCATCCTCTTGTCCGTCATGCCCACTGCTCAGGGGCTGCAAGCTCCGTGAGAGCAGAGGCTGTTTGGTTCACCGCTGTGTTTGCATGCCCAGAGCTGGCCTATAGGTGCTCACTTTCTACTGGCATATGAGTGAGCCCCATGCCTTGCAGCAAAGTGAGATGATCTGAGGGGCTTCTCTGCTTGGGCAGTGGGCTGTCTCTGTGCAAAGAGCCATGAGACAGGCTCAAGATCAAACTTTGCCACATGTAACCTTGGGCAAGCCACTGAACTAATGTGGGTCTCAGTTCCCACTGAAGACAAATATGCATGGATTGATTAGCACAGAAAGAACAGATGTGATGTCTGAAAAAATGCCAATACTAGTACAAATAGAAGATTTTTTTAAAATTCTACTCTATATAACCACTAAAACTGATTGTTCCACTTTTTCCTATGGGGCCCATGACATTAACACTCACTTTGTACCTGTGAGTTTGGCTGGTGCCTTGGAAGATGGGAAGTGTGTAAGAGGCTGGACAGGGCCTCACAGTTGGCATCTCCTCCCGGAGAAGGTGCACAACCCAGGCACACTAAACTGGCCCCCTGCCCGGGCCTTTTCTGCCAGGAGCACAGCTATCGACTCCACTGAATATCACTATTGAATTAGCCACATTCGCTGGTCGAGGATCTACCACTCCACCCTCCTCACCAGTCTTGCCTCCTCTTCCTGTCTCTACTGCCTCTGACTTGGGCTCTACTTCTGGGCTTGGAAGGTGCTCGTTTCATATTATCCCATCCTTTAACTGCAGCATCTTTCAGGCTGCCTTCTGGAGCTCTGTGGGATGACATCTGTATAAAAATAGAAAGAGTCCTGCAAACAAACTTAAGAAACACTGAATTAGCTGCATGGAATTCTCTACTGTGAGACTCGAGAGCCTTTTTATGCTAATACACTTTGGACATCTCCAACACATGAATTAACCAGGTGGTGGTGCTAAATCTGATCACAGAACCCACTTCTCCATACAGAGCATCTCTGTATGGTCCTGCACAGAGCCCCCAGTAGGAAGCCCTGCTCTAACCTTCGCTGGTTCTGACCTGAGCCACGGTTCAGAGTGGGCATCCAGCTGCCTCTTCCCCTGCTGATCTTGCTTCATGTGCTGGACAGTGACTATTTTTGCCCTCTGCCCTCTCTGCTTCCTCTTTCCTTGTGACTCAGACAAGCCATACATCTCCAGTAATATTTTTCCTATGGACAGTTTTCCCAAGGGAATAGGTTCTCAGTGATCCCTAGGTGCCTTGGATCAGACTGTGAAGGCTGGCAGCTTGTGAGAAGACTTATAAATTTACCCAGCAACCATAAGGATGGTAGGCTGTGATGTCTCTGCCGTTGTAACTGTGCTCCTGTGCTTCTTATTCTCCCTTCCACTGGCCACATACACAGGGCGTGGGAGTGCAGTCTGGACAGGACTCTCTTACTTCTTGCTTTGGGTCCAGCCTCTTCAAGAGAGCTTAGCATATAGCAGGTAAATATTTCTCGGTAAATATTTGTTGAATGAACCAGTGACTCTATGACCTGCAGATGGAATTTCCTCTGCTTATCGCAGAGTTTAGCTGAGAAACAAAAATCTACTTCAACAGAACATGAAGCCTGATCCTCACTACCTACCATTGGGGACCGTGGTCAAGTGATAGGCTTGGATTTGTGTCCTGAGTTCTGAAGGCACCTGTTGAAGTTTCCAGGTTCTTGTGTTCTAGAAAAAAATAATTGCATCAGGGACACATAATAATCGAAATAGGGATAGGTAGATTATTAAGAGGAAGCCATCCCTGAGAATGGGGGTAATCTAATGTAATGAGCTGTGAGAAGGCTTCCATGTTAAAACAAACAAACACCCCAAAAGTGCGCCTCTAGTGTTATAGCCCTTCGTGGGTAATTTACATAGCATTTAGCTCTCTTTTGGTTGTATATTGCATACGTACACGGCAGGCAGGTTTTTCTTGAACATGCTTTGTTGTTGCATGGGGGTTGGTAGGCATTTCCAGTCCTTTGCCATCTGGCTTTTTCACGTATTTCTTGACGTTACTCTCTCGAGCTCTTGCTTTCCTCCAAAGTCATATTTCTTTGGAGGTAGACCTCTGGGAAGGCGGGTCCTCTCCTCTGATGATCCTAACCAGGACACTACTGACTAGCCAATGAGCACCACGAAGGAAGCTCCGCCCTCAGGGCCCCAGCTTCTGTCAGCGGGAATCTCCTTCCGTGCAGGCCTCCAGCTGCTGTGTCCTGGCACGGCAGAGGGGTGCTGGGTGGGAATAGGGTTCCCTCCTGGCCTTCAGAAGCTTGTGTGGCTCCAGTGAGTCACAAAAGGTCTGCTTTAAAGTTGGACTTTGTTAAAGGTCTAGAGAGAAAAAGTCCAAACCAAGCAGCTGTGTGGGATTAGCACCTTTTGTGCCCTAATGAGCAAAAGTCACCTTGACAGTTCCAGAGAAGTGTGCAACCCTGGATCCCCGTCTCTGAATCCAAGTGTCTCAAAGTGGGCCCCACTGGACCTGGAAAAGAACACAACTCTCAGTTCAAAGACGATGAGAGATAATTTATTCTGGAGTCAAATATGAGTGGCCACAGCCCAGGAACATAGATTTAGGGTTCCCCTCAGGTTCCATGTTCCCTTATGGTAATTGTATGGTAATTGTTCTGTAAAGTGTTTTGGTTTTTTTTAAATAGTAACAGAAAAAAGAAAGTCACAAACCAAGATGGTTTTCAAATAATATTTGGTGGGAACATCAGGTGTCGAGCTACAGCCAAACAAGGGAACCTCTGCTATAGGCCTCAGATGCCATCTGATGACATCCTTAGCCCTTAGTTAGTGAAGTGACTGGTCTGTTGAGTAAATACATTATAGATGGCTGCACCTGTGGGTCTCAGGGATCTTAGGCCAGACACAGAGGCAGGTGTGGAATAGCTATTACGGGTGCTCAAAGTGGCCAAAGATAAATTATAACTGGGCTTGAATCTGCAGCACTCCGGCCTCTCTGATGTTGCCGACATTCTAGTTGGATCATCAGCCTTGAAGAAGGGTTAATGGCAGGTGTGGTTCCTTCCAGGGACTTTTCTTCACAGACAGTTTGTGTTTTACCAAGTTCCCAGTGGTCACAGAGCACTTTCTTATGAGCGCTGCCCCCTCCCAGTTTGGAATATGCCAAAGTGAAGAGGAGCATGGACATTCCTGTGTGGGGGCTCCCAAAGTGGAAGGACCCCAGGACCCCTCCCCCGTTTGTTTTGAGGGTGAGAGTTAATCTCTAGAAGGTAATGGAGCACTTCATAAAAGCACCGGAGGCATTCCACCAAAGCCAGAGACATTTGAAACCCCGGCTGGATGCTGACGAGCCTGGCTGTCTAATGTGGCATGGGGAGCAAGGAAGGACTCACATTTTATGGCAATGCCTCATTTTCTTCCTGATTGTACAAATTGTGGGGACTGTGTCATGAGGAGGAAAAAAAAAAGCAGCATCTGTTGGCTGGGGGGGGAGGACGGGGCGGAGCGGGGGAACCTCCACGCGCTTGGCTTAAGTCAATGGCTTTGTTTATCACAGCCACCCTCAGGCACCTGCAAGATCCGGGGCCCCACAGAGCTGGAATTGTCTACTGAGCCACCCCACCTGCTCAGCGGAGTAGGCAGGCCCTAAGTAGTATGGACCCCCTAGGGAGGGGGCTGTTACTATTTAGTAGCAGGAAAATGACTTTCAGCCAGTAACTTACATTTCCTGAGAATCAATTTGCAAGAGCAACAGTGGTGTGACGGCACAGGGGCTATGTGAAGATTAAAGGTGACAACCAGTGAAATAAATGTCTGACACATGGTGGGGCGCCAACAGGAAAGCGCAGCCGTCCTGATTGCTTGCTTCCTGGTGTTCTGGTTGTCAGGCACGTTCAGAGGGTTCCGTTCACTGGGCACCTGCTGTCCTTGTCTCTATCACAAACAGAGTGAGAGGCACTCGTGTAATCAGGCGGTAGTTGAGCATCTATCCTTCAATTAGGGAATTAAAAGAATTGCGAGGAGAACATTTTAGATCATTTTGATGAGCTAAACTTGCCCAAATTGTGAATGGCGCTAATGACTTTAAAATTTCTTTCTTGAGATGCAGGTTTTAGGAGAATAGGCCCCATACCCCATCCCACCCCATACAGAACTGGCAATGTGGCTAGGAGAGATAGGGCCTGGGCCAGCCCCAGCCACTGAAGTTAGTAAGGACCACTAACATGGTTAAGACACAACCCATTATCTCTCTTCCCTCGGGACAGAGGTAACAGACTGGCAAGCACATCAGGCCACTAGACACAATGTCCTTCACATTCCAGGTTAGGAGTGCCTGGTCAGACTGCAACCCACCATCTCTAGCCCCACCCCAATCCACCTGGGCTTCAATCCTCAGTACCACAAAATAAAAATGAGCCAACAGGAGACCCCTGACTCCCACAGTGACCTGTGGCTCCAGTTCTTTATGTTTTCCCACAGATCACAAAGGCATCAAGGAAGAGGCTCACGCTGAGCTTGGCGTACTCGGAAAGCCACCAGATCCGAGTGTCCCAGCAGGACTACAGGCTCTTCCGCACCCTCTTTCTGCTCATGGTCTCCTTCTTCATCATGTGGAGTCCCATCATCATCACCATCCTCCTCCTCTTGATTCAGAACTTCAGACAGGACCTGGTCATCTGGCCATCCTTCTTCTTCTGGGTGATGACCTTCACGTTCGCCAACTCTGCCCTGAACCCCATCCTATACAACATGTCGCTGCTCAGGAAAGAATGGAGGAAGATTTTTTGCTGCCTCTTTTTCCCAGAGAAGGGAGCCATTTTTACAGACACGTCAGCCAGACGAAATGACTTGTCTGTTATTTCCAGCTAACCAGCTGGAGCCAGGTGAACCGTTGTGTGCATGTAAAGGGAGTTGCCTTCTGAGGAAGTCACCAGTGTACCCTGCTTTAAGAAAATCCAACTTCCAACGGCACACATCTACAGGGCCAGCAAATTAAGGAATGATCACTCAGTATAAAAATATTTTTTCTTAAAAAAGACTTTCTATGGGTTCCTTTTTATGAACTTTTTTAGTGTTTGTAATATGATTGAGTTAATAAATTTTTATTTATAACTGTTCCTACATATAAAGTTGTACCTTGTGACTGCTGAAATAAACCTTGGAGGTGATTCAGGGCTCAAATTTCTTGGTAAAAGGTCATGGCCACCCTAAGTCCCCACCTTGGGTACATAAGGTCTTTAAATAATTTATTCATTCATGCCAAGACTGCTTAAGAAATGTCTAAGGAACGATTAGACGTGACTTTTTTTCCCCCGTGTATTAAAAATGGGCAGGAGACATGACTCAATGGTAGTATGCTTGCCTAGCAAGTGTGTGACCCTGAGTTCAACCCCCAGCATATTTAAAAAAAAAAAAAGCAGAAGCAGCACTATAGACTCAAAGTGGGGAGGATGAGGATGCTGCAGAGGGAGGTCAGGAGTGGTTACTTCAACACTCCATCCCTCAGACGCCTTTGAAACACCTGCTGTGGCTGTGCAAATGTTTTTGTGCTTGGCTCTGTTCTCAGGGAGCTCGCCTTCTCATGGGGGTAGGGGACGACGAATGCTAAGCAGAAGTCAGTGGATATTGGAGCGCCCTAGATAGAGTGAATAAGCACCCTGGAGAAAGTAGGACAGGGTGCTGTGGCGGTGATGGTTATTTATTTGGGGTAGGGCTGGGTTCAGGAAAAACTGAGGAGCAACAGTTGACTTGAAAGGCCAAGGGCTTCAAGAAAGAAGCACTCATGTGGATTCAGAGGAAGGACCTTTGCAGGAAGAAAGGCTGGCAAGCTCTGTGGTCCAGGAGCTGCAAACCGTTGACTGAGCCTTCTTTGTACTTGATGCTAGGAGAGAGAGGTGCTCCCCCGGTGCCCATCAATGGATGCCAATGAAGTTCCAGCGCTAGGTCAGGGAGGGCCTGGCAGGCCAGCATAAGGAGTTCATGCAGGGTTTGGTGGGCAGCACCAGAGGTTTGTAACAGGAGACCTCAGCCATGAGCACTTTGACTCTGGCTCCTCAGCGGAGGCACAGGCTCAAAGGAGCACGAATAAAAATGGAGACAAGGTGTGCAGCTGCTTGAAGGAGGAAAAGTGATGAGAAGTGGCGTGGCATTTGTGAGGGAGTGTGTGAAACCATCTTGGGCTATGCTTGGGAAGGCGGGACAAACAGTTTGCTTGTGGAGGATGAAGATGAGAGAAGACAGCACTCAAGGATGCCCTCCTGGACTTAGAGCCTGGCACTGGCCAGACAGCGGAGCAGACAACACTGGGGCAGACTGAGAAACAAATCAGGTTTCATTCAGAGCATGTGTTTGCAATCCCAGTGAGACAGCCCTAGAATAGACCACTGGATAGAGAGACCAGAACTGGGTATTACAATGTTGTTGGTAAATACAGATGATGTTTAGGGACCCGCAGCTTTATGAAATAGTCTCTGAGAAGAAACCAGAGTCAAGGACTGAGCCCCAGGATATGCCAACACGCAGGTCTAAGATTTATGGGGACCATGACATTAAGGACAAAATAACAAGGTGTCTTTGCTTCTATTTGGTTAATAGATGTGATACATTGATGCTCTGTTTTGAAGGCATAAATGAGTATCTTAGGTCTGTGACATCAAACTGAGGCTCAGGTGACAGGCTGTGTCAGCTTGTTCTACAAGAGTAAAAAGCTGGGCTTTTCTCATGCATAGCTACTTATTTCCTCTGCCTTTGCTGGAGAACAAGGCATGAGGGTGTTTGGTGTGAGGTCCCCGTGGTCCTTAGAAATATCAGCAGTCCCACCTCCAAAACACTTCACAGATGTCCTCCTGTCCCACAGAGCTGTCACAGCTCCTTCACATGCTCACAGACACTGTGTGGCCTCTCACTCCGTCCTGTCAGGCAAGGATTAATTCCTTCCCCAAGTTTAATGAGAGAGGCCACACAACCAGCCCCAGATCTCCCAGCTCCAAACTGGATTAGACTTAAAACCAAGATCCTCTGGAACCAAGGCTGTCTGCTTTTCAGTTTTGCCCCCGTCTGAAGTACAAAGTGAATCATGCCAGAAGCAGTGAGAGCAGGTTTCCCTGAGCTCGCTCTGACTCATGTTTCTTGGCCTCCCAGATCTGGAGAGAGGTGAGCCCCAGTCCTGCTCACCTCATGGGCCCTGGACTGAAAGCCTTGGGTCTGATGGCCTGGTCACACTTACTTCCTCTTTGGGTTTCAGTACTTTAGTAGTGTTGTTGTCAAGGCCTTCCCGGATTAATGAGGAAAACCTTTCTCAGGAAGTTAGGAGCCAGTCTCTAATATAGAGATCAAGGATGTCTAGATCAGGTCAAAGGTCACAGAGACTGGGAAGAGTCTTGGCATCGAAAAGTGCAACCCATCGGCAAGCAGACCACAAATAAGTCTTCAACTCTAGGAAGATGGTGACTATACGTTTAATAAATCGAGTTTGGAATCCCAAGCCTCAAACGGTCTCTCTGGGAACCTCAGTAAGATAAACGTTTGTGTGAACAGATTCAGTCATTCCCATGCATGTTTTTATCCTACCGATGACAGCTGTACGTCCACCTGGAGAAGGTAAGGAGAGGTGGGGACACTAAACTTCTGAGATAAATAGAGATGAAGATTGGATGAGAGTTAATCAAAAGTTGTCAAAGGAAACTTCACATCCTTGATGTTGCTACAAACTGTTTCTTGAGGGTATGCTTTGACAATAGCCTGAAATACAGAAAATAAAACCATTAATGACAGAGAGCTGGACAGTGCTTTTGTATATAAATGAACACCCGGGCAGCCTTAGAGGCAGCGGCCATTCATATGCTTCTGTGGGGCTGTACTTCACAAATTCTCCCACAGTTGATGCTGAATTCTCCAGGGAGCAGCCACGCTGAGGGTATGGGACCTGCTGCATGGTTCAGTTTCCTTTTATGCTGACCTCACTGCATCTCCAAGTTCCTTGAAGCCCCATCCTCCTACCTTGGGACATGAGAGCCACACCAGGCTAATGTCAGCCTCAGTAAGCTTTATAGTCTTCATGATGTTCCTGTCCTGAGAGTGACAAAAACCTGATCTATTTGATTTAGGTGTCTGCTGGAGATCTCTGGCAATGTACGTAGCTTTTCATAGTCTCCGCTTTTCTCATTGGTAGAATATGTATAGCTAATGTTCCTACTTTACAAAGTATGTCCAAGGTTTAACTGAGGTGACTTAAGTTAAGGGCTTAGTGCCTGGAGGTGACATAATCCTTCATTAGCCCCACATTCAGCCTCCCCACCACCCCAGGGTGGCACTTTCCTTTTTCCGTATGTCTGAGTTCACATTGTTGGTATACTGGTTCATTGAGATGCCAAAGAAAAATGTTCTTTTTCTACACTTCAACATGACCCTTTTTGGGTTTTGAAGTCCAATTGCCCACAGAAGTGAGTGCACGTTAGTCCAAAATATACAGCACACTTCTCCATGCTTCTGAGTATTAAACTGGGATCAGTTAAGGGCAACAGCTATTACACAATCCCTCTGTTATCCAAGAGGCTTTCTCTAAGGAACCCAAGAGGCAACCCAGGAAGCTAATTGAGTGGTCCTTGATTTTGTAAAGAATAAAGAACATCGCAGGCGCCCATCTTTTCAGGACTTGTTACACTGCTGTTTTTGTTTATGGTTTTTGTATAAAATGGTTGTATGTTCTACCCCGTTCTTTCCTGGGGACACCTCGTCACCAACACACTCTAATTCCTGCAGAACACTTTCTGTGGGTTGTGCCACCAGGAATAAATATAAGGAAAGGAGAGTGGACCTGAGGTTTTGTTTACCGAAAGTGCCAAGATTTGGTGGAAAAGGGCATTGGTTCCTTCTCCATGTTGCTGACTACAAAGCCCTGGGAAAGATTTAGTCAAGAAGGGCCAAGACTTGGCCCAAAGGAGGCTCCTCAGATCACCCTCTTACACAGATGCAGCGCCCTCCTATTGGCCCAGCCCAGCCCGCCCCTCAGGAAGAGCTGCTCACCATTGTGCTCGATCCACCGGTACTGCCTTTCTAGGCACAGCTCCTCCTGCCGCTGTCTCACTAGCCTCCGTGTCTCTGGGGTCAGGCCGTTGGGGTCACGAGAAAATACGAAGGAGTAGCTGTCCGCACAGGTGCCATCCAGATTCAGCAAGCGGCAGGAGTACTGCAGAGCGAAGGTGTCGTAGTCCGTATCGATGATCCAGTGGTCATCATCTGTAAGTCAGAGAGCCCCAGAGGGCCCGGAGGCCTGACCAACTTGTTACCTACCAGTGACTCCGTAGAACTGGCTGCATTTCCTTAGTGAGCGGAGGCTGCGGAGATTCCTGACGGCTTTTGTGCAAGTGGGCAAAAGAGAAAGGAGCTTGCTCCCCTTTACAGAAATGAGTCTTGGCACTCAGAGGGCACCTTGTTCATGTCAGTGATAAGAGAAGTCACAGATCCTGTCTTGGTGTGGAGGACACTGTGTTTACGTCAACAACTCCTTAATAACAGCACAGCAGTTTTCTAAAGGACTACTGAAGATGAACTGCCATGTTCACTACCTAGCCTCACTAACATGAGTCTAATGTCTGACGGCCCTCAGCTTATGTCATCCCCAACTACAGGCCACACCTTTTTCGGTGCTCTGCAGATCTACCTCCCACGATCTCACTTGTCCCTACTGTTCTCACTTCACTGGCATAGAGGACGCCAACCCGATGATAATAGATTTTCAGGCTCTACCCTTATCCATACTTAGGAACTCTATTCACTTCCCCAGGTTGACAAGTAGGATGCCTGGGGGGCAAAAGATGCTCGTTATACAGCTCCAAGTACTCCTTAAAATTTGTATTCTGGGGGCATGGGTGAGCAGATGGCTCAGTGGGCAACAGGGCTCGCTCTGCAAGCATAAGGACCTGAGTTTCAATTCCCAGCACTCATGTAAAATACCAGGCATGGCTGTGTGGGTCTGAAAACCTAGTGCGGGGAGGCAAAGACAGGCAGATCCCCAGAGGTCACTGGCGAGGCAGTCTAGCAGAAACAGTAAGCTTCGGGTCAGGGAAGACTCTATCTCAAAGGAGTAAGACCGTCAGCAAGACTTCTGATGCCCAGTGCTCTGCTCTGGCCTCCACACGCACAGGCTGGTTCATGCACCCACACACTTACACGTATACAATGCATGTGTGCACACACTGGGGAGTGGGGAAAAACTGTTCTTTTCATGACTTCCCTGGCAAAGCAGAATTCTTGAAAAATGCAGATCCTATCCATGCCTCGAGGCTGGGGTATAAATTGTGTAGAGGCAACATAAAGCAAGTGACAGAAAGATCAGCAAAGGCAGAACAGGATCTAAGTTGGTATGAACACGTGTGTGAGCGGCACAGAGAAAAACAAATTTGTTATCAAAAACCCTATGTACAGGTAAGAGTGCTATGTTTCCTGACGATTAACCATGAAGAAGCCAGTTTCTTCATGGCCATTTCCATATTTGGGAGGTATTTCTTGCATTTATCCAAAATCATACATCATTATCCCATATTACAGATGGGGAGACAGAGGCACAGAAACAACTAATTCCAGCAGGACCAGGACGCAGGGCAGGGCTGGTGTTCACCAGGAGAGCACATTGCCGTGGAGAGAGTGCCTGAAGCAGAGACTATGGCTGGCAGTCCCTGACTTCCCTATGACACCCCAAAATAGACGTCACATTATGGCTGTGTCTACACTGTACTGAATAGATAGATTGAGAGTTTAGAAATGCCTGGTTTCAAATGCTTAACAGAGGGAATTGTCTTGGTGGTTGGCCTGCCACTTTAAAGATTGTTGCCACTCATTGTTGTCACTGCTATGGAGTGAGACCTAGAAAATGTCCACTTGGCTCCCTAGACCTGTGTCCTCCACATGAGAAACTCCCTATGGTTCTGAGGCATAAGGATCCAGCTAAACCAACCAGGGGACAGATTCTAGCCTATTTCCAACTAAACATCCCAATAATCCAACAGCCTCAGGAAGGGAATGAAGTCTGAGACCTCCATGGTTTGAATGATCTAGCCCACGGATTCTCAAACTTCATTTTGCAGAAGGAATTCACTGAAAGAGCCTATTGGAAACAGAAATACAAGGCTCCACCCAGAATGGTTTCTGATTGAGTAATTCTGGTTTGGACCCAGAAATCTGCACTTTGAAAGAAGTACTGCAGCTGATTTAGTTGAAGTTGTCCTAGGAACAGTGACTTTGAGAAACACTGATGTAGCTGTTCAAACCTGTGCTGTTCCTCACATTAATAAGTATTTCTTTGCCAAGAGAGTGGCAAACTTTATTTGGGATAAGGAAGAAGTCTTAGTTCATGCTTTCTGGGAAGGTACAACAAAATAATGATCATAGCTAATATTTAATAAGCCCTTATTATGCACAAAACTAAACACTTTCATATATTACCATGAGTAGCTGTTTCAACAATTTTATTAAATAGGATCTATTCTTTAACTCAATTTGATTGCAAAGGAAGTCAATTTTAGAGAATCTCATCTACCGTGAAGTCTATACTCATTTAATATAGGTTGATGCCAATGTCCTTTACTCTCGAGATGTCCCACTCTGTGCTGGTAGAACCAGGAGGAAAGAAAGAGACCAGAGACCAATCCAGTGCATGCCGGGGAGGGGGCAGCAGACCAAAGCAATCTGCCAGCACTGAAGGATGTAACTCAGGGGCAGAGCTCTTGCCTAACGTGCTTGATTTCCCAGGACATTTACAGAAAAAAAAATTCAGAAAAGTACCAGGGAGTCTGCCCCTCGTCTCATCCAGTGGACAACCACTTGCACTATGCTTTTAGCTCTCTAATCTACCAGGGTTTCCAGATGGCAGGAACTTTCCTGGAACTCCAGTATCAACTACAGAGGCTTATTACATATAATTTGCCTTTGATTATTTTCAATCAGCCTGCCTTACTACAAATATATTCATTTGGTAAGATGTAGAATGTGACAAGGAGAGAGACAGCACTTTGGCCTTCAAATCTCCTGTTCAAATTCATGCTTAATGCAAGGTCAAGGGAGAAGGAAATTAGCGTGAGGAATGAGTATGGAATCTGTGAAGATGGTTCCAGAGAAGTGGAAGGCAGACACCTCAGCTAAGTCTTTAGATACTCAGAAAACAGGGGTGAAAGTGGGGTGTGAGTGTGAATGTTCCTTTACATCATTTATGCTAAGAGGTGCCACTAGGTCCCAGCAGTTAGCTGTATGTTAGCTCCTGAGACATTTATTTCTTCACTTGTAAAATAATAAACTTGAACTTGAAGGTGTCTGCGGATTCTCCCACTCCAGACCCTGAATATATAGTTATAATTCCTTGATTGAAGAGGTAACTAAGATGCATAAATATCAAACACAGGATTTATGTCTCAGGCGCTCTTTCAAGTGTTTTCTGCATTCCCATACATTGCATCTTCACAACTCCACGATGTCGGTGCTGTGATTCTTTCTACTTTGCACAGGGGGAAACTGAGGCACAGAAAAGTTAAATTACAACTCAGGGCCCCACAGATGATAGTTTAGTTAGCATTTGAACTCAAGTAGTGTGTGTGTGTGTGTGTGTGTGTGTGTGTGTGTGTGTGTGTGTCTGGAGACGGAATTCAGAACCTTGTGCGTGTTAGGCAATTGCACTACCACTGAACTACAAACTCCAGCCCTCAGCGACATGCTTGACCATTACGCTCCACAGCTTCTTTTTGAGAAGGCAAACTATAAGGAGAAATTTATCCTGAGCAACCCCCTTCCCCCTGGGTTCTCAACCTTCTTAACGCTGCAACCCTTTTTACTACATACAGTCCCTCACATTGTGGTGACCCTAACCATAAAATTGTTTTTGTTGCTACTTCATAACTATACTTTTGCTACTATAATGAATCGTAATGTAAATGCCTGTGTTTCCCAAAGGTCTTAGGCGACCCCTGTGAAAGGGTCGTTTGAGCACACTTCCCCCCAGGGTTGCGACCCATACGTGGAGAACTGTTACCCTGGTGTTTTAATTCTCCCTCTCTGAGATCTCACAGCATTTCTCTCTACTCTAAATCATTCCTTAGTTATCAAGTAGCTTTCAGATTTATAATTTAAATGAAACGGGGCGGAGGTGGGGTTATAGAACATGTATACCTTTCCGAAAAGTACCCTAAGCTTTAGGGAACCTTGTTGGGAGTTCTCATAATCCTGCCTTGCAAATGAGTATTGAAGGAAAGGAGACGCTACTGCTTCCAGAACTCTGCCTGTTTGGTAATCCACATGCAGGGCACTGGGCGTGACCCAGTTCTATACACAACGCTCCGTTCATCTTGGGTATGGGTCTCTACCTCTCCTGATGTTCCGGCTTGTCGCGCTGGAATCAGGGATCCCGCCCAAAGAGACAGAATGGAATGGTGATGTGGGGACGCAGTATGAGCAGGTCACAGTGGGGTGACCAGGAAAATGGCACGTGACCAACCCAAAGGTCCTTCTGAAATTGGACCAGGTATTTCAGGCTGGGAATCCAGCCACTTGGAATCCCACACTCCCTAAATTCAGATGGGGCTGAGGTTCTGCCTCTCGCAGCCCTTCCCAATGGTGCCATGGAATAGAAATGCAGTGATTTGGCGGTGTATGCCGCACTACTCACTTCCTCGCTGGAGAAAGGAGGCTACACCCCAGTACTTCATCTTGAACTTGGCAGGATCTTCGGTGTCTGTGAAAGTGCCCACCATGTCTGCGCACACTTCCCAGTTGCTGTAAAAAGCCAAGAGAATCCTGAGCCAAGTCTGGAAAGGGCTTCAACCCCATCCAAGGTGCTCCTTTCCCTTCCCAGCAAAGAAAGTTGAGCTCCCAACCAGGCTAAGGCGGGAGGGACCCACAGCCCACCAAGAGGCCACTGACCTCAGAATGCGGACTCGGCCCTTGGCTGTGGCGCTCATATGACCTTTCTCGTCCACGGAAAACTCAGCGATGATGTTGTCTTGCAAAAAGAGACCCTCGGGGTCCTTTTTGGCGATGGCGTACCACAGCCCAGAGAACTGAGAAAGAAATGAGAGAGCTGGGGACTAGAGTTTGGGGTCCACAGCTGGCCCGCAAGAATCGGGGGACCGGGGGTGATACCTACACGAGCCTTGTCGAAGTTCTCCTTGACTCGGAAGCTGCTCACCCTGCAGTCGCGCTCAGCGCTGCCGCCTCCCAGCGCTGCCAGTAGCACGAGCGCCCACACCCACTCCATCTCGCGCAGGAGTCCGCCCTGCGGGACAAGTGCCGGGTGACCGCGAGGCAGGAGGACCGGGCCGCTTGCCGCCCCATCCTGCCCCACCCCGTCCCGCAGCCCCTCGGGGGAGCGCGGCGACTCACCAGCAGGAGCCACGTGCAAGCCTGGCCGCCGCGTTCGCGCGCGCGAGGAGCCGGGGAGGCGAGCGGCTGTCCAGTGCTTTATAGCTCCGGGGGGAGGGGGTCGCGCTTTCGTAACCGTGCGGGGTGAAAGACCGCGGGGAGGTACCGGGGGCGGGAGGGGGGGCGGCTGGGCTTGCATAACGCGCCCTGACTCACCACCCGAACGCACGCGGGGCCCCTCCGCCAGCCTCGCCGCCCGGTGTCGCCTCTGCTCTGAGGTCCGCGCAGGGTGGTCTCGGTGGAGCCAAACTCTCCAGCCCAGACGATCCACCGGGCCAAGAGCTGGCCCGGGGACCAAGCTGCAGCCAGCTGCGGTCTGGGGTGGCCTCCAGGCCCTATTGCCCTGGCTGGAGGCCTACGTGGCCATGGTGTGATGATGGCCTCACTGAGCGGGAAAAAGAGACCTAGGATGCAGCCTGGAACATTAGTGTTCAGGCCCTGACTCTCCAAAGTGGCCCCCACTTCTTCTGTGGACTTGTTGTGGAGTTTGGGGGTTATTTTGTCTGTGATTTTTTTTTCCCCTTTGAAAAAGGGCATACTTTACTCTTTGAGGAGCTGTGGTACTATTTGCGTCAATATTTGTTTTTTAGTTTCATCATCTAGAACTAAAACACTCCCTGTTAAATATTTTCTAGAAACGCCACCTGGTCAGGACAGGAAATATTTTTGCAGCGCTGGTGGCCGAGTGGTTGATCGTCCACGTGTGTTGCCACACTTCTCTGAAACCACACTGAAAAACATAACTGCCAACTGTTTACCATACATTTTTATTTCTAAGCCAAAGTGGGTTCCCCTCCCCCCCCCAACAGTGGGGAAAACTGGCTCAGGAGTAGACAAAGGGGAGGGAAAGAATCCCATAACCTTAGTGGTCAGTAGTCAAAAGGCTATTGATTCGCTGACTGCTTGCCTATGGCGTGACACAACTTACTACGTTTTCCTCTGCATTTGGAACTTGCATTCCATCAAAGTGGTCCAAAGGGAAGAGTCGGATTAAATGAGATTTAGTGATTTTTCTTTTTGCCAAGAAAGTATTCGTGTCTCTATTGCCCTCGGTCAGACAAGTAGACAGTCATTTTTGCCATAGCTAGACCTGAAAATAAGAGGAGCTAGGGAAAGGACAGGAGGCAGACCACACAAAGAACTAAGCTGACGTTTCCTTCAGCAAGCTCCTTAGCCACATCTGGCCACCTTGCAAAGACACCTGTGGCTTCCTTCAGTTTCCTATGACCTTTTGAACATTGCCTGGTTCTCTGCTTTATGGCCCCTCCCCAACTCCTGCATCCATTGTATTCCCTGCAGCCTTGGTGGCACCAGAGACTATGTGTTTTAGGACTCCACAGTTAGGGAAGACTTTCTGGACAGCAGACTAACTGGGAGATTTGACTGGACTAGTTTTACCAAAGGATGTACATTGCCCCTCAGTATCAACAGGGGCTTGATTTCAAATTCATGGGCCCCACAAATTCAAGAATGTTCAAATCCTTTGATTAAAAAGATGCATTTGACTTTTAAATGCATTTTAAATGGCATTAAAAAGATGCATAAAAATCTACACATATCCTTGGATATATTTCAGTCTTCTCTGAAATTTTATATTATAATGGATTATAATGCTTAATAAAATGCAAACGTCATATAAATAACTATTGTGCTATATTATTTAAGGAATGACAAGAAAACAAAACACTATGTTCAGTATAGACACTTGTGGCATCTTGCTCTGCAAACTGTTGTTAACTGTATTGTGCAAAGAATAATGACAACCAGTCAGTAGAGATGTGGACGTTAGAGCCTAACCACATGGCTCATAAACAAGCCAAAGGTGTCCAATACTCCGACACACACACTGGAGAGAGGCTGGGGTCTGTGGGATTGTGGGAGGCCGCCACAGGCTGTGCAACATATCACATTTCCCCGTGGACTCAGCAGAGTGCTTGTTTTGCAGTAAATTCAATTTGTTTCTGTGTTTTTAGTTTCTCTGTCATTTTCCTTGAATATTTTTGGCTCACTGTTGGTTGAACCCACAGATAAAGTCGAACAGTGATCCCAACCAGCTCAAATAAGATGCGCTCAGGAGGATGTGGCAGAACCACGTGTTTTGTGATGTGCGGTCCATGTCTCTGCACCCAGGAAAGGCCTTCAGGGTACCTCCCTGGCATCTGCCCCGCACTGTATTCCCTCTTCAAACTCCAGAACTTGAGTGACAGCATGCCCATTGCCTCTGGAGGAGTATTTTTGAAAGAAAAGTTCTGGAATTGCTCCGATCCTTTCAGCCAGTTCTCCTGGAACATGTCCTGGTGGCTCCGGTGCTTGCTGTGTATGGAATAAACGTAGGGGTGTCAATGTGTCTTCTCCCAACAGTATGTATTCATTTACATGCTAGGTTGAAGGTGACCAGTCAATCCTTGCCTCTCCCTCCTCTCTTCCCTTCTCCCTCCTTCTTCCCCCTCCCTCCTCTTCTGTGCTCCCTCTTCTCTCAAACCATGATGTTTTAGATGCCAGAAAAGAAAAACAGTTTATTTTGGCATTTTATCCTGGATTTCTTCATGATTACAAATATGTGAATTCAGGTCAACTGACACTATGAACATCATAAATAACTTTTCAAACATGCATACACATGTATCCAAAGGGAAATATTTACAGCAGTTACTGTATACAATAGGATTCAAGACACTTAAGATTTATTTTTCTTTGTACCTCCTGGATTTTAATTTTTGTACAGGTAAAATGTCAAACATAAAACAAATATGTCATTTGCCAACATTTTTCTAGCTCTTTTTTTCTAGCTCTTTTTATGAGTAGAATTGTGTTTTGAGTTTGCATATAATTCACATAACGTTCATTTTTGCTATCCCTCACTTCAAGGCTGATAGTGGCTGTCTCTTTTCTTCTATAACACACATCATTTGTACAGGACAGATACAGACTTACCTTCCTTTAGTGAAATCAATGACTTTTCAGTGTAAAGTTTGTTTTTTACACAAGCTTTATCTAAATGATACACAAAAGTTAAAAGTGGTATAGACAGTTTTTGTTCTTGCAGAGAACTCAGGTTCGAGTCCCAGAATCCACATGACCACTCACAATTGTTTCAGGGGATCTCTTGGCAGGTACCAACCATGCATGTGCTGCATATATATACATGCAGGCAAAAACATTCATACACATAGAATAAAATTAATTTTTCTTGTTTGTTTGTTGTGCCACCACCATCTGGCTTGAAATAAATATTTTTTAAAGTTATTTATTTTAAAAATAAAAGGTGAAAAAAGATGGAAAGTAGCAGACTAATGCAACTGACTTTCTGGGTGTTCATTAATCGTGCTTGGAGGACTATACCAGTGTGGTTATAGGGACTAAAAGGCAAATATTTTGGTTTTTGCCTTCCAAGGTTAACTAGGTCCTAGGAGACTATGGGCCATCTGCAAATGGTCCTGAAGCTCTATCAAGTCACCTGTCTAATGGAGACCAGAGCCAGAGGCTGGACCTAAGCAGTGCACAGAGGCCGGACCTAAGCAGTGCACAGAGGCCGGACCTAAGCAGTGTACATTATGCGAAGAAGAGAGTCAGCACAGAAGGAAATGCCCTCCATGCTTCCAAAGAAATACTACACTCAGCAAGAACCTGACTCCTCAACACAACTGGTGAGAGAAAGAGAGAGAGAGAGAGGATTAATTAAAGGAGCCTGGGGTTCCTCTGAAGCTCAAGTAACCCTTGAGGACCAGACCATCAGCTGACTTTGACAATAAAGAAAGGGTTACTTTTGGTCACCTACATAGTATTAACACCCATCAGGAAAGTATAACTAAAGAGTTAAAGGAATGATTTCTTTTTAACAGTCTAAGGAACAACATTTGATGATGATCCAAATGCCATATATATTATAAATCCATACTCATCCATACTGATGCCAAGTATTTACTTTTTTCCAATTTATCTTGCTCAGTACTACAAGAACACATTTTATGATAATGTTTAATATGTTAATTGTGCCAAATCAATGGGATTCGCTGTAGTATGTCTATACATTTATATAGCACATATTGATTATGTCTATCTACTGCTCTACACCCCCCGACTCTTCTCCCCCCCCTCTGCCGTCTCCCACCCCTTTCCCGTTCCCTGATAAGCACTCTTGGAGTTTCAGGTCATTGGACTCTTGTTTCTCCATATGAGAGAAAACATATGATACTTGTCTTTCTGCATCTGGCTTATTTTGTTTAACACACTGGACTTGAGTTTTATCCATTTTCTTACAAATGATAGAATTTCAATTTTTTGGCTGAATAATAATACTCCACTATAATAGAAATTATATATTTGCATATAATTTACAACTATATATTACATACAAATTACATATTTTTCTTCATTTGTTGTTGAACATAGAGGCTGACTCCACCTCTTTTTTGTTTGTTTTTGTTTTTTTTTTTTCAAGACATGGTTTCCTCTATGTAACAGGTCTGGCTATCTTGGAACTCCCTTTGTAGACCAGGCTGGCCTCAAACATTCAGAGATCCGCCTGCCTCTGCCTCCCATGTGCTGGGATTAAAGGCGTGTGCCACCACGCCCAGCCAGAATACTACTGTGAATAATGCCACAGCAACCATGAGCGCAGTGTCTCATCTTTCCTGGCTCCATTTCCTTTGGGTATATATGCAGGAGCAAGCTAGCTGGATCCTTCCGAAGTTCTGTTGTTCCTTTGAGGACTTTCCAGACTGCTTACCATGGTGACTGTAATACTTCACATACCTCCCACCAGTGCACAAGGTCCCCTTCTCACCGCATGCTTGCCAGCATCTGTTGTTCTGGTAGTGACTGTTCTACCTAGATGAGATACAGCCTTAATACAGCTTCAATTTGCACTTCTCTTAGACCTAACTACATGTGTGATTTTTCTGACGTATCTAGTCACAATTTGAATTTGTCCTTTGAAAAGTATCTACTCAGATCATTTCCTAGTTTTTAAAATTTTTTTGTTAAATTGGTTTTGACAATCCCATCCATGTATTAATGAGTTCTGATTGTTTTCATCCCGCTGTCTCCTGTGCACCCCTTCTCACAAGTTCCTTTTTTATGTTCTTATGTTTAACTAGGTCACCTGAGTGAACATAGGTTTGGATGGAGCTATCCATTGGAGCTTGGTGGGTTTTACCCATGATTTTATTTATGGACTGTGTTATATTACTTTTTTAAAAAAAACTTATGTGTATGTGTGCCCTCAGAGGCCAGAGGGGGCATTGTATGAATCCTTGGTATTACAGGTGTCTGTGAGTCACCTGATGTGGGTGCTGAGATCTGAAGTGGGTCCTCTGATAGGGCAGTAAACACTCAACTGCCAAGCCATCTCTCTAGCCCCAGTGCTACATATTGATTTATATGTGGTGAACTATCCTTGAATTCTTGGAATGAGACCAACTTTGTTAGGACTGGATGGCTTTGCTATAGAACTTTGTCAAACTTTTAAAGAAGAACAGTACTTCTCAAACTGTTTTGTAGAGTTTAAAGAAAGGGAACTCTTTATTAAAAGATGTAAAATTTGTGTGTGTGTCTGCGTATCCATGTATGTCTGTATCTGTATAAGTACATGCACATATGTGTGAGGGTGCCCTCGGAGGTTAGACGCAGCCATTGGGTTTCAAAGAGTCTCTCTCTTTGGCTGCAGAGATGGATCAACTATTAAAAGCACTTTGCCTACTGCCCTTGCAAGGGGCCAGAGTTCAGATCCCACTTAGGTGGCTCATAATCATCTGTGACTCCAGCTCCAGTGGACCCAATGGCTGCTTTGTTAACGATGTGAAGCTGTGTTGCACTTGTTTCTGTTGCATTTGTTAATGATGTAAAGATATACTACATTGGTTTCACTTTGCCTGCCTAAGGCACCTGATTGGTCTAATAAAAAGCTGAACAGTCACTAGCTAGGCAGGAGAGGTATAGGTGAGATTGGTGGGCAGAGAGAAGGGGGGGGGGGAAGGGAGGAGAGGAAAATGAGGGAGAAAGAGAGGGACATGCCCTGGACCAGAAGCCAGGCATCCCTCAGCCAGCCATGGAGACAGTAGGACAGTAAGATATACAGAAAGAAAGGAAGGTAAAAAGCCCTGAGGCAAAACATAGGCAAAGAGAAACAGGTTAAGGTATCAGACCTAGCAAGAAACCGTCCTAAGCTGAGTTATTATCATAACTAATAAGTCTCTATGTCACGATTGGGAGCTGGTTGATGGCCTAAAAGAGAAAGCAATCCTGTTACACTCTTTCCCTAAAAATCTCCTTTCCCAATGGCCCTCATGTAAGAAAACTTGATCTTAGAGCCACTTTAAAGGAACAAGACTGGGGCTTATTACTAAGAGAGTTAAACACGGTTTTAAAATATGCCTACTGTCTATATAGAACAACTGGGGGGATCAAAGGGCTTTGGAGAAGAGGGAAGAGTTAATATTTATTTTTGTGTTGCTTGGATGTGAAACCCTTTTGTCTCCCACACCAATGCTCACTGAAATGATTAAAGCTGCTATGTACACAAAACCCAAAACCCCAAGCACGTCTGAGGTCTATATACAAGCCATCCTGATAGCTATCATACAAGAGCAGTTTAAAGAGTCTGCCTAAGCTATTGCAAGGTAACCAAGGGAGAGGTCTGGGATTCTTTTTGGCCGTGGACAACAGCAGTTGGGTTATTCTTCTGGAACAGACATTGCCGCTTGACTCTTGCCTGGCTGTTCAGAGGTTCTCTGGTGATTCTCGAGGACTTAGGAGCTAATAATGCTGAGGGATTTTGGGACTCAAAGAACTGACTAATCCACTGCCTCTGGGCTGCCATAAGCCGAGGTCTCAGGCCGCGTCCCATACAGTTTGAGAGAACCGCTAAGCAACCTTTCTGCTTTCCCTTGGGGGCCTAATGAGCTGTCACTGAAGCTTCCTTGATGATTTTGACCAAGATGGATTTCCTTTTCATCATACTGGCCCAGGTGTCACTCTGAGGGATCTTTCTCTCTGGACAGCAGCATCAACACAAGCCACACCATGGGTGAGATCAGACAAGATGCTGTGGAGAGATACCTGGAAGAGAACCCTCAGTTTGCCAAGGAGTATTTTGACAAGAAGCTTCGGGTAGAGGCGCCGGGGCCAATCTTCCAAAATAGCCATTCAGGGGTCCAGGCCAGCATGTCTCTCCCTGAGATGTCACAGGTGGAGGAGTCAGCCCTGTGCCTGGAGCTACTGTGGCAGATGCAGGACGAGGCAGGCAGTGCCGAGCAGGTGGCTCACAGGGCCCTGCAGAGGCTGGCTCAGCTCCTCCAGGCTGACCGCTGCAGTATGTTTGCATGCCGAGCCAGAAATGGTATACCCGAAGTGGCCTCCAGGCTGCTGGACATCACTCCAACTTCTAAGTTTGAGGACAACCTTGTGGCCCCTGACAGAGAAGTCGTGTTTCCGTTGGACATTGGGATAGTTGGCTGGGTCGCTCATGTGAAGAAAGCCATTAATGTCTCAGATGTGAGAAAGGTAGGTGGCCCTTCCTGTAGTGGGGCAGAGGTCTTGTCACAGACCTAGCCAGACTATAGTTAACAAAATACAAGGTGCCCATCAAAGCTGGGTTTTAGAGGAGCGGTGAATACAGTTTTTATTGTAAGTGTAAGTGAGTCTTTAAGTGTTTTTGTTTGTTTGTTTTCGTTTTTTTTTTTTAAATCAGGTGCTCCTGGCTGGCTAGGTCTAGTATGTTCCTCATCTTCTCCCCACTTCCTCCATTGCTTTGGGGACTACCATTGTGCCAAGCCCACTAGGAGACTAGCACACCAAAGTCTAGCACAGGGAACCGTTCCCAAGCCTCTCAGTCACAACCCTTGGAGGTTTCTCTGCGATGAATTGGCTAATACCTAGATTCTTCCATCCATAGGTTCACTGTGCAAAAGTTCCTATTCAAAGGTTAAAATCTTTGACTTGAATCCTCACAAATGTGGATTTAAGTGATTCAGTGCCCGTCCCCCACAACTGGGATGATCAGTCGCAAGTTCCAGTGGTCACAAATTCCAATTATATAAGGAGGCCTTTGCACCCTGCTAATGACCAAGACATCACTGTCCTAAGACAAGGCATCACTATGCTCCTTATGGAAACAGAGAAATCAGCTCTTTCTTCTGACCACTGGCACACATGGTCATTTTAGAAAAGCATTATAAAACGCTAATTACCCATAACCCCTCACTGGGAAGCACCCAGAGTGCCGGCCCGCGGTTTCTGCCGGCAGTGCTCTCTTACACACATGTCTGTCTCGTTACTGTGACTTACTGTTAACAGACAGGGACACCCCTGTTCTGATGGAGGGGAGATGAGTCAGAGGGCAGCCCCTGAAATGCATTCTGTTCAGGGTTCATAAACTGACTCGTGACTAAGGGCAGCTGAAAGGTCGGAGATAATCTCCAAATACCTCCTGAAGCTGATTACAGGAGGCTTACCCAGACAGCGAGGATCAGTGTGTCAAACATTAGCGCCATTCCGCAAACAACCGCAGGACGCTCCTGAGGTCCAAGGGTTGATCTGCTCTAAAGACCGCATCTCTTGACCCCCGCCAACAGGCTATGTGCTGATGTTTTTGAATGAGAATATACTTCACATCTCCAAAATTACAAAGACATCAAACTTCAGAATCTGATGTGCACCATTTTTTTTTTCTGAGACTTTTTTTTTTCCTAAGGAGAATTGGGCAAAATGATTTCTGGTAGGGAGGAGATAACAGAAAGAATGCGCCCTGGCCTGTCTTGTCCCTGGAGCATCGCAATAAGGATGATGGACTCTGGGAAAGTTTATCCGTGTTTCCCTCAGCACTCCTGGTATTCAGAGTCAGGTGGAGAGGGAGAAGCTGAGCTCAGCGGGAGTCCGAGGCCTCTTTTCTCTCTATAGTCTATAAGCACCTTAGGCACTAGAGTGGAGCAGTTCAACTCCAGCTAGCTGTGAAATCAGATTAATAATGCCTGTGCTTGCGACTCCCAACAGACCAACCACAGTAGACACTCTTAGTTTGGGACGAGGGCTCCCTGGGTGGTTCTAATACCGGCCAGTGCTGAAAAGCACAGGTCTGTCTGGTGAGCAGATGCAGGGCACAAAGAGAACTTCCTCAGATGTGGGCTATCTGAGCAGGGAAGGCTTGGCGAATCTTTAGTCCAACCCTCTCCTCTTTCATACGGGAAGTTGGAGGTCACAGAACAGTGTCTGCCCCAGAGTCCTTGGTAGACATCAGTGAATGAGAAGAGCTGGGACGGAATCAAAGGCTCCCGACTCTGGCCAGTGCCCTACCTCTGCTCTGCATCTCTATAATGTCCCCTGCTTTGGCCACTGCAGTAAAATCTGCAGCAAAGAAAAGTCGGAGCTGAAGTTTTTTGTTTGTTTGTTTTGTTTTTGTTTAATTACTTATTTTTATTGTTTTTATTGAGCTACACATTTTTCTTCACTTCCCTCCCTTCCTCCGGTCTCCCCTTCTTCCCTCTTCTGTGACCCCCATGCTCCCAATTAATTCAGGAGATTTTGTCTTTTTCTTCTTCCTATTTAGATCCATGAATGTCTCTCTCAGGGTCCTCCCTGTTGTCTAGGTTCTCTGGGCTTGTGGAAGCCAGAGTTTTAAGGGAACTCAGAATCACTCTTTACCTTTCCATTGCATTTGTCAGTTAGTAAATAATCTTCACTTCTTAACCTTCTTTGATTTTTGTTTGTTGGTTTGTTTTTTGAGACAAGGTTTCTCTGTGTAGTCCTAACTGTCCTGGAACTAGCTCTTGTAGACAAGACTGGCCTTGAACTCACAGAGATTTACCTGTCTCTGCCTCCCAAGTGCTGGGATTAAAAACGTGCACCACCACTGCCCGGCACCTTGTTTGTTTTTTGACAAGGACCCTTTACAGATAGCATGGCCCACGGCGACATTTCCATCTCTGTAGTAAGAATTTGTTCCAGTCGGAAAGGCAGGGCTAGATAGCCCAAGGACACTAGGTAAAACCATATACCACTGTCTTAAAAAACAAAACAAAATCCTAGGTTGGTGTTTACATTTCTCCTTTGGTAGCATACAGAATACCTTCCTGTACCAAAGATACTAGAACACAGGGATAGAGGCACCATCCCTGTAGGCTCTATGTAGGCACGGGTTTGACATCTCTGTGTTCAATGAGTTGTGTAGGTGTTGTCTTAGCAACGAGGCCCTGAGGGCAGTTTGTGGACAGCAACCTAGAGTCTTGGGCCTACGAGTCTCATCCCTCTAGAGTGGGCGTTCTCTGAAATTGCAGAGCCTATAATAAGTGCCTCCTCAACCTGTTTCTCAAGTCCTTGACTAGGAGCACTTACTCTCCAAACTCAGCCATCAAGTCTTGCCATGCGTCAGCATTACCTCCTGCGGCTGCTGTAGGAGTTTATATCCAAGGAGATCCATTTCTTTCTCTTCTCTCAAAGGAAAGAAAGTGTGAAAGGAAAGACCTTAGCTTGAGGAAATTTTGGAGAACTGGTAAGCACTGGCAGTGGCAAGGGGATCTCATCAAACAATCCAAGGGGACAAGAATTTAAATGTGCCAGACACGATGACACATGCCTACGATCCCAGCACTTGGGAGGCCAGAGGCAGGTTGAACTCTCTGAGTTCAAGGCCAACCTGGTCTACGTAGCAAGTTCCAGGACAGTCAGGGCTACATAGTGAGACCTGTCTTGAGAAACATTAATCAATCAATAAATAAAATAAAAATAAAAACAGTACACAGCATACCCAAACTTATGGGACACAATGAAGGCGGTTCTAAGAGGCAAGTGTATAGCACTGATTGCCTACATTAAAAAATTAGAGAGATCTCATATTAGTAACCTTGCAGCACAGCTGGAAGCTCTAGAACGAAAAGAAGAAATCATACCCAAAATGGCAAGAAATAATCAAACTGTTTATTGAAATCAGTAAAATAGAAACAAACAAAAAACAATGAAAGACAATGAAACAGAGAGTTAGTTCTTTGAGAAAATCAACAAGAACCATCAGCCTTGGGCAGCCTTCTTTCCAACCAGTCTGAACAGAGCCTAAGCAGTCAGTGACCAGCTTCCCCAGTAGGAAAGGAAACAGCGTGTGTGTGTTCGGGGGTAATCTCAGCTTCCTGTTGTTAAAAGATTTCCTCCTTTTAACTTGGTCTCAACCATCAAGAATCAGTGACTCTTTTATTGACCAAGCACACCTGGTCCCCAAATTCCTGCTCATATGATTGCTATGGAATAAGGTGACTCCAAATGACATTCTGCTGTCCTCATAGATCGACACCTTGTTCAGCCATCATAGAGAAGCTTCCTCCTGCAGCAGATAGGAACAAATACAGAGACCCACAGCCAGACGTCATGAAGGGAATGACAGACTCTGAAACAGTCCTAAGAGGGATGTCTTGAGCAAATCTCCCCCCACCCCCCGCCCAGGGTTGAAGAGTATCTGCAGAAGAGGAGGTCAGAAAAAGTGCAAGAGCCAGAGGGATTGGAGGACACAAAGAAAACAAGGCCCTCTAAGTCAACAAGATCAGTGTGTATATGAACTCACAGTGGCTGAGGGAGCATGCGCAGGGCCTGCATGGGGCTGTAGTGCATGGGGCTCTCGAGCTGAATGGAGAAAAGCACACATCTCTCAGCCCGAAGTTATCTCCAACTGATAACTACTCGCAAATGAAATTTTCATTTTCTCCCATGGAGCCTTGCTAAGGAAATGAATTGCTCTTAGGGGTCGCCTGCGTGCCCAGTTGTGTTTGGCCAGCAGAGAATGAATACAGTAGCATCTTTATTATACTGTATCACTATCCCTTAGAAGCCCATTTGTTTTCAGCTGAGACAGAAAGGGGGTGGATCTGGACTGGAGGGGAGGTCGGCAGAAACTGGGAGGGGAAACCATATGCAAGGAACAATAGGAAAAAAATATTTTCAAAAAAAGGAAAAGAAAGTTTAACGTTCATAATCAAACCTGCACAAATAATTTCATGCAACCTGTTCCTCCAGTCAAAGGGGTCTTTGCTCTGGAAATCCATCTCATAAAAGCAAGAACAGGCATGGCTGGTGCGGTCTTGTTTGCAGCCTGCTCAGGAGAGGACAGTCACATGGAGTGTCATCTAGGATCTAAGAGTGGAGTCCACAACCACAGGCTTCACTCTGGAGGACAGTCCCTAAGACGATGTTAAGTGATTCAAATATCACATAAAGTTAGACAAGTAAATAGAAAATAGAGACATCTTTGTCCAATCACAGAGAAAGGTCTGGAAGGTCACCAGGAAGTCACTACAATCTTCCTTACGTGAGAGAAGTTAGGAGGTTTTAGAGCAGTGGTTCTCAGCCCTCCTAAACCTGTGACCCTTTAATACAGTTCTTCATGTTGTGATGATTCCCAACCATAAAATTATTTTTATCGCTACTTCATAACTGTAATTTTGCTACTGTTATACATTCTAACACAAATATTTTTGGAGATGGAGGTTTGTCAAGGGGGTTGAGACTCACAGGTTGAGAACCAGGGGTCTTGAGGGATTATTGATTCTTTTCTTATGCTTTGTTAGAGGGATTGGTGGTTTCAACTGTACAGTTTGCATTTGCAGTCCTGATGTCCAGTGTGCTTCCCCTCCCTGCGCACACTGCTATAACCTGGTGACCCCCTTTTCATCTTAGCACCTCACTTTCCACCAGGTTGTGACATCACCTCTTTCCTCCTGGTCCTAGCTTTGCCTGATCCAGATAAGTTACTCCTTGGGTGGGAAATGAACATTCCCACACGGACAGTTTCATCACACACTGATTACAGTGACGTGGGATGGGGCGGAGGGCGGGACTACTGAACCAGAGCTCCAGCAATCTGTTCGCGGGACTTTAGAGAGTGTCTTAGAGCTACCACTCTCTGATTCTGTCCTATTTTGGCAAGTTCATGAACGTTTTTATTTTTTCCAGAACAGTCATTTTTCTGACTTTATGGATAAGCAAACTGGGTACGTCACCAAGAACCTGCTGGCAAGCCCGATTATGATGGGAAAGGAGGTCCTTGCTGTGGTCATGGTGGTAAACAAAACCAATGCTCCTGAGTTTTCCAAACAGGATGAGGAGGTAATGCTAACCCAGTGTTCACCAGACGCGCACAGGAAGTGACTTGTACAACCAAAAGACGCGATCCCAACTATAACTTGTTCCTCTCTGTGGCCTGTAGGTCTTTTCCAAGTACCTCAGCTTTGTTGCTGTGGCCCTAAGGCTGCAGCACACCAGCTACCTATACAGTGTGGAGTCCCGGAGAAGCCAGGTAAGGGGACAATAGCAGTAGTTATCCCATGCTCCTCTGCTCTGGCAGAGGGACCCAGAAGCAGCAACAATCCAGACCCCTCTTATCCCCCATGAGGGCTTAATCCACAAGGAGCAGATCCCCAGACCTCGGCCCAGGCGGCCTCACTGCCTTCCCTCCCAGCCTTCAGCCCTCCATTTGTGTGCACAACCGACTGAACTTGTTCAGTCTATGCCCTCGTTGCCTGTGGATTCTGCACCTAGGATGTGGTGGTGATTACAGTACCCACCTCATATGGTTGGGCTGACTATTAAATTGTCGCTAGTGCTCACTTAAAGCTCTTAGTTCATTGTAATTTATTTGTGGCTATCATTTCCATGAGAGAGAGAGGGGCAAAGAGGAATATCCGCAGCCAGGATCCTCAGTCCCTCATCCATATAATACAGGAGTGGGCCTTGAGATGAATGGGCCTAAGGTCTCTCCCTATTCCAGCATTCCAGGTTAGGCTAACTCTGACTAGCTAAGGATGCAGGGAGGAGTTCACAGGTCCCTTGGCAGCCCACTGATAGTGGACCCTTTGCAAACATTCTTTATGCTGGACCGATCACGTGTCCTTCCCTTTCATAAACCCATGGCTTGGAAAAGGTCATGGGTTTATGACCCACGATTACACATAACTCCACTTAGAGAGCCCACAATGGAGGTTGTTGGAAGTTCAACATAGAACTGCAGTTTCTTGTGAGATGTGTTCATTTTTGAATATACTTTTTGGGGTTTTTTTTGGACTAATATTCTCTCTGTGTGTCTGTTTCTTTCCCTCCCCGTCTCTCATTTTGTTCTGTTTTCTTTTTAATGCTCACTTTCAGATCCTTATGTGGTCGGCCAATAAAGTATTCGAAGAGCTCACCGATGTTGAGCGGCAGTTCCATAAAGCGCTGTACACCATTAGAACATACCTGAACTGCGAGCGCTACTCCATTGGTCTCCTGGACATGACCAAAGAGAAGGTTTTCCTCTTCCATATGCCTCACTTCCCCTTGGGTCACCTAAAGAATGCATACCAAAATGAAACATGGTTCACTGACAAGCAGATATGCAAACACCCAGTCGTGACCGAGAGCAAGAGCTAGGGCTACAAAGGCACAGCCCAGGGGCTAACTTGAGCAGCAAGGAGCAAAGGGACACAGGCTTCATATTTGGCTCATCTGTCTCACACCTGTATCCATCACCAGCAAGTCTCTTGTTTTGATTAATTATTAGTCTTTCATTTTAGACTAGTTTTATGCTTATAATAAATGGAGCAGAAAGTACAGAATTCCAGTATCATCCCCCACTCCCGCTACCAGATTTCCTATTGTTAAAATGTTGCATTAGCGAGGTATATACAGAATAACCAAGGGTTTATTTATTTATTTATTATTTTTATTTTTATTTTCTGAGACAGGGTTTCTCTGTAGCTTTGGAGCCTGTCATGGAACTCACTTTGTAGACTAAGCAGGCCTCGAACTCACAGAGATCTGCCTGCCTTTGCTTTATGAAAGGCGTCTGCTACCACTGATGCACTTCCTCCAGTAAGGCTCCACTTAGAGCTTGCTTAGCAACCATAAACTCCTTTAGCCTGCTTTTGTCGCTAATGCTTTTATTTCTACATCTAATGTAATAGATAATTTTGCAGGGTATAGAAGCCTGGGTTGGCACCTGTTGTTTTCTAGAATTTGAAATACATCTTTCCTGCCCTTCTGGCTCTGGAAGTTTCTTTCAAAAGGTCAACTGTGATTCTTATGAGCTTGTCTATTCCCATCTTGTCACTGTGTTCCTTGTGCTATATAGTCATGTTTTTACTGTGATGTGATGTAGGGAGTTGTTGTTTTGCTTTGCTCATGGTCTTGTTTATTTGGATTTCTATATGCCTCTTCTACTTAGATGGATCCCTCTTCCTCTAGGTTCAGGCAATTTTCTACTCATTGTATTAAAAAATATTTTCTATGCCTTTTACATGGTGTTATTCTCCTTCCATGCCCATAATTAATATATTTGATCTTTTCACAATGTCCCAAAGTTCTTGCATATTCTCTTTGTATTTTTTATTTAAATTTATTGTTGTTTCCAACTGAATGTACCAATTTCTATATCTTGTCTTCAAGTCCTGATGCTTGCCCTTCCTGTGAACCATTCTATTAGTGAGGTTGTCTGTTGAGCTTTTTATTTGACTCAGTGAAATCTGTATTTCCAGCATCATTTCAGCTTGGATTTTCTTTTGTATGTTTGTCTCTTTATCACACCTCATTTTCAGAACTCACATTGACTTCCTTGTTTTATCCATCTGTTTATATGTTCTCATGGAATTTACTCAAGCATCTACCTTTGTCTTCTTTCATTTCTTTGAACATAGTTATCCTTATTCCTTTGGAAATTTTTTTGTCTGGAATTTCAACTAAATCACTGTCATTGGGGGCATTTACTGTAGTATGTTTTAGATTTTGGAGGGGATCTGTTGTCTTGGGTTTTCATGTGTTTTGTATTGAGAGCTGTGTATCAGGAGTTAGATTATTGATTGTATTTCTAAAAAAAAAAAACTGCTTTGAATTTAGGTCACCTTTTTTCATCCAGTTGGAAATGTTTGCAATATTCAGAAGAGGCTAGGTCATAGTGAGTTGAGGCATCATTCTCCTTTGTAAAACACTGGGGACCTAAGACTGTATTCCCAGCCCTGCCCTGTGACAACAATCCATATCCAGAGGTAGGAAGACGCACTAGGAAAATAGAATAATACTTGATTGTGCCACAATCACCCCTTAAATACTAACCATTTTAGGAAATAAAGGGGCATTGATAACACTATGTGTACTACTAGATTAGTTACCATGGGTGTCAGAAAGAATACGAAGAAATCACAGTAAGACACGTAGTTACTATTGGGGAGACAGAAAAACGGCAGAAGAGAGAAATATCGGGGCCCAAAAGTCAGGGTGATGAGGGAATTTAGGTGAGAGGCAGACTGAAGAGGAATAAAGACATGCTGTAGGACAGTGTAGAATGTCTTTTCTCTCATAAGGCACAGGAACCATGTAAGTCAGGCAGATCATAGTCTTTGGCAAGAGAAAAAGCAAAAGAATAAGGAGAAGCAAATCTAAAATGAGAAGAAAGTAAGCAAGATAGGGCAAGAAGGAAGTTGAGATGGCCTTGGGTACTAAACACAGGTGGAGTAGATGAGGAGGGAGAGAAAGCTGGGTGGGGACATAGGTTATAAAAACTAATTATCCGAGGCTGGCTCTCATTTGTCTCTCCCATGCTCCTTCTCTACTGTGTCTTTTGTCATCAGAATCTCAGTAAGTCACCCTAGCTGGCCTCATACTCACTGTATTTAGCCCAGGGTAGCCCCAAGCTCAATACAATGTTCTTGCCTCAGCCTTCTGAGTTCTAGAATTACAGGCTTGTGGTGCCATGCCAAACATTTTGATAACTCATTTAAAATTTTTGTTTTTTAAGATTAAAAAAGTGACAATTGCACATCTTTATGGGGTCTAGTGTGATATTTTCATATATAGATACATTATGAAATGGTTATAGCAAAGTAATTAATATGCTGATCACTTTGCATAGTGGTGATACCATTTAAATCTAGTCTTATTTTTTTTTTGGATTAAGAAGCAAAGTTTACTTTTTTATTGTCTGCAGGAAACTCATCTTAGATTTAAAGATAAGCAACATTTCAATGTGAAAGGAAGGAACAGGATTTCATGCACATGGGACCAGGAAGGAAGGAGGATTTACTCTCTTACTACCTGACCAAAGACTTCAAGCTAATACTTATCAGAAGAAGTAGAGAAGGACATTTCATTCCAATCTAGGGAACAATTAATCAAAAAGACATTGAAATCCTATGAACTCTGGTATAGCCAGTTTCATAAAAAGCATACTACTGCAATTAAAGACACAGATTAACATCAACTGATTAATAGTAGGTGATCTCAGTACCCACTTTTCTCCAATAACAGATTATCTGGACAAAAAAATAAACAGAAAAATATCAGAATTAAATGACATTATACATCAAATGGACCTAACACTATCTACAGAACATTTTAGACAAACATGAAAGTATACACTTTCTACTCAGCAGCCCAGGGAAGCTTATCTAATGTGAGCTACATCCTGGGACACAAACCAAACTTTTACAAATTCAGAAAAAATATAGAAATAACTCTGTGTATGCTGTTTGATCATGATACAATAAAACTTTAAATTATAAGTCTAGTCTTTTAAAAGCTTTGAAATATATAGTACATATTCACTTTAGTTTGTTGTAGGAGGAGCGGGCCGCATTCCGCAGCCTGCCTAGCTTAACCCCCAAAATAACAACACAGAAATTGTATTAATTAAATTACTGTCTGGCCCTATATCTAGCCTCTTCTTGACCAACTCTCACATCCTGATCTAACCCATTTCTACCAATCTGTGTAACACCACGAGGTGGTGGCTTACCGGGAAAGATTCTAACCAGTGTTCGTCTCAGGCAGGAGTTTCATGGCGTCTGCCACACTGCCTTCTTCCCAGCATTCAGTTTGCTATACTTTGCCTAATTTCTGCCCTATCAAAAGGCCAAGGCAGTTTCTTTATTCAACCAATGAAAGTAACACATAGTCAGAAGGACCTCCTACACCATTAGTTGTGTTTTTCTTTTTCTTTTTTTTAAGAACTTTTTTTAGAAATATTTATTTATTTATTATGTGTACAACATTCTGCCTCCATGTATCCCTGCACGCCAGAAGAGGACACCAGATCTCATTACAGATGGTTGTGAGCCACCATGTGGTTAATGGGAATTGAACTCAGGACCTCTGGAAGAGCAGCCAGTGCTCTTAACCTCTGAACCATATCTCCAGCTCCTGGTTGTGTTTTTCTGTAGTAAATCCTGTAAACTTGCTGCCTGGCTGAAACACTGTGGTATTTGCATAGCTCCTCCCTGTCCTGACAATGGCCCAACCTCGAGTTTCTGGTATCTACATTCTACCCTCTGCTTCTGTGTTTGCCTCTTCAGATTCCACACACGCATTGACCCATGTGTTTGTCTTTCTGTGCCTAGCCCATTTCTCTTAGCACAGGTTTTGCTTTGTTTCTTTTCTTTTCTTTTTCTTTTTTTTCAGGCTGGATAATATCTTATTGAATATATGTTCCACATTTTCTTTATCCGTTCATTCGCTGATAGACACTTAGGTCAATTCCACATCCTTGCTAAAGCTCATATATTTTTGCTAGTGAATAGTAGTGCATCCTAAGGTGGCCTGTTTCTCACACAGTGAAGGACATTATGGTTGCTTCTAATTTGGGGCAAGTATGAGCAACGCTGCTGTAGACATTATGTATGGGTTTTTGTGTACACATGCTCTCAACTCACTTGAGTAAATGGCAGAAAGTACAGTTGTTGGATCGTCCAGGGAGACTGTTTATCTTTGCAAAGCATTGTCAATCTGTCTTCCCAAGTGACTGACTATCCCTTTTGCGTGTCTACATTCTCCCTCAGAGTTAGTGGTCTCTGTATTTGGGTTCCACCCATTTCAAGACATGTGGTGGGGCATCATAGTTTGACTTTGCAGTCCCCAGCCACATACGATGTTGAATAGTTTTCGTGTGCTTCCTTACCATAGTGTTTCTCATCTGCTGAAATGTCTATTCAGATCTCTCGCCCATTTTTAAGTTGAGTTCTCTGCTTCCTGGTGGTTAGGTTTCAAGAGATCTTTGCATCCAGAAATGATAGTATGTATTCACAGTCCCAGGACTCTGGAGTCTGAGGCAGGGGAAGAGCTTGAATTTAAGACCAGCCTGAACAAATTAGAGACTTTGAATGTTCTAGATACCAGTCTTGTATTGCAATATTTTCCTCCCAGTGAAAATTTAAAAAAAGATGAAATATTTCATTCTTTTTTGAGGAACATTTCTTTTTTTAAATTTTCTAATTTTTTATTGTTTTTATTGAGCTATAATCTTTTCCACTCTCCTTCCTTGTGAGGAACGTTTCTATAGCAAACATTTTAAGTTGTAATACTATCCAATACCTTTTTTCTTTACATATCGTGCCCTGGTTCTGTGTCTAAAAAGCCTCTCTAAACTCAAGCTCATCTGGATTTCCCCCTGGTCAACTTCCAGAATCCTTACAGTTTTGTGTTTTGTAGATAGTAGGCCTATAGGTTATTCTGAGTTATTTCTCATTGAGGAAACAAGGTTTCTTTTCTTCCTGGATGTTGTTTCAGTACAATTTGTTGAATAGACTAGCTTATCTTATATTCTTTGCTCTTCTGCCAAAGATCAGTTGGTTGTGTTACATGGGCCTGCTTCTCTCTGCCCTTCCACTTACTGATTTTTCTTTCCTTTGTTAATTCCACACTGCCTTGACTGCTACAGTTCTAATGCAGGGCCTGAGGTTGCTACGGTTTTAATACGAGTCTTGAAATCAGGCAATGTCAGCTCTCTGTCCTTCATTTCAGCAAGGTTTCCCATGGCCCTGGTTCTTGGCTTTCTCGCCAGCACAGCAGGGGCATCTCTCATTTTCAGCTTTGAAAACTGGAGCGATCTAAGACATTGAGTACATTGTAACTTCAAAATGATCATTAGTACCAATTTGACATTTCGTATCTGAAAAAATCATCTTAAAGTAGAAAGTATGATGACCACTCTCATCTTTGATTCTGTTGGACAGTTGGGATTTCAATATAACTGACTCAGTATCATTTATATTTCTTATCATTCATGTGATTGGCAAATGTTTTTCAAAGTCAATGTTCTAAGCGAGCGACATAGGACCAGACAGCTTAAGAACAGGGTTCTAACACCGGCTGTAGGACTGAAGATATTGTCTAGGATGCTTCTGGTTACCAGGGAAACACCGCTTCCATCACTTTTCCTCTGAAGAATACCTTTATCAAGTAGCCCCTCAGCAGACGTCCCCTGACCCGATTTGTAGACTCCCCTGACTTCATTCACTGGTCTAAACTGAGCCACATACCTGCCCTGGAATTAATCTGGGTGCTTCATGTAGATCCCTTACGGGATGGATAGGACCCCTCTTTTATAAACAAATTACCACCTGATATCCAAACGAAATGGGGTTCAACTAGCAAGACAGGGAGAATGGGTATTAGCTAAGGAAACTGACACTGCTGGCCACTCTGAGAGACTTAAACTAAATTTCTTAACCTACCTGACCTTAATTTGGTTGTTCACAAAACAATTGCTGTACATGGAATTCTTTGAACCATATGCAAATGTTTGGCGTATACTGTTCATTTAATCCTCACAGCAAACTGAAGTTGGGCTGTCCCCATTTTACAGATAAATAAAAGATAAGCCACCTTCACATAGTCACAGGTTCATGAGCAATATTGCTGAGAATTAGGGTTTTCTCTCAAGTCTAAAACTCCAGAACGATAGAGAGTAACATAAAGTGTGTGAGTGTGTTAATTTGGGTAAGGTAAGGCTAGCTTGTTTAATAATGTTTAAATATGGTTGCCTCCAGGAATTTTATGATGAGTGGCCAATCAAGCTTGGAGAAGTTGAACCTTACAAAGGACCAAAGACTCCAGATGGCAGGGTAAATGCAAACATCTTCTTTAGTGCTGTCTGGGTACCGTGCCAAGAAAATGAAGTGCACGGAGGAAAGAAACTTCACTGGGACTCTGCCAAGCACAGTCCTGCACAGCAGGGTGGACCTGAACATTTCATTAAGCTCTTGCCTTCCTTTTCCCCAAACCCCAAACTTGGCGGGTGAGTCTGTGGTTCTCTGCATGAGACAGGCATCAGAGCCACTGGCACAAGGTTGGTTTTTTGTTTTTTGTTTTTTGTTTTTTGTTTTTGAGACAGGGTTTCTCTGAGTAACAGTCCTGACTGGCCTGGAACTCACTCTGTAGACCAGGCTGGTCTTGAACTCACAAAGATTTGCTTGCCTCTGCCTCCAGAGTGCTGGTATTAAAGGTATGCCCCACCAACACCGGGCAACACAATATTTGAAGAAATCCATGGGCTCCTTTTCAGCTATTCGGGATGGGGACCCCCTGGGGGCTGGGTTAGGCTTACTGCCACACTCTGCTGCAAGCTTCGTGGCGGCAGGAAGTGCATTCACTTCTCTGCCACCATACACTCTGCTCATGTTGAGCAGAAGTTGACAGTTTTGCTGGGCCTCAGATTCTTCATTGGCCCCAGGTCCTCCCAGCAGTGACCTCTCTTGTGGAGGGCCTGCTGAGCTGAGCCAGGAGAGAAGGGCCATGTGCTCAGGGCATGATCGATATCTGCCTGCGGTTGATAAAGTCCTTAATATCAGCTACACCTGGACAGCAAAGAAGCAACCCGTTCAAAGGAAAGACAGAGTCCCTGGTGGTTTGGTTCTCAGAGTCCCCTTCAAAGTTCTTTGGGTAAATTCAGCTTTTTAAAATGACATTGAGCCCACTCTTACTGTGGGTATGCAGCCAATACTGCCTCTTGTCTGATTACAAGCCTGTAACTAATATATGAGTTGTTTAGTAACTTACGTTATACAGAAAACTGTGGCTAGAAAATCAGGTACTATTTACATGAATTTTAAAGCCCACCTCCTCCAGTGAAGACTATTTTCTTTGGGAAATAATACTGTGCCCATGATCTCCTTTCCTCCTAGGAAATCATCTTTTATAAAGTCATCGATTACATTTTACATGGAAAAGAAGAGATCAACGTGATTCCGTGCGTGTTTCCCTGAAGTAGCCATGGGAGTGGCCACTGGGTTTTCCTACCTGATCATTTCCATTCATGCCAATGACTTTTTTAATCTTCTCCAAGGTCACCTCCTGCAGACCACTGGACACTCCTTAGTGGACTGCCAACATATGTTGCTGAAAATGGATTTGTAAGTCACTAGACAAATTTCAATACTAATTAACAGCCTGAGAAACACTTAATAGTTACAAGGTAAATGCAATAGTTGAACCAAGCACTCATGAGATAAGGGTGAGATGACCACTTTCTTTGGCATAGTAGAAAGGAAAGGAAGCTAGAAAAGACAATCTAAGTTAATCAGGACATTCTTATTCGAAGAAACACAATTTTCAGACATCTGCTTAAAGCTGGGGATATTCTAAGTCAGTGGCTGTGCCTCATGATCGGTTCAGTTCCATCTCAAGTGCTCAACTGGCTTAGTATGACTATGATCATTTTCTCTGAGACCTCACAGCAAAGGCTGAGAAACATGTCCATGACAGAAAGGTTAGAAGAAAAGAATAGATTGACATGCATCATTAACCCACACTTGGAGGTCAACAGTCTATGAAATAATGTCAAACATTCAGATTGGATCATGAAATTAACAAGGGCACCAAAGAGTCCTCGAAGTTCTTAAATTATCAATACTCAGGGAAACAGTAAGGTGGAGTGTGGTGGGAGTGTGTACCTATAACCCCAGCAGCAAGGAGGCTGAGGCAAGAGGATCGCTAACCCCACACAATGTGGAGCTGCATCAGGAAATCCAGACTCACACAAAGAAACAAGTACACGATAAACCCCAAAAGTAAACATGCAGCAAAAATAAACAAAAACTTCAGAAGATTTCTGCATTTTCTTTGTAAGGCTAGCATAAAAAGAGTAGATATATTTCATCCGCTCTTACAAAGATCTAAGCACCAGCAGTTCCCATGGCTCGTGGAAACTCTTGGAGTGGTGGGGGAGATAATCCTTTAGACCTCACCCCAAACTGTCAGGTTTATTTTTTTTTCAGGAATTTTTTGAGCAGGTAAATGTTGTTAGCCTACACCCTCTACGGTAGAAGTGTTTATACCAGATGAATGGGCAATTTATACAACCCTGGCGTTCTCCCCAAACCCTAGCTAGGAGAACCAATCCCAGCAGCCCTCTTTGGAGACGACAATTTGAGTTTCAGCCAATGAATTTGAACAGAGCCCTAAACTTTTTGGGACTTTAATGTCCTCATCTTTAAAAGGAGAAGACTGCTCAACTGTTACCATCCAGGCTTGAAATGCCATCAGTTTAAGTTGACTTTGGTTGAAGTAAAAATACTGTCTTAGATAAGACCTGTTTGTGCATACGACCCAGGTACAGAAAATTCAGAGCAACTCAAAATTGATATGAGAAACAGTCTCCAAATTCTGGCTGTAAGAGCAGTATCTCGAGGGAAATCTTACTTTGGAGCAATGGAAACACTGCCCAGCCTTTTCCTCGTACCCCTCAGGCACCTTACTTTAGGAAAGCATAGACAGCAAGGCCAGGGCTGGCCCATGCACACCTGCCTCAGCATGGCTGTCTTTCTGTTCACCTTTCTCTTTTGTTTGTGCGGAGGGGAGGGGTTGTTTGGAGGTGGGAAAGTGGGGAGGAGCAAAGGTGACACTAAATGCCAGTCAGTGATGCAGCAGAAGAGGAGGTGACGTCAGTGAGCCTAACCTAGGCTAACTCGATGTGGCCTAACCTAGAGAGCGTGTGTTTACCAAGTCACGAGGAGCTGTGTGGGAAACCCTCATTCCCAATACGCACTCCCTAGCTTCCCTCATGGGTTTATGTGGCCCCAACCTCACCATGTTTCAGATGGACTCTGTCCCTTCCTTCACAGATCTGCAACATGCTGAATGCCCCTGCAGACGAGTACTTCACGTTTCAGGTAAGGGCAGCCATGAGCCTGCCTGGTCCCTCAGGACTGGAGGCAAGGGGTGCTCTCTTCTTCCTTATCCACAGAGTCTGCTTTACTCGTACCTTAGGTGCAGTCAGCAGGCACATAGGGGGCCCAGCTTGCAAAACTCTAGCTGGGCCAAATGGCCTTCATGTAGCAGATTCTCAGACAAGGGGGCTGAGAGAAGAAAAATAAGAGACGATGGGAGATTTTGTGTGTGTGTGTGTGTGTGTGAGTGTGTATGTGTGTGTCTGTGTGTCTGTGTGTGTGCATATGTGTGTGAAAGCAAGAGTGAACGCTGACACACTTCCATTCCCTTCCATTCTTGGTTCTCTAGGGGAAACAATTGAGCTTGCTGCATGGCAGGCACTCTATAGCTCTTGTCTGCGTGAATGATTGACTGGAGACATTGTATGGCCCAAAGCCAGACCCATGGTGCCTTTCTCAGCAGCCCTTTCTACAGTGTACTGTAACTAGGATCTAAAAAAGAAAAAAAAAAATTCCTACCAGGTCCTGGATTTTTTACCTTCTTTTAACCACCATTCAGAAACCCACCTGTGGGAGATCCACTTCCAGGAGAATCCCACTTGCGGGAGAGTCGTCCTTCACTTACCACAGAGGAGCCCCCAGCCAGACTCTCTGTATTTACTGTCTGGACTAACCACTTCTGCTCACTGTCACAGCTGGGGTTTGAACGTTACCCTTTAGGGTTCATGTGTTGAAAGCTCAGTCCCCAAGCTCATGTACATACTATGTCTTGATGAGTGTGTTTAGAGGGATGCAGATAGATGAGGGTATAGCGAGAAGGCGCACGGCCTCACCAGCTTTCCAAGAAAGGGAAGAGAGACTTAATCTGGCCCTTTCAGGGCCTCGTGACCTGTAATGCTCTTTGCCGTGTTATGATTCAGTGAGCAGAGCCTCTGAGATTACGGAGCTGGGCCCTTAGGCCTCTCAGTCTCTCAAACTAAATTTACTTTATTCTTAATAAATTACTCAGCCTGTGGTATTCCATTACAGCAGTAGAAAAGAGATCCCAGTGATAGGACTTCGGAGTTCATCTTCTTTCTAGCTTCATCTGATTCTCCAAAAGGACCTGCTCATCTTGGCTAGACCTTCCCGGTCCCTTTGGAAACTAGACAGATGCGATGGCTGTACCAGAATGCTGCAGCCTCTGTGCATGCTGACACTCCATGCCCTGCATTTCACAGACAGTAAAGCCCTGACCTGAGTCGGGAGGAAAGACTGCCCTCCCCAGGGGCATTACTAATGTTTGTCTTTCTCTATGCTGTGGAGACACATGGAGTCCCATTGCTGCCTGAATAAAAGAGCTACTTCCTTAGGGTCTGGGTGATCCTGCCATGGTAGCAACCTAAACCCATCTTGGGAAAACCTGTCCACAGCTGTTTAGTTAAATGGAGGTTTCCTCGGCTCTGCCTGCCCAACCCTTTGCTTACCGAGGTGGAAACACACAAACACCATATGGTCCTGTTTCTTCTTGTCTCTCCCTTCCTGCACCCAGAACCTGCTCGTGATTATGTTGAGCCCAGCCCTGGCCCCTAGGTCTATAGCAATTGTGTGCCAGGATAGAATACAAGTGATTGTCAGAAAGGGGAACAGTGAATGTTTAAGTGTCTGAATCTGGCGCAGCCGCTGTGGAATCAGTGAGATAGAGATCATACAGCAGGTACCCACTGAGGTTTGAGGGGCCCTAGAGTCACACCGTGAAAAGAATGGGGGGACCTTGCTTTAGCTTCAGGAGTCCCTGGAATGGGACAAAACTCCAGTCTGCAGTAATCTCCCAGAAATGCAGTATACTTTGGTGTAGTATCCATGGAAATGAGCCTGTAGGAACCCCAATGGGTCAGGGCTGCTGTACTCTGCAGTCACGTCTGTTTCAAGGCCCTGCCTCCCAGAGAGTGACTGATTGGCAGGCCCATCCTCGATGGCAACCAGAATCCTCTAATGGGCAGTATTGACCTAGGAAAACCCAGCAGCCCTGAGTATTGTTCCAGAGCTGCACTGAGGTGATTTTACTCCTCCTTGGGTCCATCCTTTTCTCCGTAGCCTGGACCCTGTCTATCTAACTGCCGTTTCCAGATCTCTCCCCACATCCCCTCCCAAGCACGCCCTCTGTACCAAAATCCCCAGAGCAGATCCGCGTTGGGGTGTCTCTCGTCCCCAGAACACCAGCTTCCTTTCACTCTCTGCCTTCCCACTCTTACTCTGCTTCTCATGCTCGACCCTGATTCTCATTATTCCCTGTTGTACCTAGAAATGTTGAATGGAAAAACCAAGCATTGAAAATGAGCTGTTTGGGGGGCAAACCAAGAGAGGCAGTGGTTCTCAAACTGTGTTTCCTGGAGATCAATCTGTATGTTTCCCACAGTGTTGTAACCATAACAGACAGCAAACAACAGCAAAGTACCACTTACTCCTGGAAACAATCTGATGAGTATGACCTTGTTGTTCCTAAGCCCAGAGTATAAAATGTTTCATACTGTACCAAAATCAAGATGCCAGAGAATGGTGCTCCTCCGGGAAGACGCTAGGAAAGAACCTGTGCCCTGACCTTCCCAGCCCTTGGCTCCTATGGGCTCCTGGGATTCCATGGTTCATGGCCTCTTCCATCATCCACATCAGCAGTTAGACCACCAGACCCTGCTCTGCCGGATGGTCCTTCCCTGATTCTGACTTCACTGCCTTTAAGGGTCTCCGTTATTATAAGGGTCCTCGGTTATTATAAGGTTATATAAGGGTCCTCCTGTAAAATCCAGGGTAATTTTTGTTTCTCAGCTAACCGATAGGTCACTATAATTTCATCTGTGAGGTCACACTCCCAGGTGCTGGAGATTAGGCGTAGGCATCTTTGGCCAGGGAGTCTTCGTTCTACTTACCATCATCAGTGTTCCTTGAATTAGGCTAAGAGATCCTTCCTTTAAAGAGACCCTTAACTCTGGGGCATGGTGGGGACAGTGGTGGAGGAGTATATAGAATTGTCTCAGTTAGAAGTTTTTGTCCCCAATTTGGATTTTTGTCTATCATTTTGCTGTCAAAATCTCTAATTAACAGCAAAACAAACGAAGATTAACAAATAGCAAATGGACATTTACTAAAACACCCAGAAGCATCCAGTAAAGCTTATTTTGGAAGATTTAAGATGGTACATGAAGGATGGGAATGTGGCTCCTAGGTAGTTCCCAAGAAAAGCATTGTATACTGCATTCTTTTTTCTAAAGCTTAAAGGTCCGTACACTGAGGTTTAGTTTCTCTGCTTTTCACTTCAAGGATAATGACTGGTGATAAATAATAGACAAGTTATTTTATATGTACTTAAAATATTAAATCTCTGTGTCATCATTTGGGAACTGGTTAGTGACCCCCCCCAAAATACCATAGGCAACAGAATCTTTAAAAAATGTTTTATTTTTATATATACTTAAAATTTTTAGTTACATGCTATGGCGGGTTGAAAGAAACTGGCCCCAAAGGGAGTGGCATTAGAAGTGTGGTATTGGCATAGGTGTGGTCTTGTTGGAGGAAGTGTGTCACTGTTGTGGTGAGCTTTGAGTTCTTATATATGCTCAAGTGTCTCAGACCACTTCCTGTTGCCTGCGCAAGATGTAGAACCCTCAGCTCCTTCTCTAACACAACACCTGCCTGCAGACCACCATGCCACACCATGATGATGATGGACTGAACCTCTGAAACTATAGGTCACCCCATTAAATGTTTTCCTCTATAAGAGTTGCCGTGGTCATGGTGTCTCTTCACAGCAATAGAAACCCTAAGACACATGTATACATGAAGGGTGGTGAGTGGGTCGGGTGACATAAGTGTGTGTCTGTGGATGGGTTTGTCCCTTATCTTTGCTCTTATTCTAATGTTTCTCTTCATCTACATTTTGCCTCAGGAATTTTTACCTTTTTTCTTTCTGTATATCTTACTTTCCCGCTGTCCCTATATCTGGTTGTCGGGCTTCTGCCTGGTTTCCTGCCCTGGGTGTGCCCCTTCCTCTTCATTCTCTTCTCTCATTCCTCTCCAGACTAGATCTCTCCTCCTATATGTTCTCTCTCCCTGCCAGTCCTGCCTATGCCTCTCCTGCCTAGCTGTTGGGCTAGCTCTTTATTAGACCAAACAGGTGCCTTAGGCAGACAAGGTGAAACAAATGCAACACATCTTTGCATAATTAAACAGATGCAGCAAAACAAAAGTAACACAGTTCGAGTAATATTCCAAAGCATAGACAAATGTAACACATCTTTGCCTAGCTAAAATTAATATTTCACAACACTGTGGTCCATGGATCACATTTTGAGAAACACTTCTGAAGCTATTTGTCTGCATCCCTCCCACTAGCATGGGAGCATCTTGACATAGGACCCGTGGTTGACTCCTTATAACTCTAGCAACTGGCTTGGGGCTTGACTTGCCATTGGGCCTCACAGGTTTTCATAACCACAACATATCATAACTTGAAAGACTATCTTGATGGGTTAGATAGAAATTATACTAAGTACTTCAACAGAAAGACCCTAACATAAGAAATTAACTACACAAACATTGCAAGATGGAAACAGTGCAGAAAGCAAAGAGGTAACATAAGGATAAGAAGCCCTTTCCATCCCCAGGGGTGAGGAGCAAAGGGGAAAGTTACAGTGTCAGAACACAGTTGCCCTAGTTCTGGTACATTTGAATGGACGGCCTAGAGTACTTATCCTAACCACTCTCTCACCCCAGGACTTACTTTAAAATAAGCTAAGTGGTGGTTGGGTAGTGGTCGTTGTAGGTATAGTAGAAGGGTATATTGTGGGATGGGATAATTTAGTTGATTCTAATAGCAGTTAAAATTTTCCATAAGAGGTAAACATACACATAAGCACAAAGACACATATAACATATATAACACATATAACATACACATAAGCACAAAGACACATATAACATATAACATATATAACACATATACACATAAGCACAAAGACACATACAAACCTAGAGAGACCCCAGTGAGGACTATGGGTTGTATATTGTCTGTTTCTTGGTCTTTGGTACTGTACTGTGGTTACAGAAGATGTTTCTATTGGTGGGAACTGAGTGAAGAGCTCATAGATTTCTCTGTACGTTTCTTTTGAAACATCTTGTAAATCTATAGTTGTTTCAAAATTAAAAAGCGAAAATATTAAAGTAACTTAAGTTCCCTTATTGTTTATAGAAAGGACCGGTAGATGAAACTGGCTGGGTCATTAAAAATGTCTTGTCCCTGCCTATCGTTAACAAGAAAGAAGACATTGTGGGAGTGGCTACATTTTACAACAGGAAGGATGGGAAGCCCTTTGATGAGCATGACGAGCACATCACTGAGGTAAACGTAGGAAAGATCAACAAAGGCATTTGAGCATCACGAAACGATAGTGGCTGCATGGCTACTCCTTGGTCTGGAATGACGTTCTGAACAACATTTGAGACATGATCTCATAGGTGTGATTCAAGATGCTGTCGTGTCGTTTCTTTTCTGGATTTCTACACTGCATCCTTTTATACTCAAGTATAAAGTTTTGATTTCACCCAAATTCTTTTCCAATCTTATAAAAACAGCAAAGAATATTTTTATCCCCCTGCCCCTTCCTCTTTTATAATCTCTCCCATTCTTGGCCTCAGATGCCTGTCTAATTTTTAGATCCTACTTTATTTTATTCTGTTTGTAGTTCCTTTCTTGCAGTAGAGTATTCTGTAAGCATGGTGCTTTGAAAAGAAAAGCTTACTCAGTTTTACTGTCGGGGCAATAAATTCAGATTTTTTTCCTTCTGTTGATACAAGCAGCTGGGTTGGCAGCACGGATGGGGTAAGGTTGTGAAGTCCCATCCTTTAGTTGAGGAACAACTGTAAATTGGTGGCTTCAGGAGAAGGGTCAGTTTTCTTCAGAAAAAAGCCTCTGGGAAGCTACCCATGCTCCGGTAAAGGTCCCACACCCACGCACATACAGGCGGCACTAAGTGGATCCAGTGGTTTAAGCACATGAAGTTGAGAGGCGGAAGTGGTGGTGGAGTGAGCGATAGGTGAAGAATTGGAAAGATCATAAAGGCGAACTTGATCAAAACTCATTATATGTACACATGCAATTTTCAGGTAATAGCTAAAATAATAAAGTAGCTTAGAAAACGAACTGGGTTGTCTTGGTGGAAGGGAAATCGCTATGGGAAAGTGTGCACATTGTTGTGCACAGAGCAAGTTTGCCTCAGCTTTAGAGGACCTGAGTCACTGTTTCTTACACTTCAGACTTTAACTCAGTTTCTTGGATGGTCTCTCCTAAACACTGACACCTATGAGAGATTGAATAAACTGGAAAGCCGGAAGGACCTTGCTCAGGAAATGATCATGAGCCGCACAAAAGCCACCCCCGATGAAATCGGCTCTATTTTGGTAAGTTGGGCATCCAGTCCTAGATGGCATTTAACCTTAGCTTCTGGAAATCGCCTGGTGACTGGGGAGTCAGACTTAGTTCTGGGATAAGGAGAAGGGAACACAGTAAGGTGGGGGAGGAGCTCCGTCAGCCAGTGAGCTAGGTTTCCTGGATCCAGACTGCATGGTTCCAAAAGCACTTGGTGAAAAACAGCTCCTGGGTGTGTAGGAGCAGAAGCAGTGACACCGAGATTCAAGTACACTATTGAAAAAAGCAATATTCTGAAGAAGAGTAATGTATCAGTCAGTCATTCTCCAATGCTGTGTAACAACCGCTGTATCATCTCGGTGACCTACATTAGTAGGCGGTATGTTTTATTTACATAGCTGTGGGTTGAGCAGGCTCTGCCTGACCTTGGTGACCAAGCTGTGAGTCTGGTTTACTCTATGGCCTCTCATCTTTTGTGAACCAGTAGCAACCTGGTGACTTAAAGTCTTTGCTCACATGTTGGTCTCTAAAAGTCTCACTGACTAAACCAAATCACAGGATCAAGTCCAATATCTTCTGATGAGGGAGCCACCAGATTTTTGCTGGCAATGTTCTAAATACCATGAAAGCAAGGGGAAGCCACATCACAGAAGCACTTTGTTGTTTGTTGTTGTTGTTGTTGTTGTTGTTGTTGTTTTTGAGACAGGGTTTCTCTGTGTAGCTCTAGCTGTCCTGGGTCTATCTCTATAGACCAGGCTGGCCTCCAACTCACAGAGATTCGCCTGCCTCTGCCTCTCGAGTGCCGGGATTAAAGGCAAATGCCGCCACCACCACCCCCAGCCACATAATTGCTTTTATTTCTTGCTTTTTTTCTAGTCTTTTGAGTGTGTATATGGATATAGTATAGTGTTGGGTATTTGGTTTTGTTTTGCTGGGGTCATTAAGAGTTAAAAGATATTTGACTAAAGCGTTAAGATGATAAAAATGGCAACACATACATGAATTAAGTGAAACGCCTATTGGCAATTAAGAGAGAGAGATGTAAGCTACTCTGTTTCCTTTTTTTCCTTTCTTGCCTACCTGAAGCCCATAGCTTGGTTTTAAGATGGCTACTGCTTTGTTTTGGCAAGGGAGAGAACTCAATTGCATTAGATTATTTCTTTGGTCTAATTCTTCCTAATCACTTGCAATAAGGCTCTTCCCAAGCAGAATGGCTCAGATGTAACAGATGTGAAGCCTAATTTGATTTTATCTTAACTGCCTTAATAGTAGAAGGATCAGATGGGAATTTTCGTAGGGATTTTACACTTCTATTGCTTTTCCATTATAGAAATTTAAAGAGAAGTTCCACGTAGATGCAATCGAAGAGTGTGACGAAAGGCAGCTCCTGGCCCTGTTGGTAAGTGTGTCCCTCTGACGCCCACACTCTTCCAGTAGACTTGGTTTGGGCACACATTCTTGCTTTGCAAGTCAATGTTGTGCTTCTTTTTCCTCGACATTTTCCAAGACTGGAAAAAAAAGATTTCTTCTGAATACTGACCTTTTGGTTTCCTGCTTTTCACCATCATTGCTCAATATGGTCTGGTCCACAGAGATCATTTACAATCGCAACTAAACTAGATGACTGCAAGAGGCACCTCCGGATCTAGAGAGAGTTAGCTTTATCTTAGTAGCTTCCAGTCGCAGCATAGCCACCCCGGAGGGCATGCCAGGGTGACAGACCTCAGCCCCGAGGCAGGGACCATGGTGGGAGAGAAAGCACTAAGAGGGAGGAGCGGGCAGCAGCTCTGTGGTCTACCCCAGACCTGCAGGGGAACTCAGTTCAGGGACTGTTGGCTGAGTGTGCATTGTGCCCTTAACACTGTGCTGATGAGACACTATTACCTCTCTCTGAATTGTCTCCCACCACGGCACATCCTATCTCCTTCTTCCTCCATCCCCAGCTCTGTTCCTTCCCTTCCTCGTCTTTAGCAGCTCAGCCTCAGAAATGCCCCCTCAGAATCCCCCCTCATTTGACTAGCAGGAGCCTGTTCCCAAGCATTGTTTACCCCACAGCACTGTGTGCATGGCGCCCTGTTCTCTAATCACCCTGAGCTCTCCTCCTTCATTGCTCTCTACTTTATAAGCATCTCACTAAACTAAATTACTTGCTGAAAAGATTCATTTCTCTTCTATCTCCCAAGTTCTCCATCTACCTTCCCTTCCCCCACATATTCCCAAGCCCTTTGTGGTGAATTTAAAATTAAAAAAAAAAACATTATAGAAAGATAAGAGCCCCTGGGTTTGGATTGGAGTCAAACACACTTAGAAAAATTTTAAGTACAACTCTAAATTGAGATTTTAGTGGTAATCAGGTGCTTGGCGTTGTGTAACTGAGTTGATATAAGGAAGAAGGGGGGAGAGATGGAGGGGATGGAGGGAGGGAGGAAGGGCAGGAGAGAGAGAGGGAGAGTGAGGGTGAAGGAAGGTAGAAACAGGGCCCTTGACACTGTGGAAGAGAAAGCCCCAAAAGGAGGGACTTGGCTGTATGGTTCAGGGACTTGTGCGTGGGTTTCTTTTATCATTGTATTTCTTTTTAATTACTTGATAAATTAATTGAGTGGGGATGGGGTTGAATCACGTGCCATGGTGCACACGTGGAGGTCAGAGGCTAACTCCTGGAGTCAGTTCTCTCCCTGCCACGTGGGTTCCGGTGACTGAACTCAGGTCATCAGTCCTGGTGGCAAACAAACACCTTGAGCTGCGTAGCCATCTCCGCAGCCCCTTTACCTTCGATACTGGGTGTGCGGCGGAACAGGCCATCAGCCGAATGTCACCTGTACCGATCTGTCCTGTCAACAGAAGGAGGACTTGCCGGACCCAAGTGCGGCAGACCTGTATGAGTTCTGCTTCAGCGACTTTCCCATCACTGAGCATGAGCTGGTTAAATGCGGGCTGCGGCTGTTTTTCGAGATAAACGCGGTGGAGAAATTCAAAGTACCGGTAGAGGTCAGGAGGCTTTTTGCTTGAGAAGCAGTTTGGTTCTGTTGCTGTGTCTTACTGATGTTTTCCACAGTTCCAAGGATTAGCTCAAGTTAGGATTTCAAATTATCATTAACTCTGAGAATACCACGGCTTAAACTCTGTCAACAGGACCAACACACTTGTTTAGATAAGCATGCCCCGGGGCCTCCTGCCCTTTAGAATTCTGTTCTAAAGTCTGAACAGTGTTGTTGCCTTTGGGTAACAGGTTCTTACGAGGTGGATGTACACTGTGCGGAAAGGGTACCGCCCCGTCACCTACCACAACTGGCGGCACGGATTCAATGTGGGGCAGACCATGTTCACGTTATTGATGGTAGGTAGCACTGTTGGAAGCTGTTGGAAGGGTTTGTAACTCTGAATAGTTCCCATCTGAGAAAGAATGAGAAATGGTTGCAGCTTGTCACGTCAGATCTATCATTTGACATTTACAGACAGGATTCCATAGACACACACCCTTCCGGAGCCGCTACCAGGATGCGGGTCTCCCTGGGCACTTGCCTAGATTATCAACCAGAAATTCATAGGCTTGTCATTTTAAAGGCAAATCCAGGCATGTCCTAGGTTTTGAAACTGCCTGGGATAACACAAGACTCACTAAACACGAAAATAATTTTTGGTGGAAACAAGGTGCCCAACCCCTCACCCCTACCTCCCTTGCAGCCAGACTGGGCTACGCCAGGTATAAGATGTGCTGACTTCTATAAATATGTACTCATATATCTTTCTAGACAGGGCGACTAAAGAAATACTATACAGACCTCGAAGCTTTTGCCATGCTGGCTGCTGCTTTCTGCCATGATATCGACCACAGAGGCACCAATAATTTGTACCAAATGAAGTAAGTGAATGTGTGCCCTGTGCTGATGGATGCTAGAAGATGCCAGCAAGGGAAGAAAGATCCCTCCTGTCCTCCAGTCCTTTCCTCTACCTCTTTTATGGTCTCAGGCAGGACTACTCTATCCCTCCTCAGCTATAGCCTTGTGGCAGCATCTGCCCTTTGCCCATAGTGCTTGCATGCCTCGTTCCTTTCTGCTTCCACTTCTGGGGTTCCCTGACTTTGTTCAGGTAACTTTTATCAGAGTATTGAATTCAAATATCTGAGCATATTAATCTTAGGCTTACACTAGTGTATACCCAGGGATGGCTCCCCTGCTCAGACTGAAAAGCATGTCTTTGGAGGTTTGTAATCCTTCACTTCCTGGTCCTTTGAGTCCACCAGGCCCCTCTCAGCTGCTCTGCTAGCACCAACACCATGCCCTCCCCTTCCCTTGTCCCGAGAAAGGAAGTGTAAAGACGCAGGTGCAGACTTGTAGCAGACAGACTTAGATTTCAAGTCATTGACTTTCTCAGCCTGATTTCCTCATCTGGACAATAGGAATTAGGATAATGGTGCGCAGCTGCAAAGCTTAGCTGGACTACAGTGCATAGAACCCCCAGTCTAGCTTCTCTCTCAGTTCCTAACACAGACGCAGCATCATCCCGAAGCAGTGAAATGTTCCAGGAACCGCTTTGGTGTGTTGTCTTGTGGGTTCTGACTACTTCCTGGATGAAAAGCCTTAGGCAACTCACTGATTCTGAGACTGGGTTTCTTAACTTGAACATGGTTGTAACATCGACCTGTCAAAGATTGTTGGAGTCAGGTGAGATGGCGCCTATGAAATGTGTGTCAGGGACTTCAGATAAAGGCACTCCATGAGTGAAGAGCACGTCTGAGCAGTCTCTTCCCACTTTGAACAACTGGGCTATCAACCTTCATCTTGAAAGGAACATCTCCACTGAAGCTTTTTCCCAGGATCTCACCATGCCTGAGGCTCCAGCCTATGCTGGCCATTACGTCCTCCCTAAGGCAAGGGTCCTGGCAGCGGGGCTGGGGGGGTATCAATGGAGTCCTCTCATTCTGCTCCAAAGAAACTAAGACTTATTGGGCATCTCTTTTTCACTTAATTTTCTTTCTTTTGTTCTTTCTTTCTTTTTCCAAGATAATGTGGCTATATAAAGCTAACCTTAATCTTATAATCTTCCCGCCTCAGCTGGGACTGCAGTTGTGTGCAGCTAAGCCTGGTGGGTTAAACACCTCCCGTGAGCTAGAGGCTGATGGACACACGTGGTAGGCCTTGTCTCGCCTCACCTCCTGCTGCTGCATGTTATCCCCCTCTCTCAGGGATGAGCAAACAGTCAGACTTCTAGTCAGACTTGTCCTAGGTTATAGTCAGCAGTAGAGCTAGCTGAGACACCTTCTTGCCTATGGTTTTCAGGACAGATGGAGCCACATCCCGGGCCTCACAGTGGCCTGGTATCTAATCTGTTGGTGTATTCTAGCCATTTTTCTTCTGCAAATCAGACAGAAGGAATGTGTGTGACAGAAGAGTTTCTGGACCTCAGACTAGGGACAAGGCCATCTTCTTCATCCTCACCATGATTGAACCCTCTGGCAGTTCCATTAAGTTTCTGGAATTAAATGTGCTCTCCAACTGACCTTCAAAACAATCAACAAACAAATACTAAATGAAGCCCACGGGGAAGCCCCTTTATGTACTTCTGCTTCGTGAAAGAATTGCTCAGGATCCTTCAGAGATACCACTCCCCTGGCAAATGCAGTCGCCAGAAAGTCTGACTAAGACTAAACCGTTCTTCTCGCTCCGATGGTGGTGGGAAGATCTCCCATCGAGTGACCAGAGCTGTTGGGACACAGGGGACTCCTGGCTTGACCCCGCCGCGCCTTTGGTCTGATCCTTGTCTCCAGGATGTCTGACCCCTTATCTCTCACACTCAGACTCTGCCCTCTGATAACACCCAAAAGCTCCCATTTTCCCGTTGCGATTGTTCCAGAGTCCCTGTGGACTCTTGTTTTCCCAGCCAGGTGGTTTTTCCATCCTTTGTGTGTTTGTAGATTTCTTTCCCCCTCCTCCCCTTTGCTCTCTTATATTTTGGTTCTCTGATATTTCTGTCTCCTTGGCAAATGCAGCAGTTATCAGAAAAATATTAAGAACGACAGCTTTCCTTCAGCTTCCTCTGTACATCTGCATTTTGCAGCCTGCACTTGACTATTTTCTGTAGTGGAGGACCCGTCTGCCCAAGGCAGGCTTCTCCCTCTATTCTGCTATGAGTCTAACAAGGGACTCTTTGATGTTGACCTGAAATTGGTCTCCCTTCTATATAATTTCTATTTCTCCTCATTTGGGTCTCTGGAGCTGCAGGAATTAGTATGGGTTCTCACCCATTGTCCCTTCTTCATGCATTAAAGAGAATTAGTACATCTTTCTTACCAAAATATTTGCTTTTCAGGCTGAACACACTAAGGTTTTGAAAAACTTTGAAAACTTTGAGGCATTTGCCTAGGAGGAACAGGGTCTTGCTACATAGTGAAAGCTGACTCACACTCATGATTCTTCTGCCTCAGCTTCCTGCATGCTGGGATTATAGGCATGTATCACACCACCCAGCTTGAATTGCTCTTCAAGCAGTAGTTCCTATGGCACAGTTGGTTATCATGATTCTCTGCACTCCAGCATTTTCATGCCATGTCTGTCTTTCTTTCTTTCTTCCTTTCTTTCTTTCTTTCTCTCTTTATTTTAGTTTTTCAAGGCATGGTTTCTCTATGTATCTCTGGTTGTCCTGGAACCCACTCTGTAGACTACGCTGGCCTTGACCTCACAGAGATCTGCTTACTTCTGCATCCCTGAGTGCTGGGATTAAAGGCGTGCACCACCATCATCTGGCTAATGTCTTTTCAAAACTGTGGATCCCAAAATTTGGCACGGTAATCCAGACATGCCTTGAAGTACTTTATATTTAATCCTACTGAAATTTCATTACCTTAAAATTAAGGGTTCTTCAAAACTGTTAAAATTACACTTATTGATTTGTGTGTGTGTGTGTGTGTGTGTATGCTTGAGCACCACAGTACATGTTTGGAGGTCAGAAGGCAGCTTTTTAGAGCCATTTCTCTCTGTTTGTCCTATGGGTCCTATGGGTATCAAACTTGGGCTTGGTGGCAAGCACCTTTACTTACTGAATCATCTTACCAGCCCTTAATTCTTTAACCTACTCTTTTTTTTTAAGACAGGGTTTCTCTGTGTAGCTCTGGTTTGCTTGGAACTAGCTCCATAGAACAGGCTGGTCTCGAACTCACAAAGATTTACCTGCCTCTGCCTCCTGAGTGCTGAGTGCACCACCACCTGGCTTTTAACCTACTCTTAATTGTAGCTTGGTGTTCTTGTGGGACTCCCAATAACGGAAGTGTGTGTGTGTAGGGGAATGAGGTGTCTCTGACTCTTTTGCTGCACTTGGGACCCTTTTTTTTTTTTTTTACTGGGTTGCTATATCCAGCTGTGATATGAGGGTTTGTGCCCAGTCTTATTGTATCTTGTTAGACTAAACTGGGTGAATATCTCTGGGAGACCTACTCTTTTTTTAAAAAAAGGGTAACAGAGGAAGAGTTGATCTAGGGGAGAAGGAGTAGGGAAAGGGACTGTGAGGAGTGGAGGGAGGGAAAACAGAGGTCAGGATGTAATGTGTGGGAGAAGAATAAAGGTTAAAAAATAAGTAAAGAAAGGAAGGAAGGAAGGGAGAAAGGAAGAAAGAAAGGAGGGAAGGGAGAAAGAAAGAAAGGAAGGAAGGAAGGAAGAGAAAGAAAGGAAGGAAGGAAAGAAGGGAGAAAGGAAGGAAGGAAGGAAAGTCCATTTATGTCACACTGTGTCAGAGCATGATTTAAGATGTTCCCCTCAGTGTTTTGTCATGTGGAAATCAGGTAGTCATGTTTCCATGGATGTTCATCTGAGTGATGGTAACATTGGGCTTCAGAACAGAGCCAAGGGTAGGACTCCAGGCACATGACTGGAAAGATGCTTCAGGAAACCAAATGTGAGACAATCAACGAAGCCACACCCCTAAGTACTGCTCAGCTATTTCAGTGAGAGCTGGGTAGATACAATCCATATCCCAACATTCACGAATAAATACAATCCATATCCCAACATTCATGGAGGATTCCATGAGGGAGGTGCCTCCACCCCGCTGTCACTAGGTTTTCACAGAAGGGCTTATCCCACTGCTTTGGCATCATTTCCTCATCCCAAATCTTCTCTGAAGCTCTCAGTGATTATTTATAGACCATCTGTTTGAGCAATTACAGAACCAACCTCCCCGTTCTCTCATGCACAAATCACGCCATTTTCTGCTTCTTGAATGTCAAGGAAAACTTTGTGTCCAGCCTTTGGTTACCAAACCAACATCTCAGAATTTCCCAGGGAATATTGTAGATGGTCTCCCAATGACACACATGTCCTCAAATATCTGTGGGATGATTAGGTATCGGTCAACTGGGCTGAGAAGTCGCTCATCTTATTGTCACCCCTGTTGGAATTTTAATCTTCAAGGATTATTCTCAGGAAAATAAGGAAACCCAGTGGGTTAAATAATCAAACCGCACACATCACCTTTGTAACCCAAACTCCTCTCTGGTCATTTTCGCCTACATGGATAGACAACATCAATACGAATTGTATGTTTTTGTCAGTTCAAGCTCACTGTGGTCAGACGTTCTAAAAATGGTCATCCACTGCCTCTGGCTCTTAGGACTCTTTCTGCCCCCTTTTAGACATCTGCTCCCTATTGCACAGTGATCCCTGAGCCATGGGAGGAGGCAGTGCAGGATATGTATCCCATTTAGGGCTGAGTTTTCTGCAGTCTCTTAAAGGAATTAAACATTTCACTCTCTTCTAATTGAAACTGAACTTTAAAAAAAAATCTCCGGTGCTGATATCCTGTAGAGCTAAAATATTTGTTTTAAGTGATCAATTATAATACTGGCCACCGCGCCCACGGTGACTTGGCCACGCCTCCTCACAAAGGTCTGTTCTTTGTGGTGCGAAATGAAAATGCTCTAGGGCTGCCACTCAGCTTTCTGATATTTTCCTTAAAAAGATTGCAGAGATCCAACTGCTTCTGTCTCCAGAGTGCTGGCATTAAAGGCATTGCTCGGCTGCCTTTCACCTTTCTGTATTCAACCTCGTCTTCCCCTCCCAGCGCAGGTGGCATTGAAGAACAATGTTATCAAGGAGTGGGGTCTTCACTCGCCGGGAACTGTTCTGTAGTTCTTAACAAAGGGGGGGATCTTAATTTCAAATGTATGCTATTACCTTCGGGAGGAAAGAAATGGCACTTTATACTGACTTGTAATTGTTTCCTGGGATTATTAATTGAGTAATTTAGTTTATGGCTTTTGAGACAGGATCTTGCTATGTAGCCCAGGCTGGCCTCAATCTTGTAATCCTTCCTCCCCCAGCCTTTTGGATACAGGTTTGTGACCTCCATACCCAGCTTGGAAACTCTTACTGGACACTTTCTATGCAGAGAATTTGTGAGCGTCTACAGTTGCTGGGTGTTACATAATTCATAGGATGGCACCATGTATCCTGAGAGCCTAAAGATTTTACCTATAGATCAAACTTAATAGTCTAAATAATTCAACCACCAGACATTGCTCCCCACCCCCCTTTATTTTTGGAGACAGGGTCTCAGTATGCATGTAGCTCTGGCTGGCCTTGCACTCACAGAGAGCCATCTGCCTGCTTCCCGAGTGGCAGGGTTAAAGGTGTGCACCACCATGCCTGGCAAGTAACACCTTCTTACCTTCTAAATTAAAAATAATCTTTTCCAATAGCTTGTATTTGGCCATTTCGTAGACATTGAGTGGGGAAAGGGATGAGACATGAATGGGAACTCCAGAAGAGCGAAGGTGCTGTGTGGGTGGATTTCTGTGTGATCTTTAAACAGAAGATCTTTGCCATATTCTTTTTGTCCTAGGTCCACATCTCCACTTGCAAAGCTTCATGGGACTTCTATTTTAGAGCGACATCACCTGGAATATAGCAAGACTCTCCTGCAGGATGAGGTATGAGAGCTTTTCTCTTGGGAAGCTTACAGGTTCTGGATCTAAGACTATCCCAAGTCCCGGGGGGAAACGTCAGTCTTCAGTGAGAACACTGGTGATGTGTTCCCTTGTCCAAGTAGAGTTTGCATGCCTCTGCCTCAGTGCAATGGCAGAATTTGCTATACCGCATCCAGGTTTGAAATACTAAGCTGCAATTAGTTAAAGCCTAGAAGAAAAGAGGCACAAAAGTCACAGAATCTCTGGGATCACTGGTAAAGAATTCAAAAGGGCTCTGGGGACCCCGACCATCTATTTATAAATGTAAAGGGGGATAACAGCTATGCAGACCCTGTTTTTCTTACTCATGGGGCACACCCTGCAGAGTGTGGTATGGACCTTGGAGAAAGTCAAGTTTTGGTAATGTAAGCTCAGATGAAGATATAAGATAAAATCAAATAGCTTCCACAACTCTTGTGAACCTGTATCAAGCTCCATTCATGGGAGATAAAGGGGAGGGGTCAGGATGGCTAGGGCAGGAAGCCATAGGACTGGCACTCACTGTATACCACTAGCCTTCCGTAGGGAGGAGCTACACTGTATGCCACTAGCCTTCCATAGGGAGGAGCTACACTGCTTCCCCTTATTAACTTTATTTCAGGGTTCTGGGCATGTGAAACAACTCAAAGAATTTGTTTTTAGAATGAAGGAAATTGTTTTGCACAGACAGAGAATCTGCTTAGCACTCTATGTTCACAGGAGAACTCTGCACTCTGGACGGTGGACTTTCCCTCACCTTCTGTAATGAGGCCCTGTTAAAGGCCGAGGAAGGGAATGGAGAAGTCTGTTCCAGCCTAGAGATAGAACACAACTCAGGGCCTGGGCGACCCCTGTTAGGACAATGAAAAGGAAGGGTGAATGGAAGGGATTCAGGGAGATGAGAATCCGTTGTCCAGGCCTAGTTTGTTAGGAATCTTTGTTTTGCTTTGGGACAGTCTTCATGGGGCAGTATTCCTGAAGAGGTATTTAATGGGCACCCCTCTTCCACACCACAGTGAGGCAAAGTCAGTTCCGATCTGTCAGTCCCGCTACTCTTCGTAAGGCAAATCTATTTAAAGAACTTCAGCTGAGTTTCCCACCACATAACTTAGAAGGCCCTCACTAGCTTACAGGTTTTCGGTTTTGACAGTTTATAATAGAGATACCCTTTTTTGTTTTGTTTTGTTTTGGATTTTTTGAGACAGGTTTTCTCTGTGTAACAACCCTAGTTGTCCCGGAACTTGCACTGTAGACCAGGCTGGTCTTGAACTCACAGAGATCTGCCTGCCTCTGCCTCCCAAGTGCTGGAATTAAAGGTGAGCGCCACCACCACCCAGCGAGGTGCCTTTTCCGTCTGTTTTGCATGGTCTCTTTTTTGCAGTCTCACCTGCTGTGCTGGCTACTCTTGGTTGATCACTTGACACAACCGGGGAGAAGGAGCCTCAGCTGAGGAGCTGCCTCTGTCAGTTTAGCTTGTGGGCCCGCTTATGAGCCATTTTCTTGATTGTTAATTGAAGTAGGAGAATCCTGCCCACTGTGACCATTGCCACCCCTGGGCAGGAGGTTCTGGCTTGTACAAGAAAGTTTGCTGAGCGTGAACACCAGGAACAAGCCAGTAAGAAGTGTTCCTTCGTCAGAGTCTGCCTTAAGCTCACACCTCAGGTTCTTGCTGTGGCTTCCCCAAATGATGGGCTGTAATCTGCAAGCTAAATCAAACTGCTTCCTCTCCATATTGCTTTAGGTTAAGGTGCTTGCCAGCGTCAGAGATCCAAACTAGAAAGCCTGACTTTGATGGCTGGGCAAACGATTGTTATTCTTTCTAAAGAGGAATATTGCCTCTCAGTAATGTATACTGTCTCTTCAAGGACTGTCTACAGTGCCATTCAGTCTCTAATTGCAGATGTGTAAAGCTTTGTCAATATGGTTGCTAGACAACACAATCACACAGTTTATTTATGAGCAGTTAAATTGATCACAAAAAATTGATGCTTTGGCTCATAATATATGTCATTTATATTTTAGAAAATAGTGTAGCTCTTTTTATTATCCTGTAAAGAAAATAAGCCTATTAAAAGTTTTCATATTTTTAACAGGAGGAATCCTTGGAATTTATTCAGCAATCTTGTCTCTTGTAATCATCACTCAGACATTTTGTTTTTCAGATTATAATCCGTTGAACTGAAATGTCCTTATCTTTCATAGATAGAGCTGCCTGTATTCCAAACTAGATAGAAATCAGCTTGTGACCCAAGTGAATAGGTAGAGATATTGTTAGTTAAATTTGTAAGAATATACACACACGTGTGCACACGCGCGCACACACACACACACACCAGCTAAGTAATTAAGGGCTGGCCTGGCTAGAACTGGGCTAGAGACCAGGCCTCCTGGCTTATCTGGGCACACCTGTCTCTCTCTGTATAATGTCTTCAGAACAATGTGCAGGGATAGGGAGATGAAGTATTACAGCCTTATGTATTTTAAGAATTAATAACCTAGGAATTAGAAAAAAACACCCTATCTTCATTATAAAAGTTCAAGTAATAGATAAAATATGAAGGAAAAGTATAAACAAAAAGGGCAGCGTTCACCCTTCTACCACGGGACGCGCTTCTCTACCATAGCATGGTGATGTGGTGTGTGGTGGAATGCCTGTGACCCGGACACTTAGGAGGGAGAGGCAGAAGGGTTAGGACTCCAAGGTTATTCTTGGCCACACAGCTACTTGAAACCATGCCTTAAAAAAAAAATACAGAGAAAACCCATACTAGATCTGGACTGAGATGCCTCGTGGAGTCATTGTGAACAGTCCCAAGTAGGAATGCAATTTTAATCCAGACATTTTTTTTCCCTGTAATCTAGGACTTTGCTCGCTATTGCTTGACTCTGTCCATCTAAAAACACTGACTGTAGTTGCAACAATGAACTCAATGTTTTAATAAAACAACTGATAGATTCCTGCCCACCAGTTACGTTGGCCTTCGGAAATGCCAGTTGTCGTTCCAGACGATGTAAAAGGTGGCCTCCATGAAAGCTTGTCATGTCTAGAACAAAGGTCATCTGGAATGGCCGACAGCCAGATTTGGTTTGGGGTTGAACACCTTGTTTAGTTTTATTTTAAACTGGAGCTGATCTCAAAACTCTATATGATAAATAATATCATCACAATAGAGATATAACAGTGAGTTAACATGTAGCAATTTTAATTTATGAGTGATTCTCCAGGTTTGCTTCACTGGAGTTGACCTTGCATGGGTCTTTATTGAGCACAGACTATGAGTTAGGCAGTTGAAAAGATAAGTTGATCCCAATTGAGAAAACAAGGGCAGATGTTAGGGCTGTGTCCAGCATACACAGCTATCGGTGGTAAAGCTGGGACCTGGCCATGGCTTCTTGCTGAAAGATAGTATGGGGTAAAAACTGAGACCTCTCACTGTGCCAACAGGCCGCATTGGTTCAGATATCGCGCCTACCCTATTTGGTGGTTTAACCCAAAGCAAGTTGCTTAACATCTCTGCCTTATGATTTGCCAAAGATTAAGAGCATTCATGAAGCACTTAGAAGCTGGTGGAGATACAAGCTCCTCAGCATTCCTTTCTACATAGGATTCCCCCTGTCCCCACATGGCCTACAGCCTACTGCCTTTCTCTCTCCAAGGGAATTGTCCTGTGTTTCATCACTATCACCTTCATGTGACAAAACCATTGTACATCTGTCCTCTGTCCTGCAGGACTAAAATGGTCATCCAGAATACCATGACTTTCAATAACCACTCCCACTGCGTATTCTGGTTACCTAGAAAATGAAGACATGAAACTGATTCAAGCACAAAGATTATTAATGAAAGACTCTGAAGAAAAGATTTACTAATTCTTTATAAAATACTGCAGAACATTTTAAGGATAACACAGGGAGGGTCATTACTTTCCCCCCTCCCATATACATGGATATTAACATAGTTGGCAGTTTCTGAGAGACAGTGGTCTCATAGTTACTCTAGAATTAGGTGGTCAGCAGTGCCACATGGCTGACCATTGGGCATCCCCCTTTTCTACAAAAAAGTTTTTATTGTATTGTTGTATTTTCACATGGTCCTGAAAGAGGACAAGCAATTTATTCTAAAAAAATGTAGATATAGAGTTTAAATGACCTACTCAATGTAGAGTAGAGATGAGTGCTTAAACCATAAGATAAAAATAGACAGCAGGGGTTGGAGAGATGGCTCAGTGGTTAAGAGCACTGCTGTTTATCCAGAGGTCCTGAGTCCAATTCCCAGCATCCACATGGTGGCTCACAACTGTCTGTAACTCCAGCTCTAGGACATCTGACACCCTCACACAGATATACACACAGTTAAAACACTAATGCACATAAAATAAAAATAAACAAGTCATTAAAAAAAGACACCAAAAATGCTGAACAACAGGCTATATCAGCTCACTAAGTGTGGTTTGTTTTGTTTGTTTGTTGAATCAAAGGTCAAGTGGTGGTTGTGTTTTATTGTGAATTGATGAATCGAATTCATCCTTTCCTATGAATTGTTCATCTTGCAGAGTTTAAACATCTTCCAGAATCTAAGCAAGCGGCAGTTTGAAACAGTGATCCATTTGTTTGAGGTTGCAATCATAGCAACTGACCTGGCGTTGTATTTCAAGTAAGTATAAGGATGGGCATCAGAATGCCCCTGAGCCCAGTGTGGTTCTGCCTTCCATGAACTGCACTGAAGTTAAAAGGCTTGTTCACGTACCTGGAGAGATGGCTCATTCCTTGTGAGCGTTTGATATTCTTGCAGACGACTGGAGTTGGATTCCCAGGACCCACACTCACAATGGCCTCTAACTCTGGCTTCAGAGGTATAATGTTCCACCTGGACTCTGTAGGCATCCACACATATGCATACATTTTAAAAGCAGGCTCAGAAATCTCCTTTCTTTTTGGAATGTCAGTTATCCTCAAGATAGTTGACTGACGGTGAACTTAATCTATCTTGGAGATAAACTTTGAAAAGCACAAGCCTGCCCTGTTAAATAGCCTGTAATCTGAAGCGGTACAGAGGGTACAGTGGTGCCCAGCCTGAAGAAGAAGGTCATGAAACCGCACGCCATGGCGATGTGTCCTGGTGATTCACCATGGTCCAGGAACTAGTATTTAACTGGGTTTGTTCGGCAGTAGAATGCTTGCCCAGAATCTGGTATGTGTTATTTAGGCTCAGAAATTTAATCCTGTGAGAGTTTTGGATTGAACAATCTTGATGATTCTAACACAAAGTAAAATCACAGAACTTGAGTTTTTACACAGCAGAGGACCAAGGAGACCAGATATGCCAAGTCTGTGCACATTCTCTTCTAAGTGAAATGAAGTTTCATGGTGAACATTAATTAGAACGAGGTGGGCTATTTATAGGATCCAATATGTGGTGACTTTGGCACTGTAAATTTTGCCCTGATAATCCTCCTTAAAAATCTAACTATTAAACAGCCCAGCTATGATTACAAATGCCTAGGATAACATCATGGTATCCAGACACCCAGGACTCACAACCCACCAGTGGGAACCCATCATGTCATAAGTGCTTCAGAATTCAAGGGTTATGTTTTGCTTTTTTGTTTGTTTGTTTATTTTTGAGGCAGAGTTTATCTGTGCAGCCCTGGCTATCCTGGAACTCACTCTGCAGACCAGGCTGGCCTCAAACTCATTGAGATCCGTCTGCCTCTGGCTTCCAAGTGCTGGGATTAATGGCTTGCACTGCCATCACCTGACTCAGAATGAAGTTTTTAAGGGCAGACACAGAAGCAGTGTTGCAGTTGGGGCACTCTGGCCACCATTTCATCATGGAAAATCCTCTTACTTTCCAGAGAGAGCCATCTGATACGGAAACGCTCCATCCCTTCCACTCATGTTCCTGTGTGGCACTGCTGGGTGTGTCTCGAATTTTCCCCCATATATGGCACCATACTGTCTGTAAATATCTTTCTGCAGCTCACTTTTCCCACACAGCATTTTGTTTTAAAGATTTGCCTTTGGTGACATGACACTTCTAGATTGATTAAAAGTATTCATGTTGAAGCACTTCAAGTGGATTATATGGCATTCACTGACACATCAGATTCAAGACAAGACCCTGAGGAAGGTAAACAAACATGCAATTAAAAATTAGTGAAAGGGCCGGAGAGCGGGGGAGTAGGTAAAGCAAATGCTGTTTAAGTACAGAGATCAGAGTCTGGATTCCTCAGCACCAGTCCAAAAAGCTGAGAGTGACAGTGAACAGCTGGAACCCCAGCATAAGGAGGGACTGTTAGTGAGGACAGCTGGAAAGATGTCCACCTCTGGCTTTTACACAGATAGATGGGTACTCACCTCCCCCACACAAACAAGTACACATGCAGAAATAGATGATAGATAGATATATGATAGATAGATAGATAGATAGATGATAGATAGAAAGTAAATTGAAAGAAAAGATTTGCCATTGGTAATACACAGAGAGTCAATTCACTTGCTTCAGTTGTACCGCGTTTAACTGCTGGATAGACAATAATACCCTTACACTCCTACACATAAATAAGTTCAGATTGTATCTTATCTCCATTATCGTCCACAAGGCTACATTGCAGATCATTGTGCACATATGTGGTTTCTATACATAGCGGTAGGAGTATGGTGGGGGACATATGTATTTTGTGTGTACGCCGCCTTGCAGCGTTGGGCTCCACCATTTACATCCTGTCCGCAGCACGTCAGGGTCCTTTGATCCCATATCTGAAGCACTCTTGATCTGGACACATTGGATTTCAGTTTGCTAACTTATTGAGTATGAGAAGATACCCTACTGTTTAGGTCTGTATTTACCATGTATGAGACCAATCATCCATGTATCTTGGCTTCTGTGTTTTTGTTGGGCAGTGTGTTATGGTGGTACAGCTCCTGAACTTTGTGTTTCTGTTTTGCTTTTTCCTTGTTTGAACTTTTGGTTTTACTGTATTTAAACTTTCATGGGTTCTCCCCACTCTGTGGTTTGTGCTTTTTCTGCCTCCAGCCCTCTCTGTGCCAGAGATAGTCAGAACTGCCTGCTCTCTATCCTGGCTCTTGGCCCCTGCTAGGCATACAGCCTAAGGCAGAGTGGGAACACAGAATATTAAAAGCGCACACTAAACATCCTTTTCTGTGAAAAAATTGATGCGCAGCTGTATCTTTTCCAGGAAGAGAACCATGTTTCAGAAGATTGTTGATGCCTGTGAACAGATGCAAAGCGAAGAAGAAGCCATCAAATACATAACCGCCGACCCAACCAAAAAGGAGGTCATTATGTGAGCAGTCAGAATATTAATTTTGTATTAATACAAAACAGCATGTTTTGTATTCTTTTCTAGTTTAATAATTTTTCTTTTCTTTATAAGGGCCATGATGATGACTGCCTGTGACCTGTCTGCCATCACCAAGCCCTGGGAGGTACAGAGTCAGGCAAGTCCACAGCATTGTCTGTCTGTCACACACCTGTGACCTGTCTGCTATCATTAAGCCTTGGGAGGTGCAGACAGGCAAACCCCACAGCATTTCCTGTCACACACCTGTTGCCCGTCACACACCTGTGGCCCGTCACGCACCTGTGGCCCGTCACACACCTGTGGCCCATCACACACCTGTCTGCCATCACCAAGTCTTGGGAAGTGCAGAGTCAGGCAAGTCCTAAGGCATTTCTTTTCTTGACCCACATCAGGCCTGCCTAAATCCCACGAAAAGCCACACAGTGATCTCTGGCAACCCCAGAGTCCTATTCTGTTTTTTACAAACAGCAACAGGTCAGCAGGTCATTGGATCACGTCCCAGAACAAAGAAAATACAGAAGGCTTTGAAAAGAAAATGGGGGGGGTGAATGTGGGGGACAAAATTTCTTATTATTGGCTATAAAATGTTTCTGTGGAATTTACCAGACGTGGTCATTCAGACCTGTAATCCGATTGCTCATGAGGAGGTTGAGGCAGGAAGATACAGGATTCAATGATAGCCTGGGCTACATAATAAGACCCATCATGAACTCATGTGAGCTTTTCAGTAGGCAGAGAAGTCAGAACACGCCCTGGTGGAAGAGATTGTTCACTCTGCTTAGCTGGCCTTGCTCCCAGGGCTCTTCTACAATGTTCTGTCAGTGACCAGAAGGTACTCACATTCAGGGCTGTTCTTTGTCTACTTTGGGCTGAGGACAAGGAGATGATGCTTGGAAGAAGCTGCTTTTTTTCAATGCCATCTAGGTGAAACCCTCACAGAGGAGCCAGGATTATTCTGGTTATATCTAGAAAGAAAAAGTCATTGGAACCCATTGTGGGAGAAGACAGATACCCTTTTCCCAGCCATCCTTGGTTTGTGGCTATAGTACAAGTCAAAATATCAGGTCCTCCGAGTTGTGTGGCAAGCTCTTTACCCACTTGGTGTAGGAGGTCCTTCTGTATTTGTGTTGCTTTCTTTGGTGAATAAAGAAACTGCCTTGGCCTTTTGATAGGGCAGAAATCAGGTAGGCGGAGTAGACAGAACAGAATGCTAGGAAGGACAGTGTGGCAGACGCTATGAAACTCCTGTCTGAGACTGACGCTGGTTAGGTAAGCCACGACCTCATGGTGAACACAGATTAATAGAAATGGGTTAGATCAAGATGTGAGAGTTGGCCTAGAAGAAGCTAGATATAATGGGCCAGGCAGTAATTTCATTAATACAATTTCTGTATGGTTATTTTGGGTGTAAGCTAGCCAGGCGGCCGGGACGAAAAGCAGGCCCGCTCACCTCATTACAACATCCACTGAACCATCTCCTCAGCTCCTAACTGTATTTTTTATCCATCAGGCGTAAGCCAGACGTTCAGGCTCTCCCTTGAGTTCATCATTTCTAAATCCTTTCTGCCTGTCACACCTAATAGGACCTCTATCAGACTGTATTCAGGGCTGAGGATGTGGGAGAGTGCTCACCTAGAATGCAGGAAGCTGTGAGTTCAGATCCCAGTACCGCATAAGTTGGGCATGTTGGTGCATGCCTCTAATTTCACCACTTTGGAGGTGGAGAAAAGAGAATCAAAAGTTCAAGGATATCCTTGGCCACATAGTGAATTTGAGGCCAACCTGGGCTACATGAGACCCCTCCCCATCTCTAAAAGGAAGATTTAAATCCAGCCTTTGGTGGGCAGTCTAGTGGTGGCCTCCTGGTTGATCATCAATGACTCCCTGTCCTCTGCTGTCCTCTGACCTGCTGCCTGGGTTATCTATTGAGCTCTGCTCACTGCATGGCTGGAAAGGGTTTTCAATGATCCACTGCAGGAGTTTCCAGCTCACTCACTTGTTTTTAAGAAGTACATTTTTTTTGAGCTGGTGTGATGATGCACACCTGTAATGCCAGCACCTGAGACCCTGAGACAGGATAACTGTCTGTTCAAGGCTGCCCTGGCTAGCATAACAAGACACTGTCTCAAAAATGAAAACAAAAACCAAGAAGTTTACTTTCTCCTCATAAAACGTGTACAGAAATAGCAATGTGACAGAGAAGGAAGCTTCGGCCTGGAGACCTAAGTTTATTCCCCCCCCCTTACAGTACCCAGGCTTGTCATTACCTGTCCCTCCCTCACCCTCCTGCTGTCATTACCCATCACCCCAAGCTGGCACACATTCCAAGCTCTGGGATCAGACTCAGGCAGACTGTTTCTCCCTGTGCATGGCCTTCTCCTCCTTTTTATCTTGGTCTACTGCTCACTCTCAGTGGTACAACAGAATGCCACCCTGCTCTGGCATGATGTGTCTACATCCTTCTCCCTCTGTGATCCACAGCAGTAAGCCTATTAGTGTTGTAGTGCATGCCACACTGAGGACAGACTGTTCTCACTACATGGCGAGCATCTGAAAGACAATGTCCCATCTCTTCCTTCTCGGCAAGCCTGGCTTCCACCAATGTCAGGTAGCTAACAAATGTCTGCCCATCATGGTATTCATTTTTCATTATGAATTAACAGTTGATTATCCTCACATGGCTGTCAAGATACACATGTACCAGTCTATGTGTGTGTATGTGTTCATCATATGCAAACCTATGCTAGATGACCACAGCTGATAAGAGGATTAGGAAATGTGAGAAACTGAGGCATCTTGGTTTGAGAAGCTCACCATCCTCCCACTCTCTTCTTTACTGAGAAGTGGTGGCAATATAAATAGAAGACACACTCTTAGAGTTAGTCCAGAACCCTCCAGTAGGAAGAAAACCCTTCCTTATTTCAGTATAACCTGTAAGTGGCAACTGTTTTGTAACTTCAGAGCAGCTCTCTTGACGACACCTCAAGCACTGACTGGAAATCCTACCCTTGGATGTCACTCATGCTAACGTGATAAACGCTCTCTGCTAATCATGGGTAACACAAAACCATGCCTCTGTTCTTTGCAGGTAGCACTTCTGGTTGCAAATGAATTTTGGGAACAAGGCGATTTGGAAAGAACAGTGCTGCAGCAGCAACCGATTGTAAAGATCTTGCCATTCCAAGTTACGCATTCTAAACCATCCCTAATTGCAGGAAACCATCTTAAAGGGGTTTCTTCTCTTTCCAGCCTATGATGGACAGAAACAAAAAAGACGAACTCCCCAAACTTCAAGTGGGATTTATTGATTTTGTTTGTACTTTTGTATATAAGGTATGTAAACAAATTATTTGAATGAACTGTATAATCATTTAGATGATAATTTTTCTTTCAAACTGTAACTAGAGTGAGCCAGGTGTGGAGGTGCATACCTGTAATTCCAGCACTAAGGAGGCAGGGGGATCAGAGTTCAAAGTCATCTTGGTAAGTTTCAGGCCAACTTGGGCTATACAGCAAGACCTTGCCTAAAAAACAAACAAAAGTAAAAAAAACATTACCAATGAAGAAAACCATTAGGCCATTTCCTCTGTAGTATTTTGAGCACTGACTTTGATTTATTCAGAGTGGAATAAAATGTACAAGAGCCATTCACAAACCCTCTTGACATCAAAGAGCACCCGCCTTCCCCACGCTTCAGAAGCACCCAGGTTCATCCTAGTAGCTCCAGACAGCACCCACCTCCCAGCTTCTCTTCCACATGTGAACACTACTGAAAGTCAACTATATGACTAACTAGTTTCCCGCCTCAAATTCTCCGCAGGAGTTCTCACGCTTTCACAGAGAAGTTACCCCCATGCTGAACGGCCTTCAGAAGAACAGAGTGGAATGGAAATCGCTAGCAGAGGAGTACGAGGCCAAGGTGAGGGTGGCCGAAGAGGAGGCAGGAAAGCAGGAAGAAGGAACCACGGATGAGGAAGGTTAGCTGGAGCCCGAGTTTGCGTGTGTGAGTGTGGGGGTGGCTGAGTGGGTGTCACATAACAAAAATACAGACCGTATGTGCTAGCAGCAACACTGCTTTGTGGGTGCAAGTAAGTGTAAGAAGTTCGTGGATCATATTGATAGCAAAATGCTGGCCTGGGCTGGAGCTCAATGGTAGAGCATTTCCTCGCATTGCAGAAAACAGAATGCTGAGATGATGGTGGTGTATGCCTATGTATGTTCATGTGTGTGTTTGTGAGTGCTGATGTGGGGGCGTGAGGAACTGTGCACCTTGTTATTGACAGGTTTTGTCACTGGCCTGGGGCTCACCTATTTAGCCAAGCCTGCTGGCTGGCAAGACCTATGTATCTGCCTTTTCCTACCTCCTCAGTAATGGGATGACAAGCATGTACCACCATGCCCAGCTTTTTCACAAGGGTACTGAGAATCAGATTCGGGTCCTTGAGCCTGAGCTGGCAAGCCCTTTCCTCTTCAGCCATTTGCTCAGGCTGAGATGTTAATGTCCATCTCTCCAGAGGTTAGTGCTCTAACAGTTTTGTAAGCTGTTCCTATTGACAGAGAAACCATCTCTGGGTGGGAGGCCCTACAAGAAGGTGTCTTTAAATAACTCCACTGTTTGCTCAGACTTTAATTAGTTCATTGAGAATGGGAATATTTGCCTTACCAAAGTTACAGATGCCTTTCAATAGAATAAAAAACGGGAGTTTCTGATGCCTTCAAGCCCACCCATTAAAATACTCACGAGGTATGTGTTCTCACAAGGCTGTATCAGACAGACCTTGGGGGAAAGACAGGGACCTTATCTCCAAGCTCTTACTTCTGAGGGAGAGCTGGGCATTAAGCAACCAATGCATAATCTGACAGTGAGCCTTGGAGAAAGCATGGGGTGTATACTGAGAGCACAGGAAGGCTTTCTCAAAAAGGGATTGTCTGTGCTGAGGTCCCAAGACCTTAAGCCCCAACCCACCCAAAGGAGCAGAGGTGGGTGCAGAAGAAAACAAAATAGGGTATGTAAAATAACTACTGAATGGCCTGGAGGGATGGCTCAGCCGTTAAAGGCTTGGTGTAGCAGAACCATTTAAAAACATGTCTATGTATAGTCAAGAGAGGACAGAAACCCGAGTACCAGATGAAGCTGGCAGTGTAGGCAGCTGACCTAGAGTACATAGCCTGCAGTCAGCTGCATTACACAGTCGGCAGGGGTGGCAGAGGAACTTCAGGAAGGCAGCAGAGATCTTGACCAGTTTGTTAAATGTGAGAAGTTACTTTGTCTCTCCCTTTAGAATGTGAGCCCATGAGAAATTCTAGGACTAAGAAATTTGATGAGAAAGATGCTGTCACCTTTTCCAAGTGGCTCCTATATTTATTGTCTTCATTCTTTAATACAATACTGTTTTATCAATTCTTTGAGAATTTCATGTAGGTGCACAATGTATTTTGGTCATTTAGACTCCAACCCCTCCCGATTCCTCCCAGAGTGGACACAGGTCTTCTCTCCGTTATCTGCATACATTTATTTCTAATTTCTGTCTATTACTGGGAGAGCTCGTTGAGAATTAAGACCATTGTGCTCCTGAGTTTCAGGTTTTGCTCCCCCAGCTCAGATTCTAACTTGTTTAATTTCACTGAAACAGAGACGGTAACTCCTTGTCAAGTTTCATTTTATTTTGTTTTTTGAGAGAGCCTATGCAGCTGTCTAGAACTCACAGAGATCAGCCTGTCTCTGTCTTCCGAGTGCTGGGATTACAGGTGTGTACCAATGCATCTGGCACCTGGGTACCTATATACTTTTTTTTTTTTGATGACTCACCATGCAGCCTTTACTGTCCTAGAATTCACAATGCCTCAGACTCACTGAGATCCACCTGCCTTTGCCTCCCAAGTGCTGGAATTAAAAGCGTGTATCACCACACCCTGTTCTTTTTATTTCTCAGTATTTTGCCTGCATGTGCATGATGTACAGAGATCAGGTTTGGATCCCTTGGAATGGGAGTTACAGATGGTTGTGAGTGAGCCACCATGTGGGTACTGAGAATCAAATCTGAGTCCTCTGCAATAGCAACAAATGCTCTAAACTGAACCATCTCGCTAGCTCCTTGAATTTTATTTTTAAGTGAGCCAATTGTGAATAAAAAATTGGTTGTAAACAGTCAAACCCTTGGAGTTGCTATAAGCTAGTGTTATCTTGAAGTAGTTATAAGCTAGTATTATTAATTATAGATCTGACACAGATAACATGAGAATGTTGGAATAAAAGTATTTATCACATTGAGTGCTGATAATGTTTTTTTCTGGTCTTCCACTAGCTGCCACAGATTTAGGAGGTAGCACCGAAGACAAAAAGTCCAAAACGTGCTTAATGTTGTAATATGATCCAGCTGGTCTATATTTCAAGTATCGTCTTAGTTTCCATGAAAAAATATTCAAAGGAACCTCACTGTAGCCCTGGAGTAACAGAACAGCAAGATCTCCAGGAACACTGCCCTGTGACTATCCACAGAATATCTACTGCTGACCTGGAAACCCCATGAGTTAAATAAAGTTCAATCAGAGAACAAAATATGACAAAAACAATGAATTTTATGCCAGTTTCTTTTAAATTAAAAAATATGCTCTCTTGAAATGAGTCAGAAGGTATATTAAGATTTACTTATATGCATATGTCTAAGTGAGACTATGTGACATGCTTGTCTCCGCTGGTGAAGGCCAGAGGAAGGCTTCAGATCCACACAAACTTGAGTTACAGGCAGCTGTGAGCTCCCTGACATGGGTTCTGGGATCCCAACTGGGGTCCTCCGGGAGAACAGCAAGTGCTAGTAATAGTAACTATGGCCTGAGCCTCAAGTATTAAAAAAAAAAAAAAAAGACCATGTAAGGAACCAGAGCATGAAGCAGCTGGCCAGAGTCGATGTCAAACATCACCTCAGACTTTGCAGACGCCTTCAAATATGACTCCCATTATCAGCCACTATGTGGCTGTAGGGAGAGCTCCTGCAGAGTTGTAGCTGGTTTGATTTCCGGGTGTTAGCTCCTAGTTTTAAGCTGTCTTTTGTGACTGCTACTTTTTTGTCTCCAGTACCTTCCTTTTGAAATATGTGAATCTTGTCTGGTGGTTTTTTAAAGGTGCAAAGCCTATGCAAAACTTGGTTGGGGGAGAACCTGGCAAACCCAGATAGATGCCCCTTAACTGGGAATTTGCATTTGGTATTGTCTCTTTGGGGAGCTTAGATAAGAGGTTTTGGGATACGGAAATTAACTTGCTAAAGGTGTAAATTGGATTAACAATAAAAAAGCCCTTTGCTAAGCAACGGAGAGTCAGTCTGCCAAAGGCTGAGCCCCTGTAGCTGGAAAGGCTAGACACCATCCTCAGGGTGCCTGTGTCTCCTTCCATGAACCTCTGAGAACCACACCCAACATAGAACAGATTGCTGTGATTTATATAATTATCTGAATTCATACTTGAACTTAATATCATCAACTGTATTTATTCCAAAATATATTGTTCTATTGGAAAACAATGTGTAGTCTTCCCAGTTACCATTTCATTTTGCAGAACTCTAATTTCTGATGATCACAGGATGATGAAAATACCTTCATTGTAAGAATGCTTAGCTATAGGAATTCCACTACTAATAACTTTGGTGTTGGACATTTCAGATAATTTCCCTCAGAAATCAAGATTCCTTTTTACTCACCTTAAGTGGTAAGCTGAAGAACACCTTTAAGAAATGAGGAACTTTTACACAATATTTAACATCAGTACACCTGACACTAATTTACTATTTTCTGACAGTTCAGAAAGGATTGCAAAATGACTTCTGAAATAGCTCAGCACAGTGCCTCATGTGTAACAGAAGCTTGGCCAGCCGTTATAGAGCAAATGAACAACTGTCCGATAAAAGGAATAACTCTTGACACTAACCATTTAAACTTAGACACGAAATAATTTATTTACAGTTTACTGCCAATCACTCATGTTCAAACATCACTTAACACAGCGTATCATGTACTGGAGAGCTTTGGACAAAACAGATTTGTAGAAAAGCAACTGAGACACTACACGAGTGAAGGAGGAAGTGTCTGAAACAGTCCCCGAGCCTTTGAGCCATCTGTCCTGGTGGCTGTCCAGACCCAACAGCATGGACAAGTTCATGGAGTTTCATGGTATACTTCCTCGCCAAGGAATGATGCTCTCTCCCAGCTCACAGAAACAAGTCCTGAAAATAATCATCAAATTCTTCTTCCCTATTAAAAAAGTACAAACGTGGATTATACTCGAGTACTCAAAATAATAAAACTAAAAAAATCAATAGCGTAAAAAATTAAGATACATTATATGAGACTAATAAAAATAAAAGCCCTGGAGTTTTCTTTGAAATACTTTGTGAAACAACATTGCTTGTCTTTGCTTTTTTGGTTGACTTTATACCTTCTCTGTTCACTATTTCAAATTCTAATATGTTTAAGAAATGCATGAAACAGAAACTATGTTTTTTAAAAAATACAAATCTTACTCTTAGGGATGTGAGGACATTTGCTCAGGCCACAGTCTTTATTAGTCTGAGAATAGTAAATATGTATTTGTAGCTCGTTATGTAGGGTTATGTCTAAGAGAAAGAAGAGAACTCTGAGTGTAACCTGTCACTACTGTGAGGAGCATCAAGAGCTAAATAACAGTGTTTGCAGCCGGCCAACACCTCAAGCAGCTGAGGCTCTGAAGTCAGCAGGGCAGAGAGCAAGTGCTCTGAGTTATCTGTTGTTGGGAGGCTGGGATGAGTGTTGGCAAGGATTTCTACACCTGTGTAAACCTTCATGGGGCTCCTCAGCATGGGTCCTGAGAATGTAACATCATGGGACAGGCTGTCCTGGATGCAAGTGAGCAGCTGCCTCAGAGGAGTCCAAGCAAGAACAGAGGGCTGTCTGTTCCAGTGAACTGATGCTGGGTCCACTGGCTCTCTATGGCCAAGAACAATGGCTGGTAATAAACTTTCACCTTGCCAGGGAAGGGAGTCTTTGGCACTAAATAAACTTTCATGGCATTTAAATATTTTCATTAGCCGATACCAAGAACAGCTGTATCCACAGCCCCTAAGCTGATGGCAGAAGGGAGCATCTACGAATGTGGCACTTACTGTGACTTTCCATCTGTCTCTGGCAGAGGACCCTTCCAGAGCTCGGATTCTGAAGCACTGTCTTCCTCATCAGTGTTTCCTGCTCATTTAGAAGAAAATGTTTGTGTTTTGTTTTAACATAATACATTTTGAATCATTTACCAGTGCAATTAAATTAACTGTCAATTTAACAGCAATTTCTACAGTTCCCTCCAGATACAATAATTTAAAAATTAAACAATACAAGAAAAACCAGAGTCTCAGCAAAAAGGGCACATCTTTTGAACACCTTCCCCATGTTACACTGAACAAAAGTAGCAGCTGATTTAGTTATTTCCTTGGTCATATAACAGAAATGAAATTAAGATTTACATAGAGACTATATCTGGTTAGGACCAACACTCAAGAACAGCTCCTTAGACCAATGGTTGTCACTGAAGAGGAGTCACCAATTTAATCATGGGTGATTTGTCTGTACATTATCCAACACTGAGTAAATTTTAGTTGAATATTACGTGATTCATTTGAGGTCGACTTTTTAGTATTTTTAAAGAGGAATATATTATTTTTACTATTTTAGAGGTAATAAGTGCTCACTGTCTAAAATAAGAGCGATTTGGAAATGTTTCGAGTACAGAGGAAAAGTTACTCCAAGCTTACAGGTAATATGATCATTATTTATGTCTGGTTGGCCCTTACAAATTTATGATACATAACATACACATTTTTAAATAAACTGGATTGTACTGTGTATATTTTCTGTAACTATAAAAGATTTGAGATAGCACAGTTTTCCTTGACTATATATAAATATGTCAAAGGTTTTTTTTATAATTTTTTTAAAGAACTTATTTTATTTTTAATGATGCACATGTGTGCACAGGTTCCTACAGAAGCCTGAGGTGTCAGATCTCCCAACAAAGGTCCTGGCAATTGAACTTGGGTCTTCTGTAGACCACTATATGCTTCAAGCACAGAGCCATCTCTCTAGTCCCATGAAAGCTTTAAGCAAACAAACAAAAAACCAAAAAAAAACCAGCTATATAAAATATGATTAATCAATCTTCAATTCCTGAATGGTGGGAATTGAGGCTGTTTTCTTTTTATCTTTTTATCGAGGGGGACAGTGATAGTGATTAAACCCAGGGTCTTAAAAAATGCCGGCGAGGGCTCCACAGTGGGACCACAGCCCAGCTGAATTGTTTCTCTTGTTGCACGGTGCACATTTCTGTCTGCATTTATCTAGGCGCTTACCTATTCCAAATAAAATATCAAATTCTAAAAGCAGCACCACTGGCCACCAAACATGCGCTCTAAAGCAGCTATAGGGCTGGGCTTTCCTCCAGAAGAAAGGTTACTCAGTTTCCGCTCTTTTGAATAGCTGTTATAATTAAAGTAATAAGCATCATTTTTATAAATGTCTGGCACATGTTTTTTCATAAGGTAACTGCAGTTTTACACAGAGGCTGGATCTCTCATGTGCTCACCCTAACACAACGTGCTCTTTACAGACCTTAACTTCCATGACTTCGATGACTAACAGACATTAAGTCAAGAATGACATTACAAGAGATAATCCCCTTGGAGGAGTTAACACTGCAGTTCTGACTTAACCCAGATTTGGCTTGCCAGTACAGAATGTCCCTCGGCTCAGCACAGCACAGCACAGCACAGCACAAAAATAAAGCAGCATTGATTTGCCACAGTGGTGCTAGCCTTTTACCTGCTGGACTCTGATCCTTGAATCAATGTGTATGCCTGAACTTTGATTCTAACTGAATCTGTTGTGGCACCAATTTTAACAAATAGTAGGGGGAGGGTGCAGTCTAATGAGCTATGTACACATGATGATGAAACTAAAAAGTCCTGGAGGAAGATTTCTGTCCTGTGACAGCCATCACTACAATTCCCAGTGTCCTGAGCAGATCACACAAGAAGAAAGAATAAAATCTTCCACCCACTGAGATTAGAAATAATAGAAAATATTATGCCTAATAAAGTCATCTCTCTGGCATTACTGTTAAGATGTCAGAGAACAGAATGTGCAGGGCCTTCCAAACCTAGCAGCTGATTTGAAAAAGTCTTACACTACAAACTGCTGTTACTTACTCTTGTTCCCTTCCAAGAATACTTTTCACAAGTCAGCTTTCTCTCACCAATTTCCTTTGTGTGAGTGCATTTGTCTATGTGTGTGTGCATGCGGAGGTCAGAGGTCAGTGCTGTTCCTTGGGTTTCTGAGTAAGGGTCCTTTCATTGGCCTTCAACTCACTAAGCAGGTAAGGCTGGCTGACAAGGACCCAGAGATCTGCCTGTCCCCACCTCCCCAGCAGGAGGACTGAAAGTGTGTGGTACCACCCCTGAGCATTTCTCTTTACACTTATCTATGCACATGCGCATGCAGGACAGAGTATGGAGAGCAGACAAGCAGTGGATGTCAGTTCTCTCCCACTGCCATGCAAAACTGTCAGGTTGGTGGCAAGTACCTTTACCTACTGAGCTGACCTTAGCCCAGTTTTTAAAGTGGGCTCTGAGGACTGCATTTAGTTTCTCTTGTTTCATGGAAGCACTGTACCAACTGGACTACTAATCCGGCCCTGTACATCAATTTCCTGATACCAGATAATGCAATTTTACTTTTAAAAAGTTAACTCACCTTAAAATGACTCAGGAAACAAATGTATAGACTAGACTAAATGATTTGTAAAGTCCCTTCTACCCTATGAATCTAAAACTTCCTGGTTCCCTGAGGGTGACAATCACACCAACCAGCAGGGTGACAAAGAGTACTGCTAAGGAACGACAAGTAGAAGGACTGACACACAATGACATCCTTACAGCATCACTGTCGAGTCTGTAGTGATCAGTCCAGAGGACATGTGCATTCCAAGGATCGAACCCAGGTCATCTTGGCAGCAACAGCCTTTATTGGTTTCTGTGAGTATTTTCATGCAACTCTATCTCCAAAATGAACCCATTCATTCTAACACTTCCAATAACATGCAGCGTGCAGTCTGTCTCCTGAGACAGCTCACTTCCTCTACTCCTTTTGTCAGACAATTCCAAATGGCAGTTTTTCTTAAACTGAGGCAAAAATATGTTTTCAGGCCATTTTTATTTATAGACTCTAGTTCTGTGACCAATCACCAAAAATAAATCTCCCATATAGTAACAGCCTCCAAATGCCTCCAATTTCTATACCCTCATCCTCTCCTCCCCTCCCCTCACTCCCACCTTCCTCCAAACTAAACATCTGTAGTTGCGCCAGCATTCTTCCCACAGCACAGTTTCAGTTCTCCTAAAACACTGGCTGCGCTGTGTTTGATCTACTCAAGCCTCTGATGTTCTCATTAGTGTACGGTGCTTAAATACTTCGGGTTTTCCTGAATGCTTGCATTTTGTGGCTATATATGGTAACTAAAAACTCACTCCACAGATGAAATGGTGAATGTCTGCAGTAACTATAATAAACGGACAGGCATTAACTTTTGATCTGATCAATTCTAGAGAGCAAATACAGACTCTGTTTAACGTCTGGCATTTTTCTTTTTGCTGGCATTGCAACAGAACTACAGGGTATCAAGAACTTCCTTTGTGTACTGCACAGGCCTTGTGCGTGGGTGTCTTCTCTTTTGACAATAATTCAATGAAGCTGGCCTGTTTACACACCCATTCTACAAAAGAAGCAAGACATGGACAGATCAATCATTTAAGATGGATCTGTCTGTCTGTCTACCTACCTATCTATGCATTCTATCAAAATTACAATGTAAATAATAGGGCTACATTTGACTCACCAATAATGAACCAAAGAGCAAAAAGGTATTGTGTTAGAGACTATAGACTTGAATCTAACCCTATCTTTGACAGTAACTACTTAGCCTTGAATAATTTCCTTGAGTTCTCTGGTTCCCAGGGGACCTAGTGAATAGCCTAGCGCTTAACTCACCACAAATGGATGTCCTCTAACTGGACACAGTGGCGTATGCCTATAATTCTGGAAATTTGGAAGGCTGAGACAAAAGGACCATGAATTTAAGAATAGCTTGACCTTGTCTCAAAATAAATACATTAAAAATTTTAAGCAATAAAAATAAATATTTTAAAACTGGAGGGAAAGGGGCAACACTGGAGAGGTGGCTCGGTGGTACAGAGTGCTGCTCTTCCAGAGGCCCTGAGTTTGGTTCCCGGTACCCACATTCAGCAGCTCACAACCGTCTAGAACTCCGGCTCCAAGGGGGCCAATACCCTCTTCTGCACTTCAATGGCACCTGCACTTAAGTGGATTGAACTTAAAAAATATATAACCTAAAAAATAATGAAAATAAACCTTTACAATTTAAAAAATCAGATTAGTTTTCTCTATCATAGACAGAGGATAAAAAAAACCCTACAAATGTATGTTTCCTTTTATAATCCTACAGGAGATTCTTCCCTCAAAGCTTCCAGGAAAAAGCTAAATACACACTGAGGTCTCTTTATTATTTCACAACGGCACTGTTATTTTGCTGGCGATTTCATTACTTGCTTTAGTTCTGGGTAGAACAGTGACAGAGCTGTGGTCTGCCTTTGCAGTCATGTGACATGCTTTGGTAGAAGCATACACTTTTGCCTCTGCCTTTATTCTGCTATTCTACCTTGTTTCCCATTATTCCTACATCACTAAGTTTGAAACAACCTTATACACTGTTTGTAAGTCATTGTGCACACTCGGGGCGTATTTCAAGGGAAATAGAGAATCTGTAGCATAAAATCACTGCTTCACTGCAAGTGGTAAAAACTGAAGCACCATCCACAGCAGCAGCTTCTCCTCCAGAGCCACAGGGCCGCTCAGACAGGTACAGTGAGAAATCTCCTTTAAGTCTCAACTGCCTTTCCTTCCCCACTCCAACTGTATCCCTATGTCTCTTCCTGCACACTCTACAGTGTGAAACGGAAATGTTTATGAATGATATTTATTGAAAAGATTCTGGTGCTTTCTATAATTAAAATAAGAAACTTCAAATTGTTTTTAACTGAAGAATTAATGTTCACTTTTTGTCCTTTATGGTTCTTCTCATGTTATACAAAAACAAATATAATTCCCATCAGAGTAGGAAACAAACAAAAAACACAAATTGCAAATGCTTTAATCTACATATTGCTATTTGAGAAATAAAAGCTTGATACTTACTGTTTTTAGAATCTTCTGGCTTTTTTGAGGATGAATGTCCTGAAAGGAAAACAGCATCATTTTACCAAGCATCATCTTTGGGTGGTTGACAGTTATAGACAAAACCATAAATTCTTCACAAATTTGGTTTTCTTATGCTCAAAAACAAACAAACCCTTACTACTTTCTAATCTTTCAGGTCCCTTAGTCTTATCTCCTCAATTAAAATGTTAGATCCTTTTAGATAGATCACCTTATGTGTTCATAAAGCCTGGAATAGTTAACATAAAACTTAAAATCTGAGAGCCTAGGAAAAGTCTCACATGACTTAAAAATACTTCACAGTTTGTAAATTGATAATAATAATAATATTTCTTTTTCCTTGTGGAGATGTTCAGCCCTTCCATTGAACAGTGTACAAATATACATTTCCACAGAATTTTTTCCGAGGTCACAGACAAGCTGGAAGGGGAGGTGAAGGGCTGGAGCTGAAAAGCAAGTGCTCCACCACTGAGCCACACTGCAGCCAACCTTGTCCAGACATAGGGGCTATTAAAGCACAGCTTTTCAGGAGTAACTACTGAGGAAGACAAGAAGTGAAAAGTACACATCGTGTGTGTGTGTGTGTGTGTGTGTGTGTGTGTGTGTGTGTGTGTGTGTGTGTGTATTTTTGTTTTTGGAGACAGGATTTCTTTGTGTAGACTTGGCCGTCCTGGAACTACCTCTGTAGACCAGGCTGCCCTCAAACTCACAGATATCCCTTTGCCTCCGCCTCCCGAGTGCTGGAACTAAAGGTGTACACCACCACCACCATCTATCTGTATCTTAAATGAGCACTCTACAGAATCCTCTGGGAGACATTTCTGGAGGGTGATGAAATAAAAAGCAGAGGTGACAGAATGTCACCCTAGCAAAACTGAGAGGGCTAAGAAGCCTAAGTGTTTGTTTTTCAGAGGCAAAAGGGGTCCAAGAGTGCAGAGTAAGGGCATAGAAATGTGCCCAATGTAGGTGGAAAGGTCAGGCTAACTCTGTGGGCCTCCTGACATCAGTAGAACCAAACTGGGAAGTGTAGGCTGGGGCCACATGTCAAGGGGAAGCTCTAGCAAGCACAACCATCTGAAATGCGAAGGGCTACTGTAGGTGGGCTGCGTTCCTCTTCCCTGAGACACTGAAGCAAAGCCAGAACCAGCATAGGTCACAGGGCAGAGCTCTCAGACAGTGACTTCAGACCAACATACAACTGATCAACACCGCTGGTCAGAGCACTGTAGTTTGAAAAGCAAGAACCCCAGAACCTCATTTTGATTATGAATCTGGGACTGATTTCTGGAGTTTCTCTAACTAACTATGAATTCACCAAAGGACTCCCTCACCTAACATCTACTAACTGCCTACAGGGTTAGAAATGGGGGTGAGTTAAACAGTCACACAACCCCTTCTTACAGAAAATGAATTATTTCAAGGGTCCTGTGCATTCCTAGTCTGGGGAAGTGAGATAGACAGTTTTAAGAAGGGCCTTTCCAACTGAGCTGAACTGAAACTGAAGGGTGAGGTAGCTGAGAGAAAGGGAAATGGGGAGAGATGATCTTGATTCTTTGACCAAGAGAGTGAATCTATATCTAAGGATTTTGTTCTTCCTTATTTGCAAAAGCAACCGCTCTTCACACACAAGCTATTGTCTTCCTTCCCTCTCTACACATTCATTATTCTACACATCCATCCATGTGGGCTTCAGTTGTCCGCCCAGCCGCTCACTAAATTAGCACTCTCTATGATGCTAATATGAAGCTATAAAGGATACAGTCTCACATAAGAGGGAAAGGATGTCTAGGTTTGGATAAAATAAGCAGTGCCAATGCCATATGCAACTGTGATGTTTAAATATTATTAAAGCTTATGCCAAATTAAGAAGGTCTAGGTAGAGATGAGCTCTTCCTTAACTGAATGATTACATGATTTGATTACAGTAAAAGGTAACAATATTATTAATACAATAATAAATATAACCAAATTTTCAAATGGTATATTACTATATTAGCATATTACAATAAATAAAAAATTTTAAACTCAAATGAGATTTTCACATTCATTAATTAAGATTTACTTTGGAGTTAGGAAATAATTAAGAAAGACATGAAAAGACATTCAGGTTCAAATGTCAGCTTTCAATAAACAACAGGATAACAGTTCTACTAACCATCCACTCCAACTCAGCAATACTATGTACTATAAACGCAAGAAAGAAAAATGCATTTAAGAATGCACTTTAGTCAACTATCTTCCTATCTAGAGCAAGGGAGCCCTCTCCTGTCCAAATCTTATATTAACATTAGTTTAAATTTAGTTGAATCTTGCATTGCCCACCTAGTTTTAGGTTTGATTCAGTAGAAGTTATAGCCAATTAACTAGTGATGCTGAAATTGCAATTAGAAGTAACCTTTATAATAGCTAATTACATGGCAGGCATTAGTCAAATTCTTTAACAAATTATCTCAGTTTTTCTCATAATCCCATATGATAGGTATACAATCATGACTTTAGATTGAGTGACACACTGTAAAGCTGCTTTACACTTCTGGGTGCCTTCACATTCTCATTTTGACTCTGCTTGAGCTTGACGAATATGGAGGTGGGTGTTCACATCACCCCAACATACATGGAGAAAGTAAGCTCAAAGAGTCGGTGTCTCATCCAAGCAACGCGGCTTGGAAACATCAGGAACTGACACTGCTTGCAGTATCATGTGATGCATTGTACCTGCCCAAAAGGAAGCAAAAACAACTCTGTTCTTAAAACTGTAAGTGACAATAAATTTACATCTGATTTCTCAACTACTTTCCTTTACTTGCTACAAAACACAGTTCTACTGCATCACCAGCGAGACTCTGATCAGCACTGCACAGACTGCATCTCATACTCGGGATGAGGAGCTCTTAAACCTCCTTTACCTTCATCCATCCCCTTGGAGGCCTCTGAAGAAGATGATCTGGATTTCTTACGTGGTGAATCGTAACACTCAATCTTGGTTTTAGCCTTCCTTTTTTGTGACTTGATTTCTTTTCTCCTTTATGTTAAACAACACAATATTGAAGTAATTTTTCAACTGATTTTATAAAAAATAAAATCCAATGAATTAAAAAAAGTTAAAGTACAAATAACTTATATAATAAAGAACCTTGAATGAGTATGTAAATATTTCAGGTCAATATACAAGTTAAGATTATTCTGTAAGATAATAAAGCCTAAACAGAGATAGGGAACTATTTTGTGAGTCTCTACACAACTCAGCCCTCCGACAGCACGTGACCCATACCCACCGAGCAGAGAAAACACGAGTGAGAAGCAAGTGCTGTGATGGCTCTGAGCCACAATGAGAGTATACTCTCCTCTCAGAATAAAGACTAGAGGAAAAGCATCTTGGAATGGAGATAGAAAGTGCTTATTTTTAACTCAAATCTCAGCATTAGACAATTTATAATTTGCCTTCTTATTGTTCTGGCTTTACCTCTTCTAGGCCAGACTTACAATTTAGTCAGTACAATAGGTGAAAAGCAATTAATTTTAATTGCTTAAGAAGGAAACACAAGAAAAAAAGCTCTCAAATATTTCTCAGCAGACTCCTGATTAAGACATCCATGCTGATGCTATCATGCGGTCATAGTAGTTAATCATATTTTTTCTTTTATCAAAGTCATTTCAAATTTGAAATGACACTCAAAAGAGAAAATCACAAAAGACTTTCAGTCTCTCTCAGTATTGCTGACAGAAAGAGGAAATTAAGGTTAGGGCTGGCTGCCCATGTAACAAAACATCCTGCTGACTTTAAGAATTTATTACTCAGCCGGGCAGTGGTGGCGCACGTCTTTAATCCCAGCACTTGGGAGGCAGAGGCAGGCAGATCTCTGTGAGTTCAAGGCCAGCCTGGTCTACAAGAGCTAGTTCCAGGACAGGCACCAAAGCTACAGAGAAACCCTGCCTCAAAAAAAAAAAAAAAAGAATTTATTACTCATTTGTAGCAGCTAAAACACTATATAGACATGCTTATAATAAAACCTATTTTAAGCCAGGTGTGGTGGTATATACCTGTAACCCCAGCATACAAGAGTCTGAGACAAGAGAATCAAAAATTTGAGGCTAGCTTCAGATACATTATTATTGAAGGCTAGCCTGCCTCAAAAACAAAACAAACAAAACAACAACAATCAAGAAATAATAACAATATGAAACCAATAAAACCAAGGTCAATGAACTCCTATGTATGCACGGTACAGGCCAGTGGTGCTCCAATCTAACTCAACACTGCAGACACAGTCCAGATGACTTAACAGGAGCCTGACTTTACCAATGACATTTGTATCACTGAGAAACTCTATTAAAAAAGACTGTTTAAAAGTAACAAGGGGGATTGGAGAGATGGTTCAGAGCATAAAAGAGTCTTCAGTACAAACTTGAGGATCTGAATTTGAATCCCAAGAATCCACATAAATGTAAGTGTGACCATGTCCACTAATAATCTTGGGGTATAGAGGCAGGAAGGCTGGGACCAGAGACTGGAGAATCGCCATGGCCTGTCAGTCAAACTAGTCAAAAATGGCAATCTCCAGGTTCAGTGGGAGGCCTTGTCTTAAGTGAGTAATGCTGAGAAAGTCAGACAGCACAACAATCAATGTCTGCCTCTGGCTTCAGAACACACACATGCACGCACTAATTTTGAGCTTTAAAAATTCTAAGAACTATTTTATGTAGTCTGCTCTATAATATGATTTCTAAGAATATTACAGTGTCTGGCCATTGGCTCCAAGTTAACAACTCTCCTAAAGGCCATCTTTGCCCCACACCAACATTCACATACAAAACTGCTTGGCTGGATCAAGGTAGAGTGGATGTCCGGTTCCATGAACCACACAATAATGTTCTATTTTCTAAACAATAAACTAAATATACTTTCCAAATTGAGATTTAGACAGAACAATAAAATGAGTATGGTTTAAATATTAAAAATAGTATTTTAAAAGAAAAAATTACCTGTGATGAAAATTTAACTTAAAGGAACATTCTTGGCATAATCCTAAAAGAGAAAAACATATATCACTGAACTTCTAAATCTGTGTGACTATATTGTTATTCTATTTTAATTATGATTTCTCATGTTCTGTATACCCCTTGCTATATATAGGAAATAATATGAAGAAAATAATCTAACATTATACCTCAAATTATATTAAAATGTTTGAGGGTTGAAAATATTTTAACAATGCTTTGTTTTAAAATTTTTCATACAATGTATTTGGTTATATTGTTCCCCCTCCTTCAGCTCCTCCAAGATGTCCCACCCACCCATCCCACTTCATAATCTTTCTCCCTTAGAGAAAAAGTATGGCTCCAACAGAAGAAAATGGATTTTTCCCTGCCACAGCAGCTATCAATTACATATACTGCCCACCTCACCTTCTGCCCCGCTGCTGGGCCCTGCCCCCAACTCTGGCAGACTTCCACTGCTCAGGTGCAGGCCACACCAGCCAGAAGAGCAGGTGAGTGACCCTGTGCCAGAGGAACTACCCCACTTTCTGTACTTGGTTCTCAATTATGAATAGCTTCTTGCTTGGGATGAGGACTTTGTACCCATTTCCCCTTATTGCTGCTGGGATTCTGTCTAGTTTGAACCTGTGCTGGTCTTATGTATGCTGTCATAGTCTCTGTAAGTTCACAGTGTATCAACCCTGCTGTGTCTGGAAAAAACTGTTTTAAAAGGACTTTAGAAAAAGTGTCATCCATTGTCTCTCATAGGCAGAATTAGTATCCGACATCAAAGATATCCTAACATAATAACATGATGTCATAATATGCATATAATAACACTAATAGAATGGCGCTGTAGTCAACTTTTTTGCAGTGAGAGACAATTACTGCGGAGACTTAAACTGGTCAAAGTGCTGAGCATAACCAGCTGTGAGTGCTCCCTCTGCACAGGGCACCTATCTTGCCCTCCAAGGCCCAGGGAACATCTTCAACAAGAAAGCGGGAAAGAGATTAAGATCCAGAGGTTGCATGGTATGTTGTGTAAGGCTGTCCTCTGAGCATGGCACGGCTACTATACTCTTGAATGCTCAGGAGTTGTGATTACTTGAAAACTTGCACTAGATAAGTGAACATTCCATTGTGAGGGTGGGGGAGACACATGAGGCCCTGTACCTTCCTGAAGATTTCTAAGTGTTGCCCATGCACCTATAAGTAATCCCTCACCGTGCTCTGTAAGTAACCACAATTACACTCATTGGACCACCAACAAAAACAAAAACCAAAAGACACATAGAGGACTAATGAAGAAGGGACAGCCAGTAGGTGAGGGGTAAGAGAGAGTGAGTGGTTTGGAGATGAGCAACATATATATTATTACATACAGGCATGAAAATGTCATTGTGAGACCTATTATTAAGTAAAATTACTATATGTGAGGTGAAAACTTCTTTGAAAGGATTCTTGACTCTCTGTCAAAGAGCGAGCTTATTTCCTGTCCATGCCACATGACAGCTACACATTCAGCCACAGGGTCTACACCACCTTTTCTGACACTGTCACGTAGACACACAATCTAGTGACATTCTCAAGTTTGTGAGATCTTCACTCTACCAGTTGCCAGCTAGAAATCTGACATTAGAATTGTTTTTATCAAAGTGCTACCAAAATGCTAAAAATTTTAGACTCAAAGTTTCTTTGAGGTTTGGGGAAACTACAGGGAAAAAGAGCACTTTCAGGAAAAAACATTGAATCTTTTAAAATTGAACTATAAATAATCTACACATTTTCCAATTCTAAATTAAAGATTATTTTGGAAGAAATCCACCACATCTCCACTAAACTCAACTTACTTAATTTAACAAGTGCGTTTCTCTTCTCACCGTGCTCAATATACCCAAAGTTAACTTCCCAGCTCCTCAAGCCTTCTTTCTCATCACAACGTTTATTTCCACAAAAAAACTGACCTGCAAAAAGGAAAGGACTATCAGCCAGGACACATGACCTATTGGCATACAAACATATGACCTCTGAACTTTAACCCTACAAAGCTATTACCTCTAAAACCTTCTTTTAAAAATTATAAAATAAATAATAAATATAATAGGATGCAAAATAAATATTCAAAAATATATAATTAATTGTAACACAAGCTTATTATTAAAAATAATTGACCATAATAATTATAGCATTATGTATGATGCTATATGAAATTAAAAAAAGTATGAAATCAAAGGGATGATTTGGGTTTTTCCTTTTGAAATGGCAACTGAACCCAGGGTCTTCTGCCTGCTAAGCATGTGCTTTACCACTGAAGCCATATCCCAGCTCTTCTTGCTTGTTTGCTTGTGACATTGCCTCGGCTGATCTAGAACTTGTTCTATAGGTCAAAACTGAACTTATAGATATCTTGTCTCAGCTCCCAAATGGTAGCTAGAACTACCAGACTGTGTCACCAGACCTGGCTAAAGAGCTGAACTCTTAAAAGAAAGAAAACAAAAACAAAAAACAAACAAACAAAAAACAGTGATAGAATTCCTGATGAAAAGCTGTTTATTTAAGTAGAAATGTAGTGAGTCTATATTAGAAAATCTTGCACTTGGGAAAGTGCTCAATAAAACCCTGGAAGGAGAAATCATTCCCAAAATATTTCTTCTTAGATCTGAGCCTTACAGTCTCTAATGGCAATATTAAAATTAATGTTTTCAAGTATTATTACATTCTTTACTTAAAGTTCTAGCAAAAATATTCATGGAAAACATTCTAAAAATTTAAACCTGACATACTAAATTTTAACACCTGCCTGCTCTATCATATATCTGAAACTTCTAACCCAGGACAAAAGCTGATGATCTGGAGGTGAAGGGACAACTAAAAATTATCTATTTTGTCAGAAAAAGAAAAACTAAAAATGATTTATACAACAAACAATTTCCATCACAATAATTTACACTAAGCAACAAACAGAAACCACAAAATCCTTTTCATAAAGTGCAAAAGACTACCAAAGTGAATTTATAACATTAACATCTAAAAGGCTAATTCATAACTCAGCTTTTTGAAACATAAGCTATTGCATGTAGCCCAGACTAACTTCAAACTTACTGTGCAGCAGAGGATGACGATCTTAATACATATTTTTATATTTAATTTATCTATCTATCTATCTATCTATCTATCTATCTATCTATCTATCTATCTATCTATCTACCTATCTATCTATCTATGGTGTATGTGTGTATACATGTTATGCCATGGCATATATAAGGGAGTACAGGATGACTTTAAAATTCATTCCAAATTAAAAATGCACATGTTTAGTTAGTATGCTTAGTAATGGCTGTTAAACAGCAACCACAACATTCTATCTTAACAGACCAACAGCTTGCTCTCCACCCCAACTAGTCCTACACTCACTTATGACCTTAGAGAACACCCACCAACTTTTTTAAAGGCAGTTTTATATACTCTCCTAAAAATTCTACTTGACAAAATTAACACAGACATTTTTATTAGTGAAAAGACATTTCAGGATCTCTCATTACTTTAGGTAAAACTATAAAAGAAAATGTAATTTTAAGAAAACGTCTACACTGCCTTATTTTTAAATGTTTATAGTACTGTGTATGTGTGTGAGCGTGGTGCCTGTGTACGTGTGATGCATATGGAGCTTAGAGGACAACTCGGCTGAGTCTGTTCTCTTCTTCCACTCCAGGTTCCAGGAACTGAACTGAAATTACTATTCTGGTGTGGCAAGTATCTTTACCCACCGACCACTCACTGAGCTGTTCTGAATTAATTGTTTTTCCTTTTCTTCTACAGAAAACATCCCTGTCATTTCTATGTGTGCACCCCAGACATGCCTACTGCTGAGAGAGGTCAGAGAAGGGTTGGATCCCTTGGAACTACAGTGCTCTTGAACTGCTCTGAATGTTTGATCTTTTGATATTAGACTAAATATTTGGGCTCAATCTAGAACTAGTCTGTACAAAACTTCTACTGGGTTCACATTTGATGCTTAATTTCTACTTTCAGAATATTGATTTCTGTTGGAATCGAGTACTGCCAATATTTTATTATAATAATTGGTAATCAAACACTCACTTGTTCCCTGTTATTAAGTCTTTAATTCTCATAACATTTTCTACATATTCTCAAATATTCTAAAGGTCAAATTCTAAAGGAAAAGTCATGAAAGCATTAAATTCTGATCTTTGCTAATAGTGTATTTATCAGAAACACATATTCATAATTTTATAGATAATAGTTTATTGTCTATAACAGGAAAAGTATGACCCAATGATTTCAATTCTATATAACAAAATAAGCTGTGTTCTATTAAAAAGTAATTTTTAAAAAGTTACCTTTTCCTGAAATTACTTCTTTCTCTATTCTCCACCTGAATCCAAACTGACATGAAAATAAATGTAAGCATAAAATTTAAATTACATATATATTCACATCTAAACATAAAGCCAAGGATGACGACATTTTCAGCCTGAAAAATGAACCTAATTCTCAGGGTGATGGCTTTTCTCTTTTTACAGGAATTTGAAAATATCTCTGAACAATCACCAACCTCTGTTAAAAACGACTTTTAAAATACACTACAAATTATAGGTGTCAAGGCAGGAAAACACCTGCATTTATATTAGGGGTTGTGGTTATGGCAAAGGACAGTATTTCAACATGTTAACCCTGTAGGTTCATTGTACTGAGAAAGAATCCAGGGGCTCAAGAAATGGCTCAGTGCTTAAGAGCACTGGGTGAGATTACAGAGAACCAAGTTCAACTCCCAGCACCCACGTGGTAGCTCATAACTGCTTACAACTCCAGCTCAGGGGATCTGACATCTTCTGGCCTCCACGAGTACAGAACACATGTGCTGCACAGACATACATGCAGGCAAAACAGTCATACACATTAAAAAAAAAAAAGAAGGAAAAAGGAACAATTAAGATTTAATCTTTTTTGTCAAATTTATATCTTAAATGCAAATAAAGACTCAAAAGAATGTCAAAACATTCTAGTTAAACCCCAAATAAAAATAAAATCCTCCAAGTCTGCAGAGAAAAACCAAGTAAAAATTTTAGGACAGTCCCTTTCACTTTATGCTTGAGCTTATGAGTGCAGAGATTGTGTACCATTTAGTACTCTTGGACTGTCTGCTGAAGCACCAAATCAAATGCATTACTAGCAAGGGTTTCCCAAACCTTTGCTTAAATTAATTTATTTAACAAATATACTTATTAAGCATCTACTTATTGGACTTGGTATTCAAATGAGGATAACAGGTAATTCTAAAAATAATGTTTGTTAAATTTTATTTTTTAAAAAATGGGGGAGGAGGGCTGAAGAAATGGCTCAGCTGTTTAGAGTGCTTAGTGCTGCTGCACTAAGGGTTTGGTTGCCAGCATCCATAGAGTGGATCACAACCATCTGTTCCTCCAGTCCTGGGGATCTGGCACCCTCTTCTGGTGTCCACAGGCACCACGCACCCACGTAGTACACATACGGTAAAAACAAGTAAGTCTTTACAAAGCAATATCTGTCACCAGGAAAGTTATAATCTATGGGGAATGAGGAACCATACTATCATATGAGGTAAATTCTGTATCCTCATACCCTTTTCTGACACCAGTTCTTGCTGGATTCAAGCTGCAGTTACTAAAGGGTTGGTCCTGAATCCTGCTTCCTGCACACAGATTCTGTACACTGGAAATTTTTGTGAAAGAAAAATAGCCTTCGGCTCATTTAGGGCAGTGTTCTTCTTTTCTTTTCTTTTTTTTTTTTAAGGAAAAAAATGTTTTCCTTAAAAAAAAGTTCTCTTTTTCTTGTGTCTGAATCTAATTCTAAATGACAGACTAATCCAAATATATTCTGAATTATGAAGTTTTCCTTTCTTTTTCTTTTTTGGTTTTTTGAGACAGAAACTCTATCTTGTCCTGGAACCCGCCATGTAGACCAGGGATAAAAGGCATGTGCACTCCACAAGGTATGAAAATTTTTTTCAAAGAAAGGTGTAGGAATGTGGAACAAAGGAAGTCGCTAGAAGTGCTTCCTCTCTCTCTCTCTCTTTCTCTCTCTATATATACACACACACACAAACACACACATACATGTGTGTGTATACATAGATAGAGAGTAGGCACTTCTAGTGACATGTATATATACGTATATGTATGAGTATACATATCCACATACAGAAGGGGGGGAAGAGAAGACACTGAATTAAGAGCTGGTTAGTTAAGTGAATAAAGCACTATCCGTGTAAACAAAGGTAAGAGCAAATGCATCCTAACACTGGACCACTTTCTTCAACACTTCAAACATGGTATACCAGGATACAGCTAGTAATATATTTTAAATAGAGACCTTAAACACTTAACTTTTATTTGTGTATATCTGTTCTCCTCAACTACACCACAAGTTCATTTTCTTATTTGTTTGTTTTGAGGGAGGCTCTCCTTCACATTTGCTTTGCAGCCTAAGCTTGCCTTGAACTCACAACCCTGCCACTGCCTCTTGAATGCTGGGATTACGGTCCTCCACTATCACATCCGACTAGACTGCAGCTTTGCGTGAATGGCAGTCACTATATACTGCCTCCAGTTCAATTTCAACAAACACTGGAGTGGTCCATAAAAAGCCTATGGCTGAAAAGCGACTGCCATATATCCCTAGAAAGAAGGTGTTTCAGACTTGACTTGCAGTGTTGTGGGGATTCCAGATTTGTTACAGTAATTAGCTGGTACAGAGGAAAGCTCTGCAACAGCATCCACAACTAACATACAAGAAACTGAGCAGCCTCTGGGCTACTCAGGTCTGTAACAGGATTATGCAAATAATTGTTGCTACTGTCTGTACAGAACTAGAAAACAACTTACAAACTAAAAACACTAGAGACCAAATTAAATGAGAAAGAACTCCTTAGAGTTTCTTTTAAGATAGCTGTTTACAAATGATTGTTTTTTTGGTAGACAGAAATATGCACTACCCAACATGCATTCCTTCTTTTTGCATTTCCGACTGAGATTATCCGTTCCTGGAATACCTTTTCTAGTTCCTGTGGAAGTTGAGCTAGAAATAAAAATAGCTTTAATATTAATTAAAGATGTAAAGTAGAAATGGGAATCTGCAACTACTAATTATCACTGACTGAAAGTGAATTTTACCAAAATAGAAATATTTATGTAACAAAAGTACATCTGCTACTCCATAAATGTCAATCAATCAAAACCGTTCATTTCAAACATGATCTGTAAATGAGACATCATTCTGCAGTGTTTAGTCACCAGAGGCTCAAGATGAGAGCCCGGATAGGATCCAATTGCCAGCTGTGTGTAACTTGAGGTTTTTTATGGTTACTCACAAACAAAAAGCAGTCCATCCTTCATAGATTCCATAGATTCTTTGTAAGTCCCATGACTGCACAAGTTAAGCAGTCATAATGATATTCCAAAGTGCAAGGTAACAGATTCAAATCAGTGCCATGAAAGAATAATGTGGGTCATAGTGGTTAATAAAAATTAATGCTGTACTTGAACAAGAGGTCCAGCTATAAATATTCACAGGACATACCTTATTTTCTTTGTATCTACTGAGATCTGCTATGCAGTATTCCTTGAATAATTTATCATAGTATTTCTTTGCAAGTCTCTTCTCCCTAAATCCATAAAAAGTATGTAGCATACATTTAGAAATCCAACCACAATTTGCTGCTTTGAAACATTATCAAATAGGTAGCATATGATATAAATATTAATGTTAAAAGAGGCCTAACACAGACATATGTGCTGACTATCTGGAGATGAACTGTTCATGGCAGGTCTCTCGGAACCTGAAGGACTTGGGGAAATGAGAAACAGAATTACTCTTCATTCATTACCCTTTGTGATATCTGAACTTCGAAAATCACTTTCATGATTTCTTTCTCCCAAAATCCTCAAAACATTTTATAAGAAACATATATTATAAGACAACAATAAAATAATTATTTTTGAAGATGGGGGTCAAACAATTAGAATTAATACTGCCAAAGATTACCGAAGGAAGCAAACTAGAGTCAAGAGTCTTAAATGTTAAGTTCTATCCTTGGTTTAGAAACTGTCCTACAGAGCTGACTAAATGATAAGATAACGTAGACTAGCGCTGGGCTCAGAGACGGCTCAGAGAGAATGCACCGCTGTTCTCCAGGAGACCTTAGTTCAGTTCCCAACACCATGCTGGGTGACTCACAACCACCTCTAATTTCCACATCCAGGGAATCAGATAGCATCTTCTGGCATCCACAGGTTCCCATACACATGTGGCATATACACACAAAAAGACACACACACACACACAAATAAAAATAATAACATCTTTAATAATTAATAAGAGAAAACAGAATAAGAAAGACAAATCTAAAACATCTGCTTCACTAGAAGCTAATGGTTGAAATTTCTTAGCCATCAGAATGGCAAGACAGTTCAACAGTGACAGCTCCTGCCAATCCTGCTGACCTGAGTTTGAACACCGGACCCACAATGCAAGAAGAGAACCAACTCTTTCAAGTGGTCATTTGACCTCCATCCACATATACACACAAAGTAAATAAATAAAATGTAATAAAGTTACCAAGTCATATCTGTTTCATCCTCTTCATTCCATAGGAATCTATGGTTTTCTCGTATAACATCCAGGTCTGTCTTATCATTCTCCCTAGAAATCAAAAGTTTTCACTTAGTACAAAAATAAGTCAGATTTAGATTAAATAGTGCTAAAATTTTTGAAACCCTGAATAAAATAAAAATATAGATAAAAGTATAGTTCTATTTGGAAATTTTTACATAAAACAACTATTTCAATATTTTCAGAAACTATTTAAGAAAAATGCAAGAAAGGAACAAGTTCAGTAGAGAAACAAATTCAATCATCTCCAAGGGGTCTAATTATACAATTAAGGGTCTAAATATACAAATGGTGCTATGTCACCAAAGCAAGGATGAGAAAGCTGAACAGACTCTAAGTGAGGAAAGGAGAATAAAAATAAGTGAGAACAGATTCAAGAGACTAGCCCTCGGCAACACGCAAAGTCACATCTTTTCACTAGTTTCTTAGGGTGACCTGTAAGGAGGAAGAGGAACAGATGCTCAGCATGGAAGCAGAAAAACACTTGAGCAGTGTGGGCTCAGTGGATGGGGATCAAAGCGGGACAGCTAAGAGTGTGCTGAAGTCTTTAGGGCCTACTATTCAGGAGGAAATTCACACAAGAACAAGGGCCTCAACACAGGAAAAATTTTCTGTGTGGAAATTCTAGAGTATATAAATATAATTACATCATTACTATCCTTCCCTTTCCTCCCTCCAGCCCCTCTCAGATGCCCTCCTGACTGCTCTCATTCAAATTCACAGCCACCTTTTCAACTGTTACACATACATGCACATAAATGTATATAATTATTGGTTGCATCCATCCTTTGGACACTTGCATGCACTTTCTGGTTTGGGAAGGAGGCTTTCAGATCCTACTATGAATCGTGTGTCCTAAGTGTCTGATGTCTTCAGTAGGGACTTACCTTCAGCCTCCAACCAAGAGCAACAGAAATAGCCTTAGTGTTTGGAGAGTCTCCTGGACATTGCCTTATTTTCGCAGAAGCAGTCCTGGACACTATAGTTTCCTCATCAAGACGACACAAGTGTATTTCTCACACACACTGGTACTTCCCACAGCACTCTTGCCTCGACAGGTGAGGAAGCTACCTGAGGCCTGCTGCCACGGAGGATATAACAGAGGGCCTAGAAAACCATCCATACTTGCCCTACATCCTATGTAATCTTCACAACACTTACCCTAAGCGCTTGAAGTCCTCCCTTTTGCCACCATAGTACAAAATATAGTCATTTACAAACTTTGTGTGCCTTTGATACTGAAATGCAAAACATTAAGGATTTTAATAACTGTCCAAGAATTGTTCCATTGTAATATATTACTAAATGAAAAGACAGAATGGCATGAGTTTATCTAGCATTTTCAAATGTCAGGCAGACAACTATATGACAAACATTCACTTTCTGCTGAAAACATTTCAAGAGTGTATTACTTGTAATAGCTGGAATCTTCATGCATGAATTATTCTTGTGATAAAAATGTACAACTCTCAGGGAGCTTTCCATTCTGTTCCTAGACTGCACACAACCCCATTCTCTTATCCAGCCTAATAATATTCCAAATAAAGAAACTGTGGCTTCTAAATTACAGGTAAGAAGCAGAATTTACTGTTTATTATTACACAATGTAATAATTAATGATAAAGTATATAAAAATATGATATAATGTTTATAAAATTAAGTCGTACCGACATTAAGGTTTCAAAAAGCAAACAAGAAATCAGAAGGCAGACATGGTGGCTAACACCTATAATGCCAGTGTTCAGGAGGCTGAGGCAGCAAGAGCAACAATAGTTCCTGGTCTGATGTGGGATTCCCTTCTGTATTCTGTAAATATCATTGTTTAATAAAGAAGCTGTTCTGGGCCTGTGATAGGGTAGAGCAGAGTTAGGCGGGGAAAACTAAACTGAATGCTGGAAGAAAGATGCACTGAAACTTTGCTGGTAGGTCATGACCTCGTGGTGATGCACAGATAAATAGAAATGGGTTAAATTAATATGTAAGAGTTAGCCAGTAAGAAGCTAGAGCTAATGGGCCAAGCTAATTAATACATTTTAGCCTGCTCTTCAGGAGTCTGGGCCGCTGGGAAACAAGCAGCCTTCTACAACACTGGCCAGCCTAGGCTACAGAGTGAGACAGTGTCTCAAGAAGAAATGAAATAAATAAATCACAGTATGGTTTTTTTTATTCCACAAAACCATGCATATTTTCCATACACTGTAACACAATATATGAACATTTAGCATTTGCTTGTGAAGTGCTTGGTGGCACTCTCCACACTCAAGCAAACTGAGCTGTCTCAACTCCTGTGACTACATTCTTGAAGACACAGTTATTTCACTGGCCATGATGGATTCTAATAGGACACTTAATCAGAACATGAAATTGAGGTGGGGGGAGCCCAAATACCTCAAGGCCTGGGTTCAAACTCTTCAAGTACCACTAGATGGGCATGGCACAGGAGCAGCTAATTTTTGCCACAAGGATCTAGGTGACAAACCTTGCAGGCTTTGCAGTCTCATGTCTCTGCTGTCACTGCTCAGCTCTGCTAGTATAACAAGACAGTCAAAGGCAACAGGCAGGGCTGTGGTCAACACGACTTCTACAGAGCAAATATACCTGAGTGGGAGCTTGGCTTCCAGGAGAACCAGTAGACAAAGGCGCACTCCTCCATATTCCTCGTATACTAACAACCCCAACTTTGGGCATTGTGTGGTGTAGGAGGTCCTTTTGTATTTGGGTTGTTTTTATTGGTTAATAAAGAGACTGCCTTGGCCTTTTGATAAGGCAGCCCTTAGGTGGGCATAGTAGACAGAACAGAATGCTGGGAAGAAGGGAAGTGTGGCAGACACCATGTTTTTTTTGTCCGAGATGGATGTTGGTTAGAAGTTTTTTTGGTAAGTCACGACCTCATGGTAAACACAGATTAATAGAAATGGGTTAGAGTGAGAGTTGGCCAAAAAGAGGCTAGATATAATGGGCCAGGCAGTAATTTAATTAATACAATTTCTTCCGTGTGATTATTTCAGGTATAAGCTAGCCGGGCACCGGGAGCCAGACAACAGGACACAGCTAAGGGTGACAAACAGCCCACTCTTCCTACTACACTTGTGAGAGGTGGTGATGAAGGGCACATCCCTAGGATTTCTTTTTGCCTCATCTATCTCATATTTGGAGGTGAGGCTAGCAACTAGAAAACACTAATAAGCACAGTGTGAAACAATTACAACAGCCTGCTCTCCCTCACCAACAGCCTGCTCTCCCTCACCAACAGCCTGCTCTCCCTCACCAACAGCCTGTTCTCCATCACCATCAGCCTGTTCTCCACCACCTTTAAAAGGCCAAAAGTCATTCTAGAAAAATCATTATCTGTTTTGTTGTTGTTTTGTGTTGAGACAGGGTTCCACAATGTAACCCTAGTTTTCTTGGAGCTTACTATATAGACCATGCTGGCCTCAAATCCAGAAACATGCTTTCTTCTGACTCCTGAATGCTGGTACTGAAGGTGTGCACCACCACACCCAGCAAGACTGCTAACTTTTAAGATAACTACTTCATCGTAGCTAAACATCCCAGAAAAAAACTGAGGTCCTCTGCTGTGGGACAAGGGTTTTACCCTATAAAGATTTGTTTCTTGAACTTGTTCAATAAAATGCTGATTGGCCAATAGCCAGGCAGGAAGTATAGGCGAGGTGACCAGGCAGAAGTAGAGGCAGGGCAATGAGAACAGGAGAATTCTGGGAAGAGGAAAGAGTCAGTCTGCACCTGTCACCTAGATGCTGAGGAAGCAAGATGTGACTGCCTTGCCAAAAAAGGTCACGTGGCTAACACAGACAAAAATTATGGGCTAATATAAGTTATAGGAGTAATAAGAAGCCTGAGCTAATAGGTCAATCAGTTTATAATTAATGTAGATCTCTGTGTGTATCTTTGGGACTAAATGGCTGCAGGAAAGAAATCTCTCAACAGAACCCCTGGCAACAACTACTATCCATGCCAGAAAAATAGCACCTATACTTTCATTCTTGCTAGATGCCCTAACACCCACAATGAAGGTGTCAGAGAAGGGAGAAGATACGTTTAAAGCTTATGGGAGATAAGACCCATTTGGAGGCTAAGTCAAGCTTCCAATGGGTTAGGAGGTAAGAGAAAGAAAGAAAAAAAAACCTAGGACACAGTAACTTAAAGGAAAAGAATGACACAAAGTGAGTCAGATGACTCTAGAGTGATGCTTCCTTTCTCAGTCCTCCTGGGAGCAGACCCAGAACACCTTGGGTCTTGCTTGACCTCTCTAGTTCTCTACTATCCTCACAGCAGTGTGACGTCAGTGTAGCAGTGCCATGAACTCACGGACCAGACAGTCTCCAGTTCCACCTGAGGAACAGAGTGACAGCAAGCCTAGGATGGCACTCAGGCATATTTAATTTTAAAACAGAAGTTTTGCAGAAAGTTTAAAATAGCCAAGAACCAGGTGTGAAGGGAGTACATTAAAATGATACTATAGAAGACAAGAACAGAGAAGGGAAATTTCGAAAGACTGACAAGAACAGGCTGGAACATCTGTAAATTCATGGACTTTTTAAAGTCTATTTATAGAACAAAACTAATATTATTCATTATTTTTACCTCTAAATTTTTCCTATATATTAGCAATAGAGAATTATACCTGCAACTAAATGGCAAATATCTATATCAATAATTACTAGCCTGTAAATATAAAACTGGGCCTTCCGACTTGACAAGATTTTGATTTTTAAAAACTAGAAAACATGGTTAATAGCAGATTTTGAAATATTCTATTGGTTATAAAAGCAGGACTATAAAAAGGATACAGCATCCATAGCTATGAGATGAAACCTTCTATTTCTTGCTTCTTCCCTGTTTTTAAAAAAAGTTTAAGTTAACTCAAATATCCGTATTTCATTAACATAATAAAATCCTCTTGTCCCAAGATTATAAAACAGCTTAAACCAAGGAATGTCCTAATACCAGAACACCACACCTGTCCAGCAGGTCCGCGGCAACTTGCTTGTGAACCTTCCCATGGTTTTCTTTCTGAAATGGTTTTGTAAGCAGCAATTCATCTTCAACTGTCCTAGTGTATTAAAAAAAAAATCATTCAAAGAGTTAGTTTTCCTTGAAGGATACACCCCAATTCTTTGCACATTCATGACTGCACAGCAAGTATTCTATTAGTGACCTGCATCTCAGCTGTGGCAGTTTGAAGAAAAAGTTTCCTGTAACTACAGCTGAACACTTGGTCCCCAGCTGGTGGTGCTGCTTTAGGAAGGTGGGGCCTTCCTGGGAAGTGGAGCACTGCAGGAGGACAGCAGTTTTATAACCTGGGTCTCACGCACCTGCCTCCAGGTGTCCCCTCCCTGGCTGTACTCTTTTATGCTCCCGTCTCCAGGTATCCCCATGCCTGATTGTACCCCTTCATGCACCTGCCTCCAGGTGTTCCCCTCCCTTACTGTACCCCTCTCAGTTGCTTCTTGTCAGGCACTGGTTCACAACAAGAAAAGTAACTTAACACATCAATTCAAAGAATTAAAGATTTAACTTTAAATGATTTGCTGATCTTTAACAAGAAATTTTGCATCTTATTCCTATTTAATATTTGTGAAATGGAAAAGACAAAACAAAATGGCTGGTTCTAACCAGCAGGTTCCTAGTTCAGTTCCCGACTCAATCATTTACCACCTAATCTTATTATTAGGTTCCTTATCTGTAAAGTAGGAATAAGGATGATTTAACAATTAAAAAAAATATGGAAAAGAAAGGTTAACTATAAAGGACACTTACCACAAATGAGCAGCCGTATTGATACAGATAAATGGAACCCTAGACCATAGTATCCAACTAAATTTGGTCAAATTCTATTCTTGTGTACTGCACCTGGGGCTTCGTGTATCTGAGGCAAGCATTCTACCAACTTAATTACCTCCTCAGACCAAAAAGTAATGTTTCTTAATGAAAATCTAAAAAACATACATTGTTATAATATTTCATAATTATTACTATTCTTTTTGTTATTCATGAAGATTGATGATCTTATAAAATGTTCAGTCCTAGTTGTGAACCTATTAGTCTCACTGTGGAATAATAAACCAACTTCTCTAAGCTCCATTATATGAATCAAGCACTCCAATGTCAATACATAACATGAAGTTTCTAAGCACCAAAACCTAAAAACAATGCCCCTAAACACAGCAACTTGAAGATACAGCCTTTAGCTGGATATGGCAGCTCATACCTGGAATCCTAGCACTTGGGAAGCTAAGGCACGATTGTGAGCTTAGGACAGCCTGGGCCTTGTAAGGCATTCTAGACCAGCCTCATCTACATAAACACTGTCTCAGAAAACAAAAATGACAATAAAAGAACATGTCCTGCTTGTGATAGCCAGGCTTGTGTGCTGGGTCTTGGTCAATAGTTTTTTTTTCAATAAAGCTACGCAGGAGCTCCCTCCAATGACCTGCTCAATCAAGAAAGCATCACAACTGTTCTGAATTACAATTCATCCTCCACATGGAACTCACTTGGAAGGCAAGCACTAGCAACTAAGCCCCCTTTAAGCTGTGACATTTTTCAGGCACACAGTCTTAACAACTAAAAAACAAAATAAAACAAAACACATGCAATAGTGAAATCTTTTCTTTTCCCGCCATCCCTTTCAATAAACCCCTTCACAACAAAACTTTATTTCTCCCACAACTACCTCCAAATGTAAATCCATCTATTACAGTGTAATGAATAAAGCTCACTTGCTACAGCAGTTACTTCCATATGCAATCTCAGTCCTAAACCTTTCAATATTACTTACGTATACTTCATTTCAGTCCAGAAATAATGTGAACTACAGACCAATAAAGACTTACTTCTTCTTTTTGTTGGATTCTCCACCTTGCTCATCATCACTAAAATCCGAGTCATAACCTCCATGCCTGTGCATCTGCAAAGGAGTACGAAGTCAGCTGTGTAGACCCTCAGCTGCCAAATATTCAGGAAACACAAGAATAAAAATTAAGTGATCTCAAACAGCCACAAGATTTATCAGATGAGGTAGGTAGATCGCTGACTCTGGCCATGCAGCTATCTAAACCTTTCATTGCCTTTGAAATAATGGACCGAGAGTTCAGAAATGCACAAACGTTTTCCACCTTTAACTGCTGTTAAGAAAATTAGCCGCTGGCCTTTCCAGTGAAACCTAAGACTGGATGTTGCAAAACGACTGTATGCATCACCTTCATCTGACGCCTAATAGTAGGTTACTGTCTAGTGTGCACCTCCTAACGATGTTTCAGCCATTGACAGATCCCTCAAAATTTTTATAAAGCTGAGAAATTATTGCCCAGAACTTCAACTACACATTTTACATGTGTAGCTATGCCTAACTGTGCAAATGGCATTATATTGTAGTTTTCTACAGTAATAAATACAACATGATATATAGGGTTAGAGCCTAGAAAGAAACTAGTTTCCAGGCTGTCTGTGGTGTAGGTGTGTGATGGCTGTACCACTGAGTAAACATGCTCTGTGATGGTTGACCAATGAAGAGATTGACAGAAGATGTATTTCTGAAGTGTCTCTTATTAAACAGTGAACTGAACTATATAATCACTTTGTCATAGATATTGTGCTAAGTACTTTATAAACAATGCTTATGATTTTCCAAGTTAAAAACAAGTACTTATATTTTAGGAATGAGAAGAGTCAATGGCAAAACCAATTTTACAAAGCAAGTAGCTAACCTGATCTACTTGATTCTTATGGCCCCAGTTTAAACCATGTCTCAGGAATAAGATTAGTCACAACTAACCAGTTGCAAACAGAACACTATCAAATGATTAAAAATCTTCCCTTAATTTTTTAAACATGAGTTTTGTTTTGCTTGAGGTTTCCTCAAAATAAATTACCTTACTCCTTTGCTTAGTCAGTTTTATTGCTTATTTTTAGATGGACATTCTTGGAGTTGGTGAGAAACCTCAGCTGTCAATCATGTCTGAAAAGACATCTGATTCCAGCATTCCACAGAACCTGGAACACACATGAGCAGGGGTATAGATGGGTTGCCTCACTATTGGATGCCATCAATATTCAATTCCTACACCTGAAAGAGGCCAGTCCATGTCAGGTGACACAATTTTTAGCTTTAGTATTTGTCTCAGCAAGTGCACAGAACTTGGGACACACATTAATAGGGGTATGGATGGATTACAATCTCTACAGCTGAAAGGAACCAGTGCAGACAAACTGACATTAACTTTAGCATGTGCGTAGGTAAGTACAGCTAGGACAATGCTTGACTACCTTCCTTACGTGACTGCAACTCTTGGGACTTCATTCATTTGCTAAATGAGGTAGCTGTATCCAGTCGCTGAAGTCTGAGTCTGTAATTACATTTCCAAACTTGGGTGTGTGAATACTCACCTGTCTTCCCTATCCCGCCAATTGCTAAAGACCACAGCCAAGCTTGGAGGCACAGGTTTGGATGCCATGGTTTCCCACCTTCCCTGGCTGACATCTATCGCTGCCTTATACATTGAAACTTCACAATTTTTAGCAGATCAACATATTATCACAGCTGTTCCTCTAATCCTACATCCTCACTTTCTTCATATTTTGATGGTGGACAAACCATAGTGTGGAGCCTGGGGCTTTAGCCGAATCCAAGGTCTGGCACAGATGCTTTAAATTTATCTTTTCTTTTTCAGAAAGAGTATTCCTTAATCTCTCTGAGCCTCGGCTTCCCCATTTACGAAAAGGTTAACAGAAGTCCGGAACTCGCAGGAGTAAATGAGCCACCAGGCTTAAAGGGTTTGGGAATGGTATCTGGCACAGTAAACCCTGTAAATATGAACTCGTAGATCATCTTGACCCCTCGTCCCCGACACCACTTTCCTGCTCCGACTGACTCCCCTGTTGATCTTTCCTCTGGCAGCTTCACCAATCCCAATCTACTTTAACTCAGTAGCTTCACTCAAATCCTGTCACACAAATCATGCTATCAATCGACTAGAGTTAAGAAAAGAGAATGGGGGAGGGGAGCATCTGCTGCCCTTAGAATCTGTCAAAATAAAAATTATAACCAACTAGTTTTCAAAGTCCCTTCTAACACGCAATACGCCCACGGCCCTCCTTACACACCCCTTCCCTTCCGCTCCTCTCTGTCTGGCAAGTTCGTCCCAAGAGTCGTGGCAGCTGCAACGACGACCCACGGCCTCAGCGAGCCGCTGCAGGTCCGTGCCGGTCCTACAGAGCCGCGCAGCGACGCCGCCAGGGCCACCGCCACCGCACGCCGCACTCCCGTCCCTACGGGTACCGGCTGGGAGCAGCTTCCGGTCGGCTCAGAGGCGTGTCACAGCTACAAGGCACCGATCTCCCGCGCTCCGACCTGGTGCTTCAGTCAGAACGGCTCGGGGGAAACAAGGACGGTGGGAGTAAAGGCCCGGAAGAGAAAGCGGAGGCTGTGGTCCTCCATTCCCTCCTGGGCCACCTCCCTTTCCCTCTGGGGAATTCAATATGTAGTACAATGCGGCACTGCCCGCAGCCCAGCCCACGTCCTTCATTGGAAAAGATATTTCGTGCTCGCTTCGGCAGCACATATACTAAAATTGGAAAAGATATCTCGCTATAGAAAAAGCCCTGCCTGTCGCCTGCGGTCCTCTCTCTAGTAACCTTAGTAACGCCTCCACGGAGCATCCTCGCCCAGAAAGCGGCTCAGCCTCAGATCTGCTTTATTACCCTCCTCTTCCCCCAGGAAAACAGTGCTCATAATTAGAACAAAAATAGCTTCTCCGCGTTCTGCCACCCACACAATAGATACTGTTCCAAATGCAGTGCTGGCGGCTGAAGAAATCGAATTGGCGAGGAAAGGAAGACATGAGGAATGGGAGAGGTTTCACAGGGTGGCGGACTCTCGGCCAATAAGCGACCTGACACACGCGAAAGGGAATCCAAAATAGAATTTTAAAAAGGGAGGGGGCAAAATTAAATGATTTTAAACCCCACCAGTTCTTCCTGCATCGTGCTTGTACACTGTGACGTACCATTCTCCTTTCCATTGGATTCAGATCTTGTCTCCTTCCAAGAGATCCATCTCGTCCTTCACATCCACAGTGTCTTTGAAATCACAGGAGCTACTAAAGTATTCCTTGAATAGGACTGGCATGCTTCTGGCTTTCACAGCAGGCCCACTTTAAGAAAAATTCTGGCACTTTCGTTTTTACATTTTTCATCCTAAACAGTAGATAACAATATCTCTGTCAATCAGTTCAAGACTTCTTTTCATTCCTGGCAGTAAATTATAGATACATCCTGATTTACCCAGAGCAGTAAGTGTGATCTTGTTAGTTACATGATTATGAATTCATGTATTTCAAGATACACTTGAACTATACTGCGATAAAAATATTTCCTTAAGAAACTAAAGACAACAGGAAGCCTCATACTTAACTATTATAAGGAAGCTCATACTTTACTATTATAACATATTGAGTTATTTTGTGGAGCAGTTATTTTTGATAAATATCTAAATACCAAATACTTTGGTTTTTTTTTTACTTATTATTAATAAAGTCAAGAACATCTGTACCTTATATCCAACTCCTTTATACCAATTTTGACATATATTAGAATTCTTGTTTCTTTTTAAGTGTCTTTTATCTGTTAACTTCGTTTTTGCCTAACAGCTCTATGCTGCTATTGTAGGCCCTGCATTTAAATTTTTAACATTTTTTGTTTTCGTGTTCATACGTGTGCCTGCTTCTCTGTGTTTCATTACATGTGGAGGACAGAACACTGTGTAGGAAGCCCTTGGAGCAGTAGTTGGAGTGGTGTGGGCCATCTGTTGTGAGTACTGGTCCTCTAAAAGAACAGCCAGTCTTTCAACAGCTTTGCCAACTGTGATGGTTTTGAATGAGAATGGCACCCATAGACTGATATATTTGAATGCTTAGTCCACAATTATTGAAATGTTTGGGGAGGATTAAGAGGTGTGGCCTTGATAGAGTCGGTGTGGCCTTATTGGAGGAGGTGTGCCACTAGGGTAGGCTTTGAGGTTTCCAAAGTCCAGAAGCCCCGTCTCTACCTACCTACCTACCTACCTACCTACCTACCTATCATCTATCTATCTATCTATCTATCTATCTATCTATCTATCTATCTATCAACTATCTATCTATCATCTATCTATCTATCATCTATCTATCAACTATCTATCTATCTATCTATCTATCTATCTATCTATCTATTATTAATCATCTTTATCTCCCCACTACCTGCCACCTGTAACTTGTGGATCAGATGTGAACGCTCAGCTACTGATCCAGAACCATGCCTGTCTGCTGCCAAGTTCCTTGCCAGGATCGTCATGAACTCACCCTCTGCAACTGTAAGCAAGCCCCCAGTTAAATATAAGGTTATAAGTTTCCTTGCTCATGGTGTCTCTGCACAGCAATGGAAGTGTAAGACCCCATCTCTCCAACACATGCTTTGCTTTACACATGAGGGAGAGAAGCACAGATTGGGACTCTGCAAGTCGATGAGGATTGGAGCTGGGCAGTGCTTGCTTCTCTATGCTTTAGCTTCTATCCCTCAGCTCTTGGTTCTATGGGAAGTAGCTTCTGGTTTGATATGTGTGTCTATTTTTCATTCAATCAAAGCTTTCCTTGTTTGCTTTGAGGTCACCAGCTACTGGAGACCATAAAGACAAAAATATATGCTATAACTAGGTCACATCACCTGAAATTGAAACAACACAGGACAGAAAACTTACCTGATGGAAAATCTCAAGTAAGCAATTACAACTCAATATTAAAAGATACAAACACCCATCAAATACTTGCTCTGTGTGGGGCAGTCATTAGGAAAACAGATATGTAAAAACTGCTTTCTTATCTCAAAGACTAGCTAGTTGGAAAGACAGAGAATATAAAATAATAGCAATAATGTATTTTATCAAACACCATAAGTAGATGGTATTTGGAAACCTATGGTTCCCAGGCTTTAAGATCTGTTATTGATGTTTGCATAAATGTAAATGTGCATTAATATTATGTAACCCAAAGCAACAAAATGCTATGGTAAATATGAGATAATAGTGGAAGAATATGGATGATGGTGGTGGTAAAATACCAAAGTTGTGTTTTTAATACCGACTATTAATGCAGAATTTTAAAAAATTAGTAGTGAGGGAAAGGTTGCTGAGAGAACCTGAGGGCAGACTGACAGTGTTCTTGGAAGCTAGGCTTTGGTGTTTGGTTAGTGCTAAAGGAGAGTTCTAAAATACAGGGTGGTATTTTGGCTTGGCAAGGATATGAAAATCAGTGTAGATGTTGGGTTTAAAGGGTTCAGTGTCATTCCTGGCTCATAGTAAGGTTTAATACATGTTCGCTGTTGTTTTGAAAAGGAGACACTTTGTGTAGCGTTTTAATGATATATTTTCTCCTTAGTGGAATGTAGAAAGACAAGAACGGCTGGAGGCAGGAGGGGCAGTGGGGAGTTTATCAGGACAGATGGCAGGCAGTGTTGGGAACTGAGAGAAATAATTTAATAGTTGAAGGAATAATGGTAGATGTTGTGGCCAGTTGAGTGCACAGGATGAGGGATAGAAGAAAGAAAAGTGTATCTAAAGTTGAAAAGACTGAAGGATTGTAAGCATTTTAATGAAGCCAGGAGGTTTACTTAAAAAAACAATATGTCCTTGGTGAAATAATAAATTTGCTTGGGGGGGGACTGGAAACTAGCAAAGCACACAAAATATTAAAATATCTCTTCTGTGAAAAACTTTGATATTTGCGTACTTTGCTTTGCACATTTTCTACCTCTTTATTCTTTTCTGAAGATTTTAACTCATTTTTATTTTATATGTATGATTGTTTGCCTCCATGTATGTTTATACATCACATGTATACAGTGCCCAGAAAGGCCAGAAGAGGGTATCAGAACATTTGGAACTGAACTTACAGTTGTGATCTGCCATGTGCATACTGGGAACCAAACTAAGATGCCCTGTGAGAGCACTGCATGCTCTTTACCACAGAACCATCTCTCCACCCTGTCTTCTTGTAGAGCCCTTCTCCTCTCCATCTTTCTCCTGAGAACATAATATCATCACTGTTGTCCCCTATCAAAAACGTCTCTGACTTCTGAGTCAACTAGAATTCCCCTGGAGTCATGTTCCTGCCACTCACAAGTTAGGCAACTCTGGCAAATGATTTCATTTCCTAAATCTTAATTTCCTCACCGATAAAATGGGCTGATATGTGTATCTGCATTACAGGGATTGATGAAGCTTAAAAGGAAGTGATTCAGACAAAAGGATGCCTTGCCAATAGTGGCTATAAAAAGTGCTCCTTGAAAAAAGAACCCAAATACAAACAAAGAATAAGTTTAACTACTAACTGCTTCTCAAGTATGCCCCCAGAATAGATGAATATGTACCCAGTTTTGTGGTTAACAGCAGAAGATCCAGTATGGTCTGCTCAATAGATAATTCTGGGTCAACGTAATAAAATAATATTGTGTGAGACTTTTTTCCTGGGGGAAGCTTGATACTCAACCCTGTTACTCATTCCAGATAGGGAACTAGCAACAGACCAAAATAACAATACCACCAAAGTCCAACTCAGCAAACCAGCGAGTTTCTGGAGTCAGAGGAGCATGGGTAAGTAGTTACTTATAGGAACACAGACAACCCGAAGGCAGCTGTATCACCAAAAGTTCACTCCATAACTCATGAAAGCAAGAATCCTGGAGCTCTCTGCACAACTTACAGGCAGCTCAGGAGGTCAGTATCCCTTCTTCTGGACAGTATATAGCCTTGAGGAGGGAGGTGCCTTGTGAATCTGATAAGTTTCAGGGACTTCTTGAGACTTGAGAGTTGTTTACCGCCTGAATCTTAAGGAGCCTTCCTTCAGAACTTACAGAGACTTGAGTTCCCTCCTGGGTGGAATATTTCAATTTGAAGGAAATCGGGGCTGCAGAGATGGCTCAGTATATGCATGCTGCTTTTACAATGGACCTGAGTTCAGTTCCCAGCACCCACATTAGGCAACTACCAACCGCTTGTGACTACAGCTCCAAGGGATCCAGGGCCCCCGTCTGGCCTCCTCCAACACCTGGTCCACATGCACATACACAGATATTTATAGACACAATTAAGAAGAAATTAAATCTTTAAAAATAAAAATAAATCTCTCAGTTTGGAAGAAATTGCTGCACAACATATGGTTTAAAAAGTTAAGCTTGATTTCTGCCTTATATGATATACAAGTTAGTTTTAAATAAAACAGGAAAACATCTTCATGGTATTTTAAAATATTTTTCTTAGAGCCAGAAAGACTTTCTTAAATAGAATGTACAAGGAATTAACCATAAGGAAACATAAATAAGTTAAGACATCTGTTCACTTAAAATCTTTTATTAAGAAATTGAAAAGTTAAGTTGCAGTTTGGGAGAAAAGGTCTGATATATGTTCACATACATATTTACAAATGCATCCATACACACATATATGAGTATGTATACATAGACAATAAATTATAGAAATATATACATGTATATATATATAATCACATACATGTATATATATAATTACAGTAGGAGCTGTAGAGATGTCTCAGAGGTTACAAGCATTTGCAGAACTTGCAGAGAACCCAGGTTTGGTTCCCATCACACACATGTCAGCTCACAATCATCTGTAACTCCAGGTCCAGTGTACCTAATGCCCTCTTCTGCCTCCAGAGGCACTTCACATATGTGATGTACATACATACAAACATGCAGGCAAAACACTCATACGGATAAAAGTAAAAGCAAACAACTTACTTTTAAAAGCACTGAAAAATGTATTACATTAAAAGTAGAAGTCCTGTAGGAAAAAAAAAATGGCAAAAGACTTGAAGGAGTCACCCACAGAAGATAACAAATGCTGGTACATAGATAGGAACACACTCATTTTTACTGTTACTGGACAAATGCAGATTGTGAGCACAGAACACGTGATTGCACACCATAGTGGACAAGGAGAAGGCAGCTGATCTAGTGATGGTGAAGAGGGGCCCTGACCTTGGCTTCTACACACTGGTGCTGAGCGCTGGAAACAGTGCTGAATAACACTGACTGATGTTGGATAAACATAGAATGTTCCATTTGATTCTTTAACAACAAAATGTTCATAGTCATTGAAAAACCTGAACTAGAATATTCATAGCAAATCTATTAGTAAGGAAGGAAGCTAGAAGCAACCCAACTTAAGGTGGTTGAATGAGTTTTGGGTTAAGTGCACAACAGAATATTATACAACAAAAAGCATGAAGAAGCTACAACTAAATACAGCAGTGTGGATGAGTCTAAAAAAGTAATGTACAGCAGAACTTCAAATGTCAGATGATACATATATGCTTCTATCTATATAAAGAGCAAAAGCAACAAATATGATGATTATGTAAAGCAATGCTTATTGTTAATTAGCTATATTTAGTTCTTTCACGTTGTAAATACATTTCAAAACAATATGTTGTGAAGACAAGTAGAAAAAATTTTATCCACCAAATTGAAAAAAAAAAAAGGCAATGAATTTCCAGTCTTGCTGAAAGTCATTGGTGAGGTCTAAGGAACAAGACTAGAAAGGGAAGAAGACAGGAGGTGGGAGCTCTGAGAATGGGAATGGTCTATCCGCCCCCTGGTGCTCATGATATGAGGGGCTCTGTTACAGATGACATTTATATACTTCCCTGGATATGTGTTGTAGCCAGTGGAAAACTTATATAATATATATGCTTATAATATATAATATAATGTATGTATATAACTGTCTATGGCTCTTTTTGTTTGTTTGTTTGGGTTTTTTTGTTTGTTTTTTTGTCTTGTTTTTCGAGACAGGGTTTCTCTGTAGCTTTGGAGCCTGTCCTGGAACTAGCTCTGTAGACCAGGCTGGTCTCGAACTCACAGAGATCCGCCTGCCTCTGCCTCCCGAATGCTGGGATTAAAGGCGTGCGCCACCACCGCCCAGCCTGTCTATGGCTCTTAACAGCTTTAACTGAAAATGAAAATTTTGTCAAAGCAATTTCAAGGATGAATATACAGATTGGAGAATGGGTAGGTAGAATTTAGCATGTCCTCAGAAATCATGCCACACAAATGACCACATAATCAAAAACAGACATCCTGTGGTCACAAAGACGGAGTGGGAGTCGGGAGGAGCTCTGTGAATGCTGAGATGACACAGCCAGTGCCCAGAGGACCTTCAACTTGGCAGAGTCGGCTTGGACTTCACAAGCCCAGATCTCAAAGGTATCTAGGGAACCTCTACAGTAAAGCTTGGCCCTTGGTTAGAGAGAAAGGGTGCAACCATATCCTTTGCCAGATGGCCAAAGGTCGTGAACTCCCTTGTCTAAAAGCCTGGAGGAAGCTGCCATTCAGGCTGGGGTGAGTAGATACTGCAGTTTGAATGTGCACTGTGAGACAGCAGTACACCAACTAGCTAGATGAATTGATTGTCTTTTTTAGGTCTGTTCCCAGGAGATGAGAGAAGAGACAGGCTGTCTATAAAACCCTTTTGTGAGGCAGTAGTGGTTGAGGGACCTTGTGATCAAGAGATAGGAGGCTACTTAGTGTACAGATGAGACAGAAGGCAGAGCCCAGGAACACGAAACATCACTAGGAAATTGATGAGCTGAGTTGTTATAAGATATCTAAGGTTATCAAGGTTTCAAGCCTCACCCAGGAACTGCCCTGGGAAAGGCTAATGTGGGAATAGAGGGGGATGTGGATGTGTGCTGGGTTCTAGACCTTTCTTCAAAGGCTGACTGGGCTTGGGGCTCTGGACATGGGTCTCCTCTAAGGGAAGCACAGTAACAGGTTATATAATACCCTATGGTGAGCAAGAACAAGAACAGACCCAAGAAGTTATGGAGATGCCAGGAAGGTACCTATCCTGAGAGAGCGGAAACCAGAAATGCCTCAGAGATCAAAGATTTCATGTTGGAAATGCTTAAATTATGGAAATTAAGTCTATGCCCCAAGTTAAGTTAGCTTTGTGTCCTGAAGAAAAGGAGTATGGGCCTCTCTCACCCACAAAGGACTCCCAGCAGCCCCTCCTGGTGTAGAGGAGCCAGCAAGCATCACTAGCATGCATCTTCACATTTTATGAGCTCTAAGTTGGCCATGAGGCAGTGCACAAGAGGACCAGGTAAGCATTGTAAGGACACAGAAGACCTTAAGTTAATGACACCAAGTTATCATGAGATGAGTCAGCATAAACTGTATGCAATTCCCCCCAACCGGTGTCTTGACTAACAAAGTCTCTGAAGCAAATTCCCTTTGCTTTATGATGGTGGTACCAGAGGAAGCAGCTGGCTGCAGGAAATGGATGTACACACAGAAAGCATGAAGGATGAATAGGTCGGGGGAAGAGATCCGTAGAAAGGAGAGGGTGGGCCTCTGCTTCTCTTCGCATTTACCATATAAAAGCAACAGCCTTTAAAGTAATAGCTGTTTTCATGAGCAAGTGTTCAGTATCATACTTCATTGTCTGGCATTTTGTTAACCAGGTTAGAAAACATACAACGCACACAGGCAAGAATTGCTGGAGAATCCATTTTTCTAGAAAAGTTAGAAATCTGGATTCTTAGATTCAATATCCTTGATATTGGATATTGTGCATATTGATACTCTTGATATGGGCTTTTCAACACAAGTTTACAAATCAAAGCAAAACCCTATGGAAATAGAACACTAAGGGAAGTTGAGTTCTGGCCACAGAATACAACTTTCCTGCCAAAGGTCGAATCCATTGCCTTCAGTCCGGGACTGGGCCTTTAAGGTAGACTTTGAGTGTAATGCCTGCCTGGTGAGCCAGGTATGGGGATCCCTTCAAGGGAAGACTCAAAAGGACTGGAGAGATGGCTTAACAGAGAAGAGCGCTGGCTGTTTTTCCAGAGGGTCCAGATTCAATTCCCAGCATCCACACGGCAACTCACAACCATCAGCAACTCTAATTCTAGGGAATCTGATGTCCTCTTCTTCCTAGGCTGGATGTGGTGCATAGATATGTATGTAGACAAAACACCCACACACATAAAATAAAATAAAAATATAAATCATTAAGCATTCAAGAAAAAAGAGGGTGGTCCTTAAATCCTGGTCTAAAGCCTGTACTGCCTCAGAAGATAAAGCTGTCTCCCAGATTGAAGAGATAACATTCACATGTCTGAGCATGGTGACATTAAGGTTTAGCCACATCCTTGGATGCTGTAAAACAGAGTAAGCGTTAAAGGAATTCTCTTCTTCCTTATCCTACCTTTTCTTGTGCTCTGGAAAACAGTTTACCATAAAGAATCTCTCTTTCCTCTTGGACTTAAATAAGACAACAGAAAGGCTGTGATAGCCAGTTTTGATTGTCATCTTGACTGGAATAAAAGTGATGTGTTTGGGTGTCAATCTAGGGGACAAACCTAGGGACATGCCTGTCAGTGCCTTTCCAGAGATTCAGCTGCAGTGGAAAGATCTATCCTGTGTATGGATGGCACCATTCAGTGAGCTGGGGGTCCCGGGCCAAACAAAGCAGAGAACGTGACTGGGTGAATATTAGCGTCTCAGCTCCTCTGAGCTTCCCGATGGTGGACACAATGTGACCAGCCTCCTCATACTCCTGCCCCCTGCCCTCTCTGATGGGATGGACTACCCTCAAACTTTGAAACAAAACAAATCCTTCCTTCCTTAAATTGATTATATCAGGCATTTGTCACAGAAGTGAGAAAAAGCGATATAAAAGCAAATCCGCCCAGACTCAGCAAAGTCCCTCCTCTTGCTCTCATAAATAATGGGCGGAACTGCTTATTCCACTGCTCCACTGACAAACTAAACTGCTTGTTAGCCAAACTTTGGTTAGCATTTCTCCTACCTTCAGATCCCTCCCCCACATGGGGGAGCCCCACCCCCGGGCTAGCGAGCACACAGCCTCTCCTGAGAGCAGGCTAGTCTCTGAGTGAGACATTCTGATACACTGTCCCACTAAACCCTTTGTCCTATTTCTCCACACCCTGTCCTTGCAGCTTTGTGTCTTCATCTCTGTAAGAGATTCCCCTTTCTGCCCAATTCCTCATAGATCCTATGTAGCAGTGTTCTATTGCAACCCTCCACCTCCCCTTTGCAACAGCTCTCCTGCCCCGGCTATAATCTTTTTTAATTAAGTCTCCCCCTGTTAAGGTCACATTGACATATTACTTAGTAGTGTCTTTATGTGTGCTAATCTGTGCAGCAAAGTTCCTGACATACAGTGTGTTATTGAAAAAGTTCTGTTTAAGGACACATATCACAGCTAGGGTGTCTACTATCTCAGTGGGAATCAGGAATCCACTGAGTTGACCCTATTGGAGAGTTAGTAGCAGTCAAGAGTACGATCATTGTTGTTCCCTGTGTAGCAGTGGCTTCCATAACACCACACCCAGTTCCCCCTCTTCCTTGGAGTCTATGCTATTTGGGGACTCTGTTTCTTTGGGTTGGAGTGGGGTGGATAGTCTATCTTTTAGCCACTCCTGTGGCCCAAAGGAGCCGGTGCATCTCTCTAGTTCAGAACTGAACTCTGGACCCATACAATCACCTCTACATGTAGCATCTCTCTGCAGCTACCTCCAACTTCATGGCAAGACAGAACCTGGTACCAGGACTGGAGTATTGCTGTGACAGACCTGACTGTGTTGTTTATGGGAGGATTGCTGAAAGACTTTGGAAGTTTAGTCTAGAACTTTGGTCATGTGTAAGTCTCCCAAGTGTTACTGGTCTTGAAGACATTAGGTCATAGAGAAGTCAGTCATGGTGGTGGACATGCCTCTCCATCTCAGTACTTGGGAGACAGAGGCAAGTGGATCTCTGTGAATTCAAAGCCAGCCTAGTGAGTTCAGGAGGCAGAGGCTGGCGAATATCTGTAAATTCAAGGCCAACCTGTTCTACAAGAGCTAGTGCCAGTACAGGCTCCAAAGCTACAGAGAAACCCTGTCTCGAAAAAAAGTCATAGAGAGCAGCTGAGGCTTGGCCAGCACTGTGAGAGGCTAGGAGAGGCCCATGGTTAAAGGAATCATGAAGAGAAACTGAGGCTTGACACAATGAATAGAGCCCCCCAAAAGGCTATTGGTAAAAGTGCAACCCAGTTGCAGCAGATCCAGGTATGTTGGAGATGCCCATACAAGGGATGAACACTGCAATGGCTATTCTTGGTTGTCAAGTTGACTGTGTCTAGAATGAACTACAATCCAGAAATGGAGGGCATACTTATGATCCAGATTTTGAGGCAGGAAGATAACATGGCTTTGATCCAGATCTTGAGGTGGGATGACACATGCCTTTAATCTGGACCACACCATCTGCTGGAAGCCTTTATAAGGACAATGGAAAAAGGAAGGGTTCATTTGTTCTTTGCCTGCTTGCCCTCACCTTGTCAGCACATCCATTCCTTCACTGCCCTTGGAGCCTACTTCATTGGGGCTCCAGCATATACAGATGATCAGTTGAGACACCCAGCCTCATGGGACTGAGTAACTGCTAGACTCTTGGACTTTTCGTTCACTGTTAGTCATTGTTGGATGGCAGCCTGTAAGGTCGTTCCAATACATTTCATATGGAGAGAGAGAGAGAGAGAGAGAGAGAGAGAGAGAGAGAGAGAGAGAGAGAGAGAGATTGAGATTCATTCCATAAGCTCTGTGACTGTGCCCTGGTTCTTCCTTCTTGAAGTAAGACAGTGTTTACTTTTTATTTTACAGGAGCCCACCATTGAGAGACTATGAACTTTTAAAGAAATTTTGGAGTTTTATAGAGACTTTGAATTTTAAGAGACTGGATTTCTTTTTCTTTACTGAGTTTCCAGATTATTTATTTTAGATTTATCTATTTTATGTATATAAATACTTTGCCTGCATGCATGTATGTACACCCTGTATGTGTCTGGTGCCTGAGGATGTCAGAAGATGGCATCAGATCCCCTGAAACTGGAATTACATATAGAATGTTATGAGTTACCAGGTGGGTTCTGAGTAACTTGCATCCTTTGCAAGAGCAACAAGTGCTGAGCCACCTCTCCAGTCCCAAAACTATTATTTTTTTTTTTTAAAGAGGAGAAGAAGGAGGAAGAGGAGCATCAAGAGTCAGGCTGGATGTTTTGCTGCATACCTGTAATCCCAATTCTAGGGGGAAAGGATATGAGATCAGGAGTTCAAGGCCAGCTTTGGGTACACAACAAATTGGGGGCCAACATGTCTTAAAGCAATGAGGGAAGGCAGGTGAGGAATGACTGTGAGCACATGCAAAGGCAGTGCTTCATCCATGACCTGGGCTGAAGGAAGACTGGACACTCAAGGACACGACCTCAGGAGGAAGATGCCATTGTCCAGAGGAGATGGGCTGGGTGTTAAACTGCAGAACCAAGGTAAGAAGTCAGTCACTCAATTAAGTGTCCTGTACTTACTGGTCACCACCTGGAACCTCAGCCTTCCAAAACTCAGCCAGGAACACCAACACACAGACCTAGACACCAATAGCCTTATGAGATGTCAGGTAAGTAAACAGGAACCAAGAGGCCACCAATAGCCACATGGGGAAAAAAGGTCCCTTGGAGCCTGTGGTGAAGAAACAGCATGATATCTCAGATATTCTCAGTAAAGAAAAAAAACTAGAAAGCACTATTTAAAAAACCTAAATAACCTAAAAGTGACCAAAAACTACAGCCTCAGCAGTACAAGAAGTACCTGTATAAAACAGGTAATCTGAGTTAGGCCCATAGTGCACACTTATAGTACCCACAACTGAAAAACTGGGGCAGGAGGATCACTGGGGACACTGGATATTTTTAAGCAAACAATTTTTAACGCATTTGATTTTTTAAGGCTGTGGGACTTTTTAAGTTTGTAAAATGTCTTATATTGAGATGTTGATATTAATATGTAATCTTGGGGGGAAAACAAGAAGGGTAAGGTTATGGCTTTAAATGATGTGTTTGTGTATCAAACTGACAAGGGGTCAATTGTGCTGGCCAGTTTTATGTCAACTTGAAACAAGTTATAGTCATCTGAGAGGAGAGAACCTCAGTTGAGAATATGCTTCCATAAGATATTGCTTTAGGCAGGATGGTAGGGAGTTTTCTTATTTAGTGATTGATGGGGGAAGACCAAGCCCACATGGGTAGTGCCAACCCTGGCTTGTGGTCCTGGATGCTATAGGAAAGCTAGCAAGAAACATCCCTTCATGGCCTCTGCATCAGCTTCTGTCTTCAGCTTCCTGCCCTTGAGTCACTTCCCTGATTATAATGGAATGTTTCCTGAAAGTGTAAGCAGAATGAATCCTTTCCTCCTCAGTTGCTTTTGGTCATGGTGTTTCATCACAGAAATAGAAACTCTAAGACAAAGTCCATTCATGTTGTAGCATACATTGATGTTTTATTCCTTGAAAAGTTTGAATAATATTCTACTGCATTTATATGCAACATTTCATTCATTCATTCACTCATTTGTTGGTACTTTGATCTTCTCTCTCTTTGTAGTCAGACTTTCTTTGGACAGCTAGCCCCCAAATAATGATATGGCGAATTCTTATTAATTATGAATGCTTGGTCTTTCTTACACTTGTTCACAAGTAGCTCTTATAACTTAAAATAAATCATTTATATAAATCTACATTCTGGCATGTGGCCCATTACCTCTCCTCCATACTGTACATCTGACTCCTCTGTGTCTGATTGGTGAAATTTGTATGCCTCAGATTCTTCCAGAATTCCTCTCTCTCTCCCTGGAACTCCTGCATACTCTCTCCTTCCTACCTATTGGCCATTTGGCTCTTTATTAACCAACCAGAAGGCACCTTAGACAGACACACCTTCATGGTATACAAAAATATTTTCCTACAACATTTCTCTTTTTGTCGAAATAATAAGAGGTTTTTACTCTAACACTGTAAAACTATATACAACAAGAATTATTATCAGATAAGAATTACATTCACAATGTCCAGTCCATTTGTATTTGGCAAAATCAGAGAACCTACTCTATTATCTATCCTATTTTGTTGAGTCCAAAGTTTTATACTTAACTACTTTCTATCATAACTTCTATTACCAGCCTAAAAATACTCTTTTAGACCTTAAAACATTTTCTTAGATAAAACAACTTTTATGTCTCTCAATCTTATAAACTTTACATCTTTTTGGAAGTTTCTTTTCTGAATTTTGTAACAAAGATAACAGTATAACTATCTAGTCTTCAATCCCCATCAAAGACTCAAGAAAGATAAAATATTGCCTGAGTAAACAGGTAGTGCAGAGCAAACAACTTTCAAACTGGTAGAAATGACAGACAGCTGACTGCATGGACAGTCACCCAAGGTTTCTCTGCAATGTTGGGGCATCCATATTTAGCCTACAGGCCTAGAGTATCTGACAGACTTTTTGTGAAGCAGGAATTTTGAAAGACTGTCATACCTTGTCTTGACAAAGTTTGGCAGTCACTTTCTTTCGTGTTGTGCTTGTTCAATTTGGACAGCATATGGAGATTCTTTGATGCCCATCATCTTTTTTTTTTAAAAGAGACTGGTGCTGCCAAGAGTAGAAGTGTCTCACTGTCATGAAGAGATTCTGCTATTAAAACATCTTAAAGGCCATATTATGTAGATCTCCAAAGTGTCTGAAGACCACCTACCTATCTAAAATACAAGGGAGTAGATACAACTTATTTCTGTATACATTTAAAGCCTTACTACAAGTTTGATTGTTATAGATGACTAACTACTAACCTGTATTTCTTAATTATCCTAAACAGCTTGTAGCAATAGCTTTCAAGGACTAGAACTTCACACTTTTGAATGAGCTGCATAGGTATAATACCTTAAACAAGAGTAGAAACATATATACAGTATGTTGTAATAAAACTTACCTTAAATTTGTATCAATATACAGAAATCCATACCAATGTAAAATATTTGAGACTAGTAGTTCCTTTTTAGTTTAAAAGTAGATTCAATAATCTACCCTTTTATCCTATTATTCCTATATTTAACCCCTATTTTCTTTTCAAAAGAGATTTCTGAATCTAACCTCCTTTGCTTAGTTTTTTCCCTTTCCAGACTTCCTGCTGTCTGGAGTTGACAGCCTCTTTAGGGACCCTGAGAAAACTGAGATAAAGGTTGAGTCCTGAGAAAGCTAGCTGTTGTCCAGTCTCAATGTGATGGGAAAGTGAAGGCTTATCAGAAGTCCTGGCTGGAATAGTCTATGAGGCTGGACCATCTCAGATAGCAGACCTGAAGCTTCATGCAGATTTTTGAGGAAACTACAACAGAGAAATTCTGAGAGGCTGGATCACCTGGGCTACTTGTCTTCATTGGTACCTTGTCCTTTTTTTACTGAAAACCTACAAATTTTTAAAGGTAACATACATATCAGCATCAGCACACGTATGGACTATGCAGTATGCACAAGTCAGCTAAAGATGATTTTCTGCTCTATGTTTGAGCAGGTAAAAGACATCTGTCAACTTTATAAGTCTATTTGGATTACATAGTAAACTGTAATATAAATCTCCATCCATGCCATATAAAACGGTGGCATGTAATAATAAATCATGAGGATTCTGTTGCCAACAAGATTTATCATGTCTCATCCAGTCTCAGAGCTTTTCCCATAGTAGAGAGAGCAGCATATACATCTGGTGTGGGAGGTCCTTCTGCAGCCATGTAGCTGGAGACCAACACTGGTACTTTACCCAGTAAGTCACAGCTTATTGTGGTGATACACAGGTAAGCCACAGCCTCATAGCATTACACAGATTAATGGAGATGGGTTAATTTAAAATATGAGTTAGTCAGAAATATGCTTAAGCTATTGGCCAAACAGTATTTCAAATAATATGGTTTCTGTGTGATTGTTTCAGGGCTGAGCAGCTGGGAACAAACAAGTGGCCTCCTACTACAAACTGGCACCAATGTGGCCAACTAAAATCAACTTAAAACCTGAGAGAGTTTTTTTTAAATATTTTTTTATGGTTTATTTAACTTTTATTTTATGTGCATTGGTGTGAAGGTGTCAGATCCCCTGCAACTGGATCTTCAGACAGTTGTGAACTGCCATGTGGGTGCTGGGAATTGAACCCAGGTCCTCTGAAAGAGCAGTCAGTGCTCTTAAGCACTGAGCCATCTCTCCAGCCCCAAACCTGAGAGAGTTTGAGAAGGAATTCTAGGCACAGAAAACCCCAAACAAACAAAAACAAAACAAAACAAAAGAACAGAGTTAAGCACAGCTTAATGCTGTGTCTCCTTTAATAGTGGTTTCCTGATTCAGCAGTAGCAGAAAAAAAGACACGCAGTTTTGAAATGGTAGCTTTCTGGGCTGTGCTGCCAGCACAAACTCTGCCTCTTTCAGAAGGTTGAACATTTAAATGGGGTTTGTGGGCAGCATGCTGCAAGTTACTTGGTGGCAGCATGGGCCAACTGGTTATCAGAGTTGAGGGGGTGAGGAAGGCTTCCACCTGACAGTCTCAGAGGCAGTGAGACTCAGTCCATGTTGGACTGAGTAGAGCAAGCAGGCAGGGCTGTATTTGCCCTAGCAATGCTGCCACTTTGGTTTTTAAGAAGCTGTCCTGGTCAGAAAAGGATTACAGATATGCAATAAGGACAGATTCAGACATAAAAAACCTCTAAATGAGACACAGTGTGTTTAAAAATGTATGTAGGCTTGGGAGAGAGAAGAAAGAGAGTAAAGAGACAGTAAATGTAATATAAAAGAGTACAGAAAGTCGTAGAAAAGAAGTAAAGATAATAAAATAAATATTAAACTTGTAGAAAAAGCAATAGAATAAGAAAAATCAGCCACATAAAGATGGACTATACACAGAGAGTCTGGATTATGTATATTATTTTGTTTTCTTTGAATTTTTTGACTGTGAAGGAGCTAAGTAACCAATATATACACTCTAAAGGTATCTTGTCTTCAAAATTTGGGTGTAAGGATATGTTGCTTACAACAAAAGAGGTTCTTCTTTTGTTTTCAAAGAGGATGAGAACCTGTGGAATCCTTCCAGACTAATGTGGTTTGATGGATCAAGACCCCCCAAAAGGTCATTGTGAACACCCCCAAAATTACTTCATCCAACAAAAAACAGGAAGCAGTTTGGAGAGAACTATACCTATATTCCCAATTCTTTATAAATGTTTGTTTACATTTAAAGGGGGATATACTATAGAGATGAATACTTTGCACTGGTATGAATATTGGTTTATTGATACAAATTTAAGGTCAATTTTGTTATATGTCTATTTCTGTTCTTGATTAAGGTATTGTGTTTGTGTAGCTCATTTAAAATGTAATGTATAATTAAGAAATACAGATTAGTAGATAGTCTTTTATAATAGTCAAGCTTGTAGTCAAGTTAGTTAGGTTTTCTAGATATGTAGAGATATATTTTAGTTAGATAGGTATTCTTCAAATCTTTCAAAGACCTTCAGAATATGGCATTTAAAATGTTTAAGAACTTAGGATTTTTCATGACAGTGAGACACATCTGCTCCTGGCAGCACCAAGCTACTTCAAGAGGATGATGGGCATTGAAGAGGTTCCTTACAGAGTTTGCTAACTATTTGGGCAACAAACTGCTCCTGCCTGAACTGCTTGATGAACTGGACATGTAGGACCCACAGAGAAATGACTGCTGAAGTTGCCTAAAGAAGGTGAGATAATCCTCAGGGTTCCCGCTAGACATTCTTCAGGACACAGAAAAAAGTGACTGACAAACTGCCAATATAGACGGAACTGTCTTTGAAACTTCCTGCTTCATGGAAAAGTCTGCTGGATACTATGGGCCTATAGGCTGAAGATGGATGCCCCAACATTACAGAAGAACTTTGGGTGATTGCTCAGGCAGCAAGATGTCTCTGTCAATTCTAGAGTTTTGGAAGTTGCTTACAATGTACTTTCTGTTTACTTAGGTAATATTATATTCTTCTGGAGTCTTTGATGGAGTTGAAGAATAGATAGTTATAATTATAATTTTTCTTAGTTATGATAAAAGATAAAATAGATATAATTACTATTAATTCTTGTTTGATATCTGTTTTATTATATGTAATTTTGCTATGTTAAAGTTAAAACCTTTTTATTTAAACAAAAAAGAGGAAATGGTGTGCGAGGGCCTTCTGTCTATGTTTTGCTTTTATTAGTTAATGAATAAAGAAATCCCCCTGGCCTGTTGATATGGCAGAGTAGAACTAGGTGGGGAAAACTAAACTGAATGCAGGGAGAAGGAAGGTAGAGTCAGGGAGAAGTCAGAACTTTACCTGGTAAGCGATAAATAGATTAATAGATAAGGGTTAATTTAAAATATGAGTTAGCCAGAAATACACTTAAGCTATTGGCCAAACAGTAATATGGTTTCTGTGTGATTATTTCAGGGCTGAACAGCTGGGAACAAACAAGTGGCCTCCTACACCACACATCACTTACCTGTCTTTTGGTTTTCCTTAATTTCTACCTTCATGTCTGCAGCCAAGATTTTTAAGAGATCTACCCTGGTCAAATCTGATCTTTATTAATTTTGAAGAGATCCATAGCTTTTTGTTTTATGTGGAAACAAAAGCATAATCTTTCCTCCAATGCAACACATTTCCAGACTTCCATTCTGAAGTTAAGATATCCTTAAATATATAGGTTGGTTTAATTTAGCAGTTTTTCCACAGTCCAGTGTCTCTCAGTAGCTGTTGTTTTTTTGTTCATTAGAATTTTAAAAAATTTAAAGTTAATGCAGCACTATATAGGATACACACATCCTGCATCATAATATTTCCCATGCCTATATAAAGTATTATATATACGTATATACGTATATATAAATACTTTACTCTCTCTTTAAAGACTTTATTATTTTTAATTATTCATTTTTTCTATTACTGTCTATATCCATATTCTTTTCTTTCTTCAGCATCTAAGCACATATTCAAGCATACTGTACCTGTACAGCGATTTCCTTAGTCTGGATCTGACTTTCTGTGCATCTATAGCTTTCTCTGACCATGTGAGTCAAATCTTAGATGGTCAGGCGTTTTGGCAAATGACTCCAGTTAGCACATTGTGCTCACTTCACCCCTCTCAGGTTTGCAGGCAGCAGCAAGAGCCATAACAACAATCCCAGCAACACCTAATTGTCATTGAGAAGTTGTAGGGCCCCATGCTGTAGCAGGCATTTCTACTTAGTGTTAGGCTACACAGCAGGGTCACTTAAAGGAGCAGTACCTCTGTATGCCACAAGCTGTGTCTGGCTCTGGACACTTTTTTTTTCCAGCTGTCTCAGGCCTTATGTGGATATACAAGGCCTCACATTAGGTGCCTAAGTAGTCAGCTTTCTCATCAGAAATTCTTAGACCAACAGACCCAAATAATGACACAGAGACTTCTTATTAATTATGAATGCTTGGCCTTACCTCAGGCTTGTGCACAACAAACTCTTACAACTTAAATTAAACAATTTATATTAATTTATGTTCTGCCACATGGCTTGTTACCTCTCCTCCATACTGTATATCTGACTCCTCTGTGTCTGGCTGGCAAAATCTGAGTGCCTCAGATTCTTTCTGAGTTCCTCTCTTTCACTAGAAGTCCCACCTACTCTCTCCTGCCTAGCTACTGGCCATTCAGCTCTTTATCAAACCAATCAGAAGGCATCTTAGGCAGAGACACATCTTCACAGTATACACAAAGATTATCTTTCTTTCTTTCTTTCTTTTCTCCTTCCTTCTTTCTTTTTCCTTCTTTCTTTCTCTCTGTTTCTTCTTTCTTTCTTTCTTTCTTTCTTTCTTTCTTTCTTTCTTTCTTTCTTTTTTCATTTTGTGACAGTATCTCCAGGCTGGCCTTGACCCATGATCTTCCTCCCTCAGCCTCTTGAGTAAAGAGATCTTAGGTATACACCACCTCACCTGGATTGACATGACTTCACCTTTGGCTTTAGTTAGTAACACTGCTATGGGCACGGTCATCAAACATCTGGTCAAATCTCTGTAGTCGGGGTTGGAGAGATGGCTCAGTGGTTAAGAGCACAGCCTGCTCATCTAAAGGCCCTGAGTTCAATTCCCAGCAACCACATGGTGGCTCACAACCATCTGTAATGAGATCTGGTGTCCTCTTCTGGCCTGCAGGCATGCATGTAGGCAGAATATTGTATACACAATAAATAAATAAATCTTTAAAAAAATCTCTGTAGTCATGTGGGAATTGTAGGTAGAAATCACCAATGTGTTTACAATAGCAGCAGAACCATTTTACATCCCCACATCCTTTACACCCTCATCAACATTTATTCCTCCTTTTTAAAATGACCATTATAGACACCCTAGCAGGTGTAAGAGGTTTCTCACCGTACTTTTGATTTCTACATTTATGTGACCAAACACGTTATTGAAATCATCCCGAAGGAGGAAGAATATTCTAGATAAGTATGTGGTGGTTTGGAAGAAAATATCCCCCAAAGGGAATGGCACTATTAGGAGGTGTGACTTTGTTGGAGTAGGTGTGGTCTTGTTGGGGGAAGTGGGTTACTAAGGAGGCAGGCTTTGAGGTCTCATATATGCTCAAGCCACGGACCACTGAGACCACTTCCTGTTGCCAGCAAGTCAAGATGTAAGACACTCAGCTACTTTTCCAACATCATGTCTGCCTGCATGCCACCATGTCGCACCATAATGATAATGGACTAAATCTCTGAAAATATAATTGTGTTTTCCTTTCTAAGAGTTGCTGTGGTGATGGTGTCTCTTCACAGCAACAGAAGTCCTAGCTAAGACACAGTACGTGCATACTCCTCCTTTTGACTGTACGACACTGAAAAGGGAATTGGAATTTCCTCTGGAATCTTATGCTGAGACAGGAACATGCTGAAGTCTGTTGCTAGCCAGAGGAGGAATTTGGTTTGTCAGGATAACTTTCTAAAACACCTTGCGGGAGAGGCTGGGCCAGTGAAGGGTGAAACTCTGACTTCATCAGAACTGCTTAGCTCTGCATATTTCACTCTCTGCTTAAACCTAAACATCCATCAGGACTCTGAAGATGGCCTTTGTAGCTACATCCTATCTGGGCCTCTCACTAGGGGTTGACTTTCTAATTGGCCTATAGGTGATGACTGGCTGAGTCTGTGAGGACTGCCCGAGTGTCAGCAGAGAGGATGGTATTCTCTTCTGGCTTCATAGTTTGCTGATAAGTTAATTTTAAAACAATCAGGAGGAGGCTCAGGAACAATTTTATTAGCATTTGAGGCAGGCAGTTTGTGGGTCTCAGAAGCTTTGGAGAGGAAGGAGGTGAGAAAAAGGCATGCTTTCTTGAGTTAGGATCCGAGAAAGCCAGCCGGTCAGCAAGCAGCTGTGTGGCAGGCAGGAGGGGGCTTCAGAGAAAGAGTGAGGATGCCCGAGGTGTCAGGGAACGCATACTTAGACTTTTGGCTAATTAGAAACAAATCAAAAAAAGAGTGGGGAGGGGTGCATTTTGTGCCAGACTGTAGATCTGAGTTCAGAGGGCACCCCATCCCAGACTTTTGTGTTCTCCATCAAAGGGGTCCACCTGGGGCACATGGTCAGAGGCAGAAACAGACAGAAGGGAAAGCACCCCTGAGGACGGGAGTGGCTAGGGTACAGGGCAGGGGGAGGGGCAATACAAAGCACTGGACTGCAAGGTGTGCACCCTTTTATGGGACATCTACATAACATCTGCCTCTGGTTTATATGTCAAGGGCTTTTCTCCAGTCTGATGTTTGGTTGTGAAGCCATACGGGGAAAGGTTTCTGCCCTCTGCCAGCTTGCTTCTTTCCTGTTGTCCCTAGTCCTTACTCTGCCAGGAGAGCTCTGGCTTTGACCCTTACGACTTTGGTAGCATTTCCACAGGCTTTTGCATTTTCTTTGGAGAGCTGTCTAGTCAAACCTTACCATTTTTAGTTGGTTCTTGACATTGCTGTTGTTGGTACTATTGAAGTTTAGTTCTTTATGAATTCTGGACACATTCTAGACGTGGTTTGCATGTTTTTCTTCCATTTTGTAGGAGGACATTTCATTTTCTTGATAGCGCCTTTTAATACACAAAATACATGATTTTCATGAAGCTCAGATCACAAAAATACTTTCAAGAAGCTAGAATTGTGGCTCATGTGCAAATATGAAACTAATGTGTCAGAGATTTTATTTTACTAGTGAATGAGGCCGTCAGTAAGCTGTTAGGGCTGGCTCAAAGGAGAATTCTAAGAGCACACACACAGGCAGTCAGAGAAGCTACTGTGCATTCAGACACTGATGCCAAACTGGTTGGCAGCCACAGGGAAAGTGACACTGCCTCTCTACTGGGCAATGTCCTGGCATCTGTACACACGAGGATCCAGGATCGTTTGTAGGACTCTCAGTTTTCTACAGCAATGTAAAATAGTTCAAAGACAGAAAAATCGGAACAACTCAACAGTGTACCAGAGAAACAGGTTTTTCTTTTCTTTTTTGGGGAGGGGGAGTGTGGTGCGGTGAGGGGAGGACTACTCTAGAGTCTTTCATAATTTACCCTCTGCCCTCCGGTGTGCTTTCCACACCTCACACAGCAGGAACACTCTGCTCTCCACTGCCTCTGCCGTTCAGCACCCGGATAGCTACAGGGGACAGTTGGCTTCAACGCAGCGACTGAGGGCGTGGGCGTGGGGGAGGAGGGTGGAGTTTGATCCTGCAGTCCTTCCGGCTGCATTCGATATCGATAGCTACTGTGAGCCAGCGCTGCCCGAGAAGGGTTGTAAGGCAACTTGGTCTCATCTCTGTGAGCCTTACTCTCCAGATGGAGACAGGAAGAAGTAAATAAAATAATTACAAGCTGTGATAAATGCAACGAAGGCAAGCACTTGCCGACATGGAATCGCAACCAAAGGGACCTTAACTGGCTGCCAGGCAGGCTGCTCCAAGGAGAGAACATTGAAGCTGAGACGTGAGAGGTGAAGATGAGCCAGTAGAGGCGTTTGGGTAGGAGTGGCAGGAAGTCAAGTCAGCAGTCAACTCTATAGTCTGTCCTCACCCTCTGTACTTCTAGGGACAGGTCCGCAGAGGCTGCCCATACTGCTTATCCTTGTCCAAGATCCAGAAGGGCCAAGTCCTGCCCTCCCAGCAGTTTGACTGGCTGGTTTTCAGTCCATGCTCCTAAAAAAAATGTCAAAGAAGAGAAGAGCCAACCCTTCTCAAGCCAGCTCCCCTTTCCCTTAGGTCAGTGACCTTCTGGACCCTCCTATCTGCTAAGGGAATCCTGAAATAACAGGATTGAAAACACAAAGACCATAAAAGGCTTTACATATGCAAATGACTGGGAGAGTTGGCACATTAGTGTGAGGGTGTGAAATGATTAGCTCTTCCCCGCTGAACTTCCATCAGAAAACTGCAAAGCACAGGACTTAGTGGAAGAGGAAAGGCCAAGAACAGGGTGGGGGTGATGGAGCAGCAGGGTCAATGTCACCTGCCTCACAGCTAAGTCCTGGACCCAGGCTGAATGAAGCGCAGCTCCGTTCCAAAACCAGTCCGTGCTGCTCCACGGATCTCACCAGGAGGCTGGCACTAGAAGGCCAAGGTTGGGAACCATCTGCCCAAGTTGGAGCGATGCCCCAGGGGACAGACAACAGAGGAAGGAGCAGGAGAGTCTGGGGGCAGTGATATAGGCAGGAAAGGAAGTGGGAGATGGAGAACAGAATTGGAGAGCCCACAGAACTTGGGAGGGGGGCTGTATCATAGCAACCGAAGGGAAGTGTTTAAAGAGAGGATGCTGCCAATTATGTCAATACAGAGGACTGTTTCTCAAAATGTGGTTCTGAGAACGCCCCCAGAAGAGCCACTCAGGGCTGGTAAGAATTCAGTGGGTGCTGGCAATGCCTGCTTCAGCACTTCTGCCCTTGGAATCAGAACCGAGCGGTGTGATAGGTATGCAGGAGTCAGAACCGAGCGGTGTCATAGGTGTGCAGGAGTCAGAACCGAGCGGTGTCATAGGTGTGCAGGAGTCAGAACCGAGCGGTGTGATAGGTGTGCAGGAGTCAGTTCTGCTCTGCTGCTTACCTTACAGCTTTGCTGGTGGTGGTTTTACTAACCTTCATCAGCTTCCTTGCAAATGTTAAATGGAAAAAACCCAGAAATAAATAATTAAAATGAGTCCTAAAATGTGTGTCGTGTTAAGTATCCAAATCTCAGTCTACCTGGCTATCAGGTCCCAAAAAACCTCAGGAAAAATGACTAGGGTGCCTATGAGCATACCAAAGCACATTCTGCCCTCCAGGCTCCCTGACTACACAAATTCTGGTTACAGGGTCCTGGCTCCTTTCAGCTTTTCTCACCCTACCCTACATACACATTTTCAGTCCAGGGACTTTGCTTTCTTCCCCCCAGATTCTCTGCCATTTTGGCCACAAACTCTCTTGGTTATTCTCTCTCTCTCTTCTCACTCTTGGCTCTCTTGGTCTACTTGCTCCCACCCTCCTTCTCTTTCTCCCTAGTTTCCCCTGCCTGGTGACCCAGTTCAGTCTGGACTCTTCCAGATACCTGTAGTTGTACTCTCCCTCTATCTACAATCAAATACTTCTCTTCAGCCATACCTTGGAGCCGCCACGTCCTCATTTCATTCACAGGCTCCATCTAGACCAGCTGTATGAACTGTCCCTACATCCAGTGTATGCACAATGTATATGTTATTTGCCTGTTAGTCACTGATTGGAGCCCTGGCCCTCATTATCAGATGAAATATTAGATCAGAGTGTTTTATGACCAAGTAACCTTGTTTTACTTTAAAAGTCCCCAAAGTGGCCAGGTGTTGGTGGCACACGCCTTTAATCCCAGTACTTGGGGGACAGAGGAAGGTGGATCTCTGTGATTTCGAGGCCAGCCTGGTCTACAGAGCAAGTTCTAGGACAGCGAAAGCTACAGAGAAACTGTCTCGAAAAACAAAACAAAACAAAAAGTCCCCAAAGTGCAATAATATTGATGTTGGCAATACAGACACTCCAACGGGAAGCGGGAAAATGATTCTTTTAAGTAAAAAGGTAAAAATTCTTAATAGAGTAAAGGGAAAATGTATACTGAAGTCAAAAGAAGAGCTTTTGAAAATGAGAGACCATATTCCATTGTCAAGTCCAAATTTTGGCAGTTAAACAAAAGCCATACCTCCAGAATTTGTGAAGCTGGTTCGCCCTCTACCTGACCACTGGCAAAAGGGACAAATGGCTCTCGGTGGTACCTATTACCATATGAAATCATATGCTGGCCTCTAGGCTCCCTCAGTATTGCAAGTACCTGTCACACAGATCAGAGAATATTGGCATCCTGGCTCTTCTCACCCTATCCCTTACCTAAACATCTCCAGCTAGTGGGCTTCCCTCCCCCTCATGCTCCAGTGTTCATTTCTCCTTTTAACCCTGCTATTTCAGCTATGTTCTCTTCGTGGTCTCCTTCGCCCACACTTTCTCTGTCTTCCTCTCTCGTTCCCCCTGCCTCTCTCTCCTTCTCTCTATCTCTCAGGTCTAGCCTGCTGGCCATGTTCAGTCTACTGCTTTCTGTCTCTGTTCTGGACTCTTCTAGATGACTCTGGCTGTACCCTCTTTCCTATCTACAATAAAAAAAAAAAAAACAACCCTTCTGCTCAACCATAACTTGGCATGGCCGTTTTGTCAGTTTATATTCCTGGTGCTGAAACCCTCAGTTTATAAACGTATCACTTCTTCCACAGGATGGCTGTGGTTACTTTATTTTATTACTTATTGTCAGTCTCTTAATGGTTCAGTCTTTAAATTCACCATTATGTATGTATGAGGCAAAACCATAGCAAACATAAGGTTGAGAGTTCTATACAGTTTTAGTCACTGACAGGAGGCTTGGCACTCATCTTCCATGGATATGGAAAATATATGCAACTAAAATGTTTTAAAACACTGGAATATTAGGTAAATTATTTATTTTCCCTGAACCTGTTTTGTTTTTTTTCATCCATAAAGCAATACCTAATTCATTCATAAGGTTGGCTTACAAACTCTTCACATATAATATTTTTGTATACAATCTATGCAGTGCTTAGTACATGCCTGCAACATACCTGGGAGTCAGAGAACTAAAAGTTATTATATAGTAAAGAAATTCACTATATAGTAAAGCTGTGCAAGCTTTAGGGTCTGAGTTTGATCCCTGGAACCCAGGTAAAGGTAGGAGAGAGCAGGAGAAAACTGCCTACATAAAACTGTCCTCTGACGTCCATACATGTGCCATGGCACCATGCTCTTTCTCTCTCTCTCTCTCTCTCTCTCTCTCTCTCTCTCTCTCTCTCTCTCTCACACACACACACACACACACACACTGTTTTAATTAAAAAATAAATCCCACTGGGGATGAGAAGAAGAGGAGATTTTCTAGGAATTAAAATGGAAATAATATGGATAAATACTCAAAAGAGCAGATGAAGATTATAAATACAAAAGGAAAATTTGCAACAGGAGAAAAGGCGGCTAGGTTGATAGAGAACGTTACACTTGTAAGAGGAAGTTTAATTAAATAGCAAGGACTAGGGGGTGATTGGCAGAAGTACCAGTAATGATTCTGTGGTGCAGATACCAGAAGGAAGCAAACAGGGCTGAGAGCTAGCTCACAGAGAGGATGAGGGGGAAGTTTTGAGGATGGACACTAGATTGCTTATGAGAAGCTAGCTGCTCTGTCCTTGAGAATCCAGGAAGGAGCTGTTGCAAAAGCCCCCACCAGTGTGACCCCAGAGCAAACTCCACCCTGGAATGCGTTAGATATGCACTTAAAGCAGCACCCTAATCTTACTGCATCAGAAACACTGTAGGGTGTGTCTAGCAGTTTGTGTAGGGGAGACTGTTGGGGGGTTTTGTATATGTATATATATGTTCATGTGTGTACCCATGCATATGTACACATGTGAGTCTAGAAGTCCATCTCATTTTCTGAGACACGATCTCTCAATGAACCCAGAGCTCACTGGCTAGACTTTCTGACCAGCAAGCTCAGGGATTCTGCCTGCTTCTGGCCTGCTTCTCCCTGCTCAAACATAGGAATCACAGATGTGTGCTACTATGCCTGGCTTACATCCACACACTTGTGCAGCTTGCACTTTATATAGTGAGTCATTGCCCTAGCCTCCTAGGTGATCCCTGTATACCTTAAGTCTAAGAACTAACTACTGGGCTAGGGGGTAGCTGCAAAAGCAGAAATCTTTGACTTCTAAGTCTCAAGATCTTAGAGTATCTTGATCTTATAGATCTTATAGTACCAATTGTATTGTATGTTGAAAATTGGGGAAGAATGCAGTTTTTAGGTACTTTCTTCTGGTGTATACATGTGGACTCACACATAAAAATATAACTGCAGGTGTGAATGTGTGAATTTTCTTAACTTTGGTTAATTATTTATAATTACAACAAAACCCCATCCTGTACATTGCATATATATACATATATATGTACACACAATATAAACTATATATGTATAAATAAAAATAGAGTTGTGGTCAGGCTGTGGTGGCACACACCTTTAATCCCAGCACTCAGGAGGCAGAAGCAGGCGGATCTCTGTGAGTTGGAGGCCAGCCTAGTCTACAAGAGCTAGTTCTAGGACAGGCCCCAAAGCTATGCAGAAACCCTTTCTCAAAAAACAAACAAACAAACAAAAATAGAGTTGTGATGGAGAGTGACACATGACAGAGCTACATGGTGAATGACTGCCTAGGGAACCACCAAGGTGACAGCAGGATTTGTGGAAGAGGTAGGATACCTCACCTAGACAGGAAGATTTAGAAGGGAGGGTCTGGTTGGGGGACCAGCTACAACCTATGGGTTTGTGTTTAATCAGGGCCTGGGTCACTGATGCCTATGAAATAGAACACGAGAGAACTGAAGCATTTACCTATATTGTTCTATTATTAATAAAACTCAGGAGTCAGATATTGAGGTAAAACTCTGATAGATACCAAGACCGGTGAATGCTGTGGGACAATGGTCTGTACCCTGTCACTTATATTTTAAATAAATGATGATTGGCCAGTAGCCAGGCAGGAAGTATAGGCAGGGTGACCAGGCAGGAAGTAAAGGTGGGGCAATGAGAATTCTGGGAAGAGGGAAGCACATTCTGCAATAGTGACTTAGCCACAGAAGAAGCAAGATGTGACTGCCTTGCCGAATAAGGTACCTAGCCATGTGGCTAACATAGACAAGAATAATGGGCTAATATAAGTTATAAGAGTTAATAAGAACTCTGAGATACTAGGCCAATCAGTTTATAACTAATGTAGACCTCTGTGTGATTTCTTTGAGACTTAATGTCTGCGGGAACCAGGCAGGACAGAAAACCTCAGTCAACAGGTGAAGTAATGATCAGCTACTACCTAACTCTCCACACTTCCCAGATCAAAAGGCTGTGAATCTCCCCAAGCCGCTCCCTGTATCCCCACTATCTGTGTCCCCTAAAACCTCTATGGCTAATTCTGGTCAGCCAATTGCTGACTCCGCCCTCTGATTCTAGATGAACTTTATTAGCAGTCTTGGAGTCTATGAGAACAAATATCCTGCAACAAAGAACGATGGAGAGAAACAGAGCCCTCCTCCCTCTACACCCTGTTCTACTTCCTTCTTCAGGTAGCTCCTTAGCATGTACTTCCCTTCAACTTCAAGACGTATGTGTGGACAGTTGTGCACAAACTTGAACCAGCTTGTCGATCTTTTCAATATCTGTGTATATTTTGCCCAGGTAGTGCATTAATATTTTTCAAAGCCAATGCAACACCCACTGGGAATTTGAAGATATTCAAAATTGAGAGGCTTTGATCTCCATGCTTTCTACAAAGGGCTTGGGATTTAAAGCTGAGAACTTAGAAGCCCAAATAGTCTTTCTTCCCTCACTCTTCCTAGTGCCTGGGACATTTCCGCAGGCTTTGGGTTTCTATTGCTGCCTGTGGGAGAGCACTAGACCCATCGAGGACAAAGTATGAGACACCACACTGAGATCATTCATACTGAAGGGAACCAGGGGAGTCAATTAGGTTAGGCCATGGGGAACCAAAACCTTAAGTGGCACATATGAAAACAAAAGCAGACTCAAGTCTCCCTCACAGCACCAGCTTCCTCCTTCCCTCTTGGAATAGAATCAAACAGAAGTCCAAAACTAAAATATTTTAAACTCAACTCCCCTGCCCCTTGGTCAGGCTAAAAGTACCCAAGATGCATCACAATCCAAACATCTCCATCAGTTCAATAATTGAATAGCATTCTCCAGGGGAAATTATTTTAGAAAGGGAAGAAAATGAAGAGTTGTTATATTCTCTACGTTGTTTCACACATGTCAGCAAGACATGCGTGGGCCTTTTCCTAACACGCCACAAACTTGAACTGTGCCATGTTTCCCCCATTCCCAGTTTACATTCCTTTAGGGACCAAATCTGCTGAAAGGGAAAGACCACATCTTACGTATTTCTGCATTCCTCCTGGTTGCTTGGCCTGATTTTGGCACATCGTTCCTACTAAGGCTTCGACATGGCTTTTCCTTTTCATAAATATTTGCAGGATGATAAGACATAAAAGAACCCGAAGCCAATATTTCTGCAACGTTCGCTTTCCGGATTTAAAGGGAAGCCAGACAGCAAAACGAATGTGCCACATCAGTGGGGGAATAACTGCCTCTTAAAGAGATAACAGCTGAGGAAGCGACAGGCTCAGCTCCACAATTCAGAAATCAAGATCACAAGCCGAGTCGGAAGCGCTGGATCAAACCTGCTGAGGCAAATTAAAATTTCAACTGTAGCAACACTGATGAAATCAAATCAAATTACATTTAAGCTAATTCCTCTTTCTATAGTCAATGTGTTGTTTTGAGGCAAATAACAATAATACATCTAAGGAACTGGGTTTATTTGCAGTTTTTGAAAGAAAAACTGCCTGCTTGCTTTCTGAAAAAGAGAGAGAGAGAGAGAGAGAGGAAGAGAGGGGAGGGCTCCTAGATGCTTCAGCTGAAAACTGAAACAAGTGCCCGTGCCAATAACTGAAAAATGACGGGGAAATTGTGCCAAACACTTGGCAGCAGCTGGAGCAATTAAATAAGCACCTGCTGCCAGCTTCGTCTGCTGCCCCCACCTCCCTGGTCCCTTTGGGCAGCTTCCTGAGGATTTTGAATGTATCTGCAACTCACTGTGCAGGCATACTGAAAATCCCTTCTTCATGCTTCTTATGTTCTCTTGCCTATCACTGTCTCCAACAACAGAACGGCAGGCAGCTCCAAGCAAGGCAGGTGGTAAAGGCACCTACATCCTAAACTCTTGAGTCTTCAGAGAAGCGTGAGGCTGCTGTAACCACAGCAACCCTTTGGCATAAGAGTGCCCGATGTCCCCTGCTCTGACCAAGCGGCATCACCCCCAGCGATACCCTGCAAGTGAAGAAATAGGCTAGACTACTGGAGGCTGGGTTGCTGTTGATTTAGTCCGGAACAAAAGCAAGTTGGGCCACAGAGATTTGGGCTTGCAAATATCATCAGCACATGGTGAGCATAGTAGCCAGAGAAGACAAATGACCCAGGCTTGGAAGAGCTGAATTGTACAAATGTAAGGAAGGCGTTAATATTAACATGTTTATAAAAATTCAACCAAAGAGAATAAGATAATAAGTTATTCATCTAGCAGAAGTGAATGAACCCCATCCAGAGCCCTGAGCTGCTATTTCCTCTTGATGTCTATAAAAGCTAGCTAATGATGCTCACTTCAGAGGTGTTTGTGATCGTCTATGTGAGCCACTTTGCTCCGCGTTTCCTTTATAAAAGATACTTTGTGACTGTGAATTGCTTTTCAAATGGAAAACCAAGCTCATTATCCCGAGAATTCCTCCTGTTCATACTCCACTAATAGACACTTCACATTAAATCACACATTCTCAATAGAGAAAAATGGAAAGGTTGCCATCCACAGTTGACAATCAGTGGCGCTGGCGGCTCCTCACGTGGAGAAAACCAACCCCAAGGAAGTGTGAGACAAATAGACATTTGTCCCTCCTAAATGTCAAATTAACAACACTCTCTCCATTCAAATTCATACTACTCTGTCCCCTGGGGCTCAACGAACTATTTTAATGCTTTTGAGTTCCTCCTAACTCAGCCAGGAGAAATTCTGAGAACACAACCAGAGCTCCTGGCTACAGCCTCACAGTTCCCTGAGGACAGGAAACACTCTGCCTGCCCTGCACCCCCCACCCCCCATCTCCCAGCATCTTCCAGAATGCTCCCTGCATCAGCATCGTAGCACTCAGCGTACAATTACAGCTTGACGCCAGTGCTTCAGGAAGAAGGAGCAAAGGATGGGAACTAAAGTTGTTTTATTTTGCCAACTTCATTGTCATGCCCTGCTTCACACACCTTTGAGAGCGACATAGAGTCACATTTGTCTTATTGTTTAAATTGCGACTATTGTTAGGATTTAGGCATTATGCTGGCCTCTGTCACCTGGCAGGATGCACCTAGGCAGTATCCTGGCCAGCCCAGGGTCCTACGGCTGCTGCTATCACTACTATGTATGTACACAATGCAAAAGGTCCCTTTAAGAGACAGGCTCCGACAAATAATGCTGCTATGAACATAGTCGAGCACATGTCCTATGATTGCGCATCCTTTGGGTATATACCCAAAAGCGGTATTGCTGGGTCTTGAGGAAGGTTGTTTCCTAATTTCCTGAGAAATCGTCATGCTGGTTTCCAAAGCAGCTGTACCAGCTTGCACTCCCACCAGCAATGCAGAAGTGTTCCCTTTCCCCACAGCCTCTCCAGCATAAGTTGTCATCAGTGTTTTTGAGCTTGGCCATTCTTACAGGTGTAAGATAGAATCTCAGGGTTGTTTTGATTTGCATTTCTCTGATGGCTAAGGATGTTGAGCTTTTAAGTGTAGACAGAACCTGGTGTTATTCTTTTTAAAGATATGGTGAGGGGTGGGGGAGGCTGGTACCACGAGGCACAGGGTGAGTCCCCAGAGGCCTCAGCAGAGCATTGGCAGGTGGGAGACCATAGCCGGTGAGAGACAGACAGATATGCCACACAGAGAGAGTTTGGGTAGAGCGTTTATTTAGAGGGTTATGGAAGGAAAAGGCCAAGGGAAGGGGAAAAGGAGAAGGCGGAGAGGGAGGGAGAAAGAAAGAGAGAGGCAGCCACCACCTCTTCAGAAGAGGGACAGAGAGAGAGAGAGAGAGAGAGAGAGAGAGAGAGAGAGAGAGAGAGAGAGAGAATGCAGGCTAGAGGAGGCAGAAGATCTGCTTGGGGGGGAGTGGTGGGGGCTTGTCTCTTAAGGAGACAGGGTACCTAGGGGACAGGACAGGCAAGTAGATCATAACACCTGGAAACAACCTAAATGCCTCTTGACCGAAGAATGGATAAAGAAGATGTGATACATTTACACAATGGAAAAAATAATGACTTCTTAAAATATGCAGGCAAATGGATAGATCTAGAAAACATCATATTGAATAAGGTAACCCAGACCCAGAAAGACAAATATAATATGTACTCACTCATAGGGACTTTTAGACATAAAGCAAAGAAAAACCAGCCTGCAATTCACAACCCCAGAGAAGAACCTAGACAACAATGAGGACCCTAAGGGAGACATACATAGATCCAATCTACATGGGAAATAGAAAAACCAAGGTCTCCTGAGCAAATTGGGAGCATGAGGAACATGGGAGAGGGTAGAAAAGGAGGGGGGAGGAAGGGAGGAGAGTGGAGATGGCTCAGAGGTTAAGAGCACTGCCTACTCTTCCAAAGGTCCTGAGTTCAATTCCCAGCAACCACATGATGGCTCACAACCATCTGTAATGAGGTCTGGTGTCCTCTTCTGGCCTGCAAGCATACATGCAGACAGAATATTGTATACATAATAATAAATATTTAAAAAAAATAAAATAAAAATTACAAAAAAATGACAAGGGTTTAAAAAAAAGAGAGATAAGCCCCACCCACTCCCAAGCTCTCTTTCCCACTGCTCTTCTGAAGAGGAGGCTGGTCCTTGCCTCTTCTTCCTCTCCCCCTCTCTCTCTGTATTTCCCTTTCTCTCTTCTGTCCTCCACTCCCTTTATCTCACTAAAACTCCCACATAAGCTCTCTTGCATGGCGTGTGTGTCCCTCACCTGCCTATGGGTGCTCACCTGCCACAGTCTCTCCTGCCATTTACAACAGCTATGAAGTTTTATTTTGTTGATGGGGACACTTTATCTTGTTCGTAATAGGTACTTGTCTTGTGAATAAGACCCAGAGTTCTAGAAGCAGAATCTAGAATAGTGAATTTACTGTTTATTAGTTAACAGTTAGCAAAAGAAACCGTTAAGACTGGTCAGCCCAGAATCCTAGAGTCTAAAGGCTTAAGGGTTTAAATGCCTTCATTCTCTCTCCCATCTCTCTTTTTCTCTTTCCCTCCATCTCACTCCTCTTTCTTCCCATTTCTCTCCCCAACTTTTTCTCCTTCTCCTTTTCCCTCCTTCTCTGGCTTCCCTTCGGAAGCCTGAACCAAACAGGTGTGAGCTTCTGGTTGTATCATCCATGGAATACAGAACTTTAAACACACACGCACGCACACACACACACACACACACACACACACACACACACACACACACGCACACACACACACGCACACACACACACGCACACACACACACACACACACACACACACACACACACAAACACAGGGCTGCTTTGTCCTCAAAGCACAGCTAGGCATGCTCAAATGTGCCGAGACAGCTGGATTAGCCGATGCAGCATCTAGCCTACCTGTGTTGGGGTTCCTATTGCTATGAGTAGACACCATGACCACAGCAATCCTTATAAGGAAAACATTTCAATGAGGTGACTCACTTACAGCTTCAGAGGTTCAATCCATTATCATCATGGTAGGGAGCATGGCAGTGTGCAGGCAGATGTAGTGCTGAGAATCCAACATCTTATAGGCAATAGGAACTCGACTGAGGCACTGGTGGTATCCTGAGGATAGGAAATCTCAAAGCACACTCCCACAGTGACACACTTCTTCCAACAAGGCCATACCCACTCCAACAAAGCCACACGTCCTAATAGTGCCGTTCCCTATGAGTTTATGGGGGCCGATTACACAAAATACATTCAGACTACCACACTATTGTCTGCTCACGATCCTTTTATTAATCCCCTCCTATAAAACCTGGGGCTCCTGCGCTAGGATAACAAGGAGGTAACATTAAAGCAGAAGCTTGGAAATGAAAAGGGAAAGAGAGGGAGAGCATGTAGGAAAGGGAAACTGACCTAAGTCAGAGTAACAGGGACCCAGACCTTGAACACATTACTCAGGTAGTGACGGAAGGCAGGGCCATCGAAGATTCTAACGTCATCGAGGACTAAATAGGAAAAAGAGGAATCAAAATCTAAAGCAGTCTCCACTGCCTCGGGGTATGACCAAAAAGCCTTAGAGTGCTACTCTTTATATCAGTTCTAAGCTCAGGAAGAAAAATAGAGCCACTGCCATGGTTTCAGTATCTGACAGATCAGTGATGGCCTCATAGCGGCCCTAATGACTTAAAATGGAACACAGAATAGATAGTCTTTCAGATTCATAGAGGGGAACCTCCAAAGCAAGTCTGCATAACATGGACTGGTTCTATGATGGGAACTGGCTAAAGATGTTCTGGCAGCCCTGAAAAACATACAGAAAGATGACAGATCAGGGGAGTGGACCCTCTTAAAGCCACATCAGTCTTGGTTACTAACAAATCCTTTTACTTATCCATCTGACCAAGAAGAATATGAGCAACTGATTGGCTTAAGCTGATCTTGCCCCTGGTCTTCAACTGTGCCCATAAAATAGAACTACCTGGGAGGCTAAAAATAAGTTCCCAATTCCTAAAAATTAGTAGATGCTCAGATCTACACCAGTGATTCTAAAGCCACGTAGAGGAAAGAGGAGCATAAAAGTCTGGGGGTAAGAAGGCAGGCTATGTTTAGGAGGCTATTCACAGTTCTACATAGCTGTAACACAGAATTAGGATATAGACTCTTAGGTCTTAGATGACCCATGAGGGCCACTGCTCCTCTGTAGGGCATTCATGTGGCAAGGAAGGTGTCCCCATTTCTAGAATGTGGTAGGGTTGTTCGGAGTTACACAACACCAGATGGCGTTAAAGGGAGAATGGAAGCTACCTAGAAGAAGGGCGCAACATGTATAGCCATGCTGCAAGGTGAGCTCAGCCTGCCTTCTAACACTAAGGGAACAAGGCAAGTGGCCAGGATAATGCCTGTGGGGGAGAATCAGATCTCTAGCGGTGCACACTCCTGGATCACCTTATCCTCACACTGTTACCACTTTGGTCTATCTATGGGGGTCTTGAAGACTATAACATTCACATGTTATTTTTCAAATGTCAGACAATGCCTATGTTTGGAGAGTGTGCTCAGGAGCAATGACAGTTTCTTCTTTAGCTGCAAGACACCATAACCTGCAGTCAGGTTCTTCGGTCCCCACCCTCCAAGAACTCAGCTTAGCATAACTTGTCCTGCTTTTGCCACTTGTTTGCAGTGTACGGTTATTGGGCAAGTTACTTTACCTGCCTGAAGCTCGTTTTTATCTTCAGTATGGGGGCAAGAGTGAGTAGTTTGGAGAAATGATATGTTCTCCAAACTCTGTTTCCTTTTCCTTCTGCTCATTTCCAGTGGACATTCCCAGCTTCTCTTGCAGCTAACTCAACCGTACAACTAAGTTCTGGCCCTTAGAATGTGGATGGAGATAAAATGTGCCTTTCAGGCCTATATCTTATGAAACCTCCTCTGGGGTCCTTGTCATCTACCCTCCTTTCTTTGCAACATACAAATGATTCCAGGGGCCTTAGAGAGGTTGAAGTTTCTCAGGAAGCAACCTGAGTTTTTCTCCTTCTTCTTGTTCATACTATGGAAAAAGAAATCAGCTGCAGCTGGGCACTGGTGGCTCACACCTTTAATCCCAGCACTCAGGAGGCAAAGGCAGGTGGATTTCTGTGTGTTTGAGGCCAGCCTGTTCTACAGAATGAGTTCCAGGACAGCCAGAGCTACACAGAGAAACCCTGTCTCGAAAAACCAATCAAAAAATCAGTTGCTATAATAGTAAGTCATTTAAATTTTGTATTTTTTTTAACAGCAATGACCTACCTTGACTAAGGTAACAATTATATCACACATATTAAATGTTTGATAAGTAAGGGTGATTTTTTAGCACAACTCTATCTCACTTGAGATACATGGATTTTCCCCATTGCTAGTGCTTCCATTCACTCACGTGACCACAGTGCCTCTGAATGGGCAGTGTTACCTTGTCTTTTAGCCTGACCACAATTTTAATGCACAGCTTCCCTCCAGACCTCGAATTTCTTACTGCATCTCCTTGCAAAAATCTGGGAAGGGTGCAGAGGGGCTGTTTCTATTGACATGATAATAATTCTGAAATGAGTCAGAAGCATGAGGCGGTCCAACTGGCACAGTTCATCACGGCTCCGGGTTTTCTGCTTTCCACATTTCTGCGCGAAGGCAAGGGCTGAGAGTTAAATTAGTTTGCGAGCTGACTCCATGAGCAGCGCAATCTGCTCCTCTGGGGAAAACATTTCATAGAAACCGTTCCTGTCGAATTTTCGTGCAACTTCCAACTTTTAATTAGAAACAGGAGGCGCAGATGGGTGGCAAGAGGGATTTAAGGTAACCAGGGAGCAAGTGTTCATAGACTAAGGTTAAAACCAGTAACTGCGGTGATGGAGACGCTTCATCAATACACTAGAGTAGCTCCAGGGCTGCTTTCTGGAGGACCTCAGCCGTCTCCTTCACTGCAAGTTGGCAAAGTTCAGAGTTTTTCATAGTAGACCTATTCATATGCCACTTTATATTTTATTTTTGAGACATGGTCTTGCTATATAGTCCAGGCCTCCCTGGAACTCACGATCCTCCATGCTCCCATCTTTCCAAAGGCTAAAATTACATACATGATGGTTCTTAAGCCTCACAATTCTCCTGCAATATAAAGACATAGTCACAGACAAAGAGACTCCATAAAATTAAGGTATCTGTCCAAGATTTTATAGCTAGGAAAGGGCAAAGAAAGAACTTGTCCACATAGTCAGGGTTCATTGTCTTTCTACTATGCTTGAGCCTGCCACGGTTAAGGTTTCATTCCCTGGGATTAAATGTTTGCTAAGTAATTAATCATTCAAACAAAAATCTTCCCAAATCATAATATACAACTGGGAATTTCCCGATATTAGTGATTTAGGAACTTAGGGGCAAGTCCAAGAAATCAAGTTCAGAAGCTAATGAGGTTAAAACATCAGTCCTTTGCTTAAATGCAAATAACCTAGAATGAGCCACTGTAGTGTCCTATGGGATTCCCCCCTCACCCCACAATGTGAGAGGAAGAGATTAAAAAACAAGTCCAGGTTAAGCATCTCAGAACAAAATAAAATGGGAAGGAAGGGGAAAGGAAGAATAATGCACAATATGATCTGCTTGTGGAAGGATCCAAGATCTCTGGCTAGAACAGTTCATGGCTCTGTTCACGGATGCTTTTAAACTCTGTTTAAAAATAATTTAGAATTCACAAGAAAAGTCAATCCCCACCCAAGAGGCCTTATCTTCCCTTAAAGGGTGTTTATACTCTAGAAATATCAGAGACCCTTGTATGCTCTTTAAAAAGTCAACTGCCTGACCCTTATGCAAATGCGAGTATGTGTCAGGGATTTATTTGGTTTGTTAGTGCAAGACAGCAGAGGTGGCTTAGAGGAGAGTTAGAGGCACCTGCATCATGCAGGAGCTGGAGAAAAACCATCACAACAACAGCTCTCCAAGACTAGTTAATACAGATGTGGGCAACAGAACCAAACCTCGGGTCACCAGTTAACCTTTCAAATCCACTCGTATCTGTGTTGAACTCAAGTAATCAAGTTGAGGCATGACCTCCAGACCTGAACTTTTGAGCGTGTGGTGTAAGCAACCTAAAGGAGGACAGATTTACTTTAGTTCCCGGCTTCAGAGTTTTCAGTCCATGGTGGCTGGTTGTGTTGTTTCTGGCCCTGTGGGAAGGACAGTGCATAATGAAGGCATGGTAGAGCAGGGCCATCTAGCTGATTCACAACTTTCAAGGAAGAAGAAAGAGCAACCAGAAGGGGCAAGAGAAAAGGTCTTCTTTCCCTCCCTCCCTCCTTTCCTTCCTTCCTTCCTTCCTTTTTTCTTCTTTCCTTTAAATAAGGAAGCCTTGCTTTTATTTTATGTGTGAGATTGTGCATGCTTGTGTCCATTGTAGCCTGAAGGGGGCATCCAATCTCCTGGACTTGCAATTACAGGTAGCTGTAAGCTGCCCTGTTTGATGTTGGGAACTCAAGCCAGGTCTTCAGCAGGAGCTTAGGTGCTCTTTTTTGTTGTTTTTGTTTTGTTTTATTTTTCGAGACAGGGTTTCTCTGTAGCTTTGGAGCCTGTTCTAGAACTAACTCTTGTAGACTAGGCTGGCCTCGAACTCACAGAGATCCACCTGTCTCTGCCTCCCAAGTGCTGGGATTAAAGGAGTATGCTACCACTGCACCACTTGAGTTTAGGTGCTCTTAACCACTAAGCCGTCTCACCAGTCAGTGAAGGTTTATCTTTCAAGGACACAGCTTCCCGAATAAGGCCCTACCCTTGTGACCTCATTTTGAACTAATTACCTTTTTTAAACTGCTGTCTTCAAATGAAGAGGTCTTCTTCAGTGGATAAGCTCTTCCTCTGGTGAAGGGTTCCAAGCATACAACTATCCTGAATGCTCACCCCCATCCTGAGATGCATTTCACAGATGTGATCGGGGAGGACTGATAAATGCCCAGAGGTAGCCAAGTAACAAGACTCTGGCCATCTTGTAGAGACACTGACAGGCTCTGCAATCTCTGCGCTTCCTTCTATTTGCTCATGGTCACACTCCTTACAACGAATGGGTCCGGGAGAACTGTTTTCCAAGGCAACATCGCCAAGGCTGAGTCCTAGTCACAACAGGAGTACTAAAAATTCTGAGTGCAAGAAACAGAGAGGGGATAGAAATGAGCCACTGAGCTCATTCTATTCATGACTGGCCCAAAGTCCTGGAGCTGCAGGATGGAAGACATAAGGGTGTGGGCACTGGCCTGTGGCTGGACAAAAGCCAGGACAGGCTCTGACAAGGTGAGAGAGACTGGGGCAAGCCGCTTATTTCCTTGTGTTCTTCTTGTCATTGATAACTCCTACCAATGATCTCTGTCTTTATTCCACCCAAAAACCCTTTCCAGCAATAGTGCCTCTCACTCTTGTCCCTGGGGAGATTTAATAAGAAAAAAGAAAAAAAATGAAGGAAAAAAATAGCCTTAATGAGGGATTACCATGACAAGATGGCTCAGCTGATAATAGTGCTTGCTACCAAGGCTGTTGACTTTGGTTCAATCTCTGGGACCCAGAAGGTAGAAAGAAAGAACCGACTCCTCCCACATATACTGTGACACATGTGCACATATGCACATACAAAGAAATAAATATATGTTGTTTTAAAAGAAAAGAAGTGTCCAATTATATATCCTTGGGTTCCAATCTTATTTCTGCCCTTGCCAGGTTTATGAGCGACTCCACTGTTTTCCTGACTGTGAAGATGAGCACAGCTTCGATAGAGCTATTGTGAGAAACGAATGATGGAGTGTACTATGTTCTGAGATTCTCACTCAGCTCTCAGTGGAAGATGCAATGAGAATGGCACCTTTTCCTCCTACTTTCCCCCTTGTTTGTCATTCTTCTCCTTGTCCTTCTGTGGCTTGAACCCCTTCACATCATCTTCGTGAGGACTGGAAGGTGAAGCAGGAATGATGGTTCCTGCTCTCTCTAGAGCAAGATGTCTGAAAGGGGACCTGTCCACTGCCACATCAACTGACAGATGCCCACAGCTAATGGACACAGAAAGACCACAACTCCTGATAGAGCCCCTTGGATGAACTAAGACAGTCACAGAGACTTGAGTTTATAAATAGTTCAAACTTAGTCAGGATTCTGTGGGGCTGTTGCTGCCCCCTTGATGGCCCAACCCTTCCCTATACTTCATGTCTTCTTGCTTAATTGCTTGCCTCTACATCAGGACCATAGAGGGCTTGAAGGCAGGACTTCTGTAGGTCTTTTATATCTGAACGTCTAGTGACACACTGTTTCATGTGGAGGGCATACATTTTTTTGAAAGAAGTGATGGAGGAATGAAATTTGTTCATAGTAAAACATACTAAACAGATTCAGTATTGTGTAGATATAATCTAAGCAGTATAATTGCAGCAAACGTTAGGCAGGGTATCAACCAACCACTCACTGGAGTCCTGTGCTATCACTAATATTAGCCTAAAAGAGGAATGAAAAGGCCTAGTTTCCTGTTAATACTAATACCTTAGAGTCCTGGTTCATTCATTAAAATAACCATTCTTAAAGCTGACTCAGCTCTTCTAAAAGGAGACTGTGCATTGGTTTCCTGGCCACCCAGATCCGAATAATCACACAAAAACTATATTAATTACAACACTGTCTGGCCAATGACTTGGGTGTATTTCTAGCTTGCTCTTATATCTTAAATTAATCCATTTCTATTAATCTGTGCATTACCACGAGGCTGCAGCTTACTGGAAAAGTTCTAGCATCTTTCTCCTTAGGCAGCTACATGGCATCTGCCTGACTCTGCCTTCTTTCTCCCTGTATTCAGTTTGGTGTTCTCACCTACCTATTCTGCTCTGCCATAGGCCAAAACAGTTTTTTTATTAACCAATGGTAATAAAACATAGTCACAGCATACAGAGGGGATTTGCACATCAAACTCCAAAACAGAGGCTAGCACTATGCCTCTTTATGGTTCTGAGCTTTACCCCTGCACTGCAAGGGGAGTCCCAGGAACACAGGTCAGAGGCTTAGTGGATACCATCTTCATTTGATCCTAGTTGGATTCTGAGAAGCAGTGTGTATGTGTGTGGGGGGGGGGCCGGTCTTGATCTGGATCAAGATAATAGACTTTCATATCTGGTCTCCTCCCAAGACCTATTTTTTTCCCTAACCCTCTCCTTCCATGGACCTTCTGACAGCTTTAGGAGGAGACATTGGATAACAGGAAGCAGGTTTAGAACAATAACAACTCACCATGAGCAGAGCTCTGTGTTGTGTAGATAATTTCTTTGTCACAGCAATCCTGGGAAAGTACATATTATAGTCACACTGTCAGGGAGGAAACTGAGGATGGGAAAGCAAGAAAACTTGATCAAAGGCTGGTGGTGGTGGCGCACACCTTTAATCCCAGCACTCAGGAGTCAGAGGCAGGCAGATCTCTGTCAGTTCGAGGCCAACCTGGCCTACAAAGTGAGTTCCAGGACAGCCAGAGCAGTTACTCAGAGAAACCCTGTCTCAAACAAACAAACAAAAAACCCAAACAACAAAAATTAACAACAACAACAACAAGCAAACTTGACCAGATGCCTGCTGTTAAATGGAAAAGTCAAGGCCTGAGTCATAGCCCTCACACTAGACGCATCCCTCAGGTGTCCCCAGAGCCTTGAGAGCCAGTAGGTGTTTTCTGAGAGCCTCTGGAGGCAGGAGGGCTCACACAGAAAAGAACTGCCCAAGATTTCACAGACCCCATAATTAGGAATCCCACAGTGAACCTTTTGGAAATTGACCAAAGTCAGAAGAAAAAATATATGTTCTTGGGCCTACCGCTGCAGCTCCCCTGGATTCCGGTTCCACGTCTGTACAATGAGGACATTAGTGCCTTGTGTCCAAGGTAGGTGAAGCAGCCATCAAGACAACCCATGGGAAGCACTAGGCCTGCAGGAGCCCCCAGGTCTGGCTTTCTCCATCTTCCTGTCTCCATGACTCAGAGTGGTGTGGCACTGCTGCATGTGAGGCCCAGCTAAAGCATGGCCCAGAAACTGATGTGGGATTCACTGATGTAGGATTTCCCTCTGTATGCTGTGAATATGTTTTACTACCATTGGTTAATAAAGAATCTTCTTTGGGCCTATGACAGGGCAGAATAAAGCCAGGCAGGAAATCCAAACAGAGATATAGAGAGAAAATAGGCAGAGTCAAAGAGCCATCATGTAGCTGCTGAAGGAGACAGAAGACAGAACTTTACCGGGTAAGCCGCAACCTTGTGGTGATACACAGAATAATAGAAATGGGTTAATTTAAGATGTGAGAGTTAGTTAATAAGGAGTCTAAGCTAATAGGCCAAGCAATGTTTTGATTAATATAGTTTCTGTGTGATTATTTCGGGTCTGGGCTGCGGGGGGGGAAACAAACGAGCAGTCTCTGGCTCAACTCACCCTTGCCCTGGACCCACAGGACATTAATCCTATGGTCACGGCCAGTTCTCTCATCCCCTTGCTATTTTCTGGGGTCAAATTCTTTGCTTCTTAGGTTACCATTCCCACTGAAACTAAGGGGTAAAATAGAGGCCGCAAGTCATAACCTCAATAGAACACACTTAGTTCTTCCAGAATGAGAGTTTAAAGTGAAACAAAATGAAACAGAAGCCTTCCAAAGGGATAAGACAAAAGACAAAAGCCTAAGATCCAGCAGCACAGCCCAAGTTTCTGAAGCTTTCACAGTCTAGTTGTATGATTTTCCACTTAATTTCACAATCTTAACCAAAGCACAAACATGAAATTTTTTAAAAATGAAAAATCAAAGAACAGTTAACGCTTTCTCTTGGCTGCTGAGAACCATCTTCGGAGTGACTCAGCCGGGCATCAGGCAGGGCGGAGAGGCATCGCGTTTTCTGTTCCTTACTTCAGTGACCCACCCTCGCTCTAGGGTAGCACCTCTGAGGGCCATGGCTCTTCCATAACACCATCCCCAAATATATTTCAGCTATACTATTTTTACTCTGCCCATGGTTTAGAATTATCCTTACTTTATTCTCAAACACCCTTCCTTTGTGGAATAGATGTCTGTAGCTCTTGGGCAGGCTACTCAGATCTGATAAAATTAAAATATTCATCCATATTTCTGAGAAAATATGAAAAGTTAAGATCATAAATTATTGCCTGAGATCACTTGGTCCTGTTTACTTCTTCTTGTTCACTGTTGTCGTTTTTCTGAACAGTTTTTTCATGTAACCTAAACTGGACTAACTAGAAATTGTTATGTAGCTCAGGCTGGCCTCAAATTTATGCTCCTCCTGTCTCTCCTTTCCACAGGCCAGATTAGAGACATGAATCACCTTGTAAGGGTTATCGTAATTGTTGTTGCATACAACTTGTATATGTTAAGGGTTTCACTGTGGCATTTTCATGTGGTCTGCTCTGTTTTCGGTCTGAACTTATGCATTCTGGTTAAAGGCAGTGCACATATACTGTGCATTCTTCTAGACACTGTTTTTTTTTAAACACAGCATTTTTTTTTTCTGGAGAGAGAACTTAGGAAGTCAAAGATATTAACACTGTAATGACGGTGACTATGACACCTAAGGACAAGTCTTGTCCCATGCCACATGGCCACTCCACAGTTCTTACCAGATTGTTTTAGATTCTTTATAAGCATTACTCAGGTTCCCCAAGTTAATGGATAATTTATCAATCAATGTTCAGAAAACTATACGAAAAGGTTTTCTGTGCTTCCCACCATGCAGTTCTATTTTGTTCCTCTTTGGCCAGAGATCTAAGTACATTTAGGACAGGATAATTCTTCATTATGTATGAAGGAGCCAAAATCGTAATCTCAGCATTCTCCATCGGACACTCGCAAATGGAGTTTTCTAGCTAGGTTGATAGCAACACTGCCCTCACATGTTTCCAGAGACTTCCTAGAAAGGCAGTGGTGCTCTGGATTGAAACTGAAAACACAAGACGGGAATTCTAGAACCAAAACAAATAAGTCCTCACATGCCTCTTTATCCTCTGTTCCCAGAAGTTTCTGTAACGTTCTCCTTGCTAAATAATCGTTAGTCTGTCTTGAAAGTTCCCTGAGCATCCAGGAATACCCACAAATGATGTTTGAATATTCACTAGCTTCAGGTCCATAGCCCCCCTACCAAGAAAGGAAGGAAGGAAGGAAGGAAGGAAGGAAGGAAGGAAGGAAGGAAGGAAGGAAGGAAGGGAGGGAGGGAGGAAAAGCAACTAGACCTAACGTTTTCAGAGATCTAGAACACTCAAGCAACTGTTCATTGTTGTTTTTCAATATTAAAAAACCTGTTCCACACTGTCCTTGCCTTGGTTGCTGGCAGGGGCAATTGATATGGAGAACATTGTTAGACCTTACTCAGCCCAAGAGTTTCCTTGGAAAGTCAGAGCACAGTGTTAAGAGTGGTACCCAAATCATACAGTTCAACTGTGGCAGAGTCAGACTGTGGTCCATTGCTTTTTTCTATATCTCAGAGACAATCCTCCCATATGCCAGTATTTTCAAGACCCAGTCTTGGCCAGCAACTAGACTAGTGGACAGGCCCAACACTCACCATCTCATGGAGGACCTACACTTACACAGCTTTTGCTTTCTCCGGTGTGAATGAAGAGAGACCACTTTTATTCCAGGAAACCACTGTGATGCAAGGAGATGGATCTGTGGAGATGGAGAGATTATTAAGTTCATAGAACCTAAGGTCTGTATGTTTTATTTTAAAGCCAGCTAGATAAGTTGGGCAAGGTGCCTAACCGTGGTGAGCCTCTGTTTCCTGACTTAGAAGCTGGAGACCAATAACCAAACTGTGTTATAATGACTAAGTGGGCTATGATTCTAAAGCACACAAAACAGTTTGGAACACTATATGGCAATAATATAGGTTATCATAATCACTATCTTACTATTTCTCATTCCCATGAGAACAACACTCTTTTTTCTTCTCTGGGAAGGAAGTGAACCAGAGAAAAAGCAAGGATAGCCCAATTTCTGCTGGCAGGAGCTAGGAGTAGCTCTCCTCTTGAAGACCTAAGCAAGAACCACCATTCATTTTCTGCTCAGCCTTGAATAGGAATGTGAAAATGTATAAAGTCAGAAATAAAGTGATACAATTTAGCAAAATGTGACTTAATGTTTTACTAGTGAAAGTTCAAGCTCACACTTCAAAACCGACTTTTCTTTTCTACATAACTATTTTACTTTCTTTTCCTGGCTGTTGACCATTCCCTTAAAGGGACAGAGAAGTAAGTTGTGTGTCCTGCATCCAAAGAAGACTTTTAAAGCAGTCAAATTTGGTGCCTTTCTTCTCCCTGGACTGGGAGGGCCTTGGGATATTGGCTGTCCCAGCCTGGACAGAAGTCCTTACTTTACTTTCTTCTTGTCCTTTTCTTGGAGACCATGACTCCTTCTGGGGTGATCTTCAAGTCCCCAACTTGTCTCTGGTTCTACATGGCCTGGCGAGCTTCGCAGCGAAGAGTGGGCAGAAAACTGTAAGTCAGTGTGTACTCTTTCCTGGACTCGGATGTTTTGGCATCTGAGACCAGGCTGACCTGGAGGGAGTGCCTTTCTCTAGCCAATCTCCAGAGATAGCAGCTGACTTACCAAGGTGGCTGTGCCTTCCATACACACAAAGCAATCAGTCCAGACTCCACCCCTTACCAAGCATTGCTCTATTGGGCTCTCACACTCCAGGCATCATCTGATGACCACTCCAGCCAAGTCCTAGACACCCAGGAACAGCCTTATTCTGCCTCACTTGTTTCTTCAGAAGTGGTACTTTCTCCTTGCTCTGTCGGACTCTTTGCCAACCCTGATATCTCCCTAGGTATCAAGCTATGCCTTCTGTTTTATGTTCCTGCATGATTCCTTAGATTTCCATGGGGGGAAATTTTTAAAAAACAGCTAAGTTATAGCTGGGCATGGTGGTGCACACCTATCATCTCAGCACTCGGGAGGCAGAAGTAAACAGATCTCCTTGAGTTCAAGGCCAGCCTGCTCTACACAGTGAGTTCCAGGACAGTCAGGGCTACACAGAGAAACCCTGTCCCAAAACAACAATAACAGATAAATTATAACCTCTACGTGGCAGATGCATCATGGGCTTTAAAAATTCCTCGTGTAATTCCAAAGATCAACCAAGTTTGAGGTCCACGTTGAGTTTTCACAGTGTAGATTTTCTAAGCTTACGAATCTTCATTGTGTCAAGTCTCCAATCTTCTCTTTTAGACATTAGAAATGCAGAAGCTATTATAACCTAGAGACTTGCCCATTCCACCATCTACTGCCTTTTAGTCTACATTCATGTAATTGCACAATCATCCTATAGAGAGGTTGGATTTTGTCGTTGAAAAATAAATAATTTTACACAAGACAGTGAGGAACTTTTGGTAAAGAAGGAGTTAAAATAATAGCTAGCTCAGCTGCATGCTGGGAGTTGTAGTTCCATAGCAATGTCTTAAGGTGCTGGTACTGTACTCCTCCAAAGCAGGACACAGTATATCCCATTCCCCATGGCTCATCAGAGAGGCAACAAGTACCATGGATATCAGGGTCAGAAGTCCCAGGGTAGAGCCCAGCACCTGTGTCACTAGCTGCAGGGCCCCAGTCAAGCTTCTTCCCTCCTGTACCTTCCTTTCCTGTCAGTATAGAGTGAATAATGATAGTCCTTTCTGGAAACAATGGGGATGGGAATAACAGCAATACCCAGCGCCCGAAACTGTTGTGAGTTAGTAGGTGGACTGTGCATTAGAATGTCAGCTGCCATGTAACGGGCATTATATAAGCCTCTGATTTCATTTTTATTGTTTCTCAACTCCCCTTGGAGCCAAGCTTTATTCTCTTGGATCAGAGGAAACAAAACTCCACTGATTCTATCATTAGAAGACTAAAGTTAGCGTCCTTGAGAAATGATCTGTAGCTGTTTGTCCAAACTGTCTTCTGATCCTTTTTCTGTTAAACAGTGGAGTTGGGTGTGGTGTGACAGAACAGAGAAAAGGCAAATATTAGCTAGCAGATCCTGGCAGCATGGTACATGCTCCTTGGTTTTGCTTGCCCAGTGTCCATTCCTGTGCCTCTAGGAGCAGCACCAAACTTTCCTTCAGAACCCATCCCTCCCCTATCACACACCTCCGTGGGAATGGCAGTCAAGATGCTTGTTTTTTCATGGCAAATGGATGATGGGCACCTGACACTAGCTCAGCCTTCAGACTCTCTCCTTTGAGGGGAGAATAAGGATTCATCTAAAATGCCACCAAGGTCCCTAAGCTCTCACAAGTTTCTCTCTTAAAACCTGCTTGGCCAACCCTTTCTTGGATTCCAGAGGCACTCTATCACCATGGAAACAGGTTCCTGTATGCTTAGGTTGGTAGAGGTGGCAGCTGAGTCTCCCACTTGCTGCCAAAGAGTCCCAAATGCTACTACTCCTAAATCCCCACAGAGATCGGCCCGCCCACTAAGCCACCCTTACTACCCCACTTCCTATGTAATTCTGGCAGAAGCCTGCCGTCATCACACACACATCATAGTCTGTTTTAATGCTAATCATGCAAACATGGTATTATTTTGACCTGATCAATGTAGAAAATGAGGCACAGAGGAGATAAGCAATGTGTTCAAAGTCACAGAGCCAGTAAGTAATAGAAGCAATATTTCATCAGGTTCCATTTCTGCCTTCCATCCGCAAGTGAAGCTTATTGGATCATGCTCCTGCTGCTTCACAGACCCTGGGGTGGTCAAAGATCCTTAGCATATTCTGATACAGTGTTTTGTTTTTTTTTTTTTGAGGGGGTATCTCCTTCCCTTGTTCCTTCCCCCCATTCTTTCTTTTCTCCAGTTGTAAGCCACTTATAAGAAACAAAATTCATATCAGCATGATGGACTCACGCACACTAAGTCAGGAGGCAAGTTACCCTTATGAGAGCTATTCACTGCAATTTGTATGCAGAATCATGTACTTTCAAAATCTGCCTGTACCCATCAGGTTGATTTCCCAGCTAGCTACTGCATCTGACTCTCAGCTTCAAAACCTCTGGTCTAGTAAGGAAGCTGTTTAAAATGACACTGGCTTGCTAGTCCAGTGTTTGCAGAAGGAGGTGGGGCCAGGCCTGATTCTTTAAGGCTCCTAATGATTTGTTTACCACAGTTAATGTGGGGTTTCCTAGGCCACGCCAGGCTGAGGGAAAATTGGGCTCATACCCACAGCACAGGCTGTTCCTTTCTGCTCTGCTTTCGTCAGCTCTTCTAGATCGCCAGCACACTCCTGGGACCCACTTCAGTCATCCTGAGGATGGCCGGGGAACGCTGTACCCGTGCTCCCAAACCTTTTGTGGCATCCTTCTCTTTGGCTCTGGCTCTCAGCTGGGTTGCTTTGCCAATTCCTCCAATGGCTGTGGGGCTTGGGCCACCAAAGCTGACTTAGCTGCTCCCAGAGAAAAGAATTCGGTGACTGGTGACACCTTATCCTTGGCCCAGATAAAGATGTTATTTGCCTCGTGTCTCTGTAGCCGCCTGGCACCTCCACGCAGTGCAGTGGTTTCAGGCATTCACATCCGCCACTGTGGTGTCTCTGACTAGAGAAAACCCCTTGGTACAAGTATCTCAGTACAGAGCTCTCTCACCTTCAGCCCACACATGTTCAAGAGCATGGGTTAGGAAGAAGACTCCCCCCCCCACTTCTCTGTACCCTTCTCTTTTCAAGTTTCTCTTTCTCCATGTCTAGGTCAATTCTAAGTGTGGTTGCTCTCACCAGACTGGTGGGTTCCTTTTAGTTCATTTTGGTTCCTTCCTGTGGTTAGACTCTTAATGCCACCAGAACCTGCCATCCAAGAGAAGTGTCAGCTTCCTAGAGTGACTATAGTCATCAACTGGCCTCGTATTTATATGAAAACCTTGCCTCTTAAGTACTGAGAGTCACATGATCAGAAGTTATGTTTTGTCTCAATGATGATGAATCTTTCTTATGTATCAGATCAACACTGAGCATTTAGATATGTGATCTTATTCAGTTCTCTCAGTAACTCTATGTGTGCTATGTACCTTGACTGTCCCCATCAACAAGGAGAAAACTGTGACCTAAGAAGCTAAGTAGGTCCATGGTCACACTGCTGTTGAGTTGCAGTGCCAGCCTTAGATTCTCCTCGGTTGCTGCTCTGCAGTTCAGACTGGGCTCTGGGCCTGTTTCAACTGGGCCTTCCAGCTCCCCAGGGCCACCTGCCAGCTCTGCTTTCATCTCTTCGAGACCCCTCTCCCAGAGGCCACCCGGTCCACAGGTGGGTTGCCAGTCTTCTCTAGCACTACATTTCCACTTGTCCATCTGCTCTGCACTCTGCGGGAGCGTCCCAGGAGGGTAGGATGGGAGGCATCACCAGCAGTGTGGTCTCTTGTCTGACCTCAAGTCTCTGCAGATTTTCTAAGCCCTTCCTCAGATTCATTTCTGGAGTTTATTCCCAGAAAGGCTGTCAGCATCCCGCATGGCATGGTTTAAACTGTGCCTGATCTTGGTGGGCGTTTTAATTGAATAAGGAATTCAAGTCTGGGCTTTAAATGCCATCCAAAAAGAAAAAGTTACTGTCTTTTCAAAATGCCCATTGTAAATTGTACTTAGTGCACACACACCCCCCCCCACCATGTTTCTTTCTCTGCCTGAACCAGCAAACTGAGCTGAGCAGCTGCCAGTGAATGGTAGGGATATAGTTTCTTGCTTTCATTCATCCTCCTCCTGGCTTTTACCATAACCAAACAAGAAAGACTGCGTGGCTGTCCAGCGGACCCAAGCCAAAGGCTTGTCGGTCTTGATAATCGGTTTTATTTGAGAGTGAATGTGAGGGAGCAGATATCCTGTTTGACTACCTTGATTGTTTGACCCAAATATTTGCCGTTTGTTTTGCCCCACGCAGGGTAGTGGCTCTGTCAATAGGTGTCTGTATGGTGGCCCAGTACTTCAGTGTCCCCATCCAGATCCAGGATCCCTGAACATGTTAGAGGTCATTGTTTTGGGGTTACAAAACTTATTAGAAATTAGGGAATTAAGAGGGCAGCTGTTTGAATAAAATGAGTCTGCACAAAATTTTCACAGTGTAATCACATTATATAGCGAGATCCCATCATGCACTTGCAGAAGAATTCAATTAAACAAATAAATTCGACTTGTGGCCAACTTTTAAGTGACAATTACTGTTTAATTGAGGCTTGCCCGCGGGCCCGGGTTTCTAAGAACAGTCTCTTGCGTCCTTTTCCGCACAGTCTACAGTGAAACAGTAGTACGGCCCACTTTAAAGCCAGGGCTTCTCTGAGATGGTCTTTTGGAAACATGAACCAGGAAAAAATTGCTGCTTAAAACCGCCTAAGTGTTGTCCAGCTGTTCAGAGCAGGCCAGGCTTTGCACACGCGGGTCCCTCCTCCCTCCTGTCTTTGGACCTCAGCTCATTCATTGGTTTCTTCAGGGAGCTGTGCCCTGACTTCTTTGACCAATGCAGTCCCCTTTGTGCTCACACTGCTTGGAGTGTTTCCCATGGAGCTTTCCATCCTCTGGGATCATCACACCATCATCACCACCAGCCCAGCAATGCAATGAGACAGTGAACAGGACTGACACCGCCCTTCTCACAAAGCCAATGAGTTAAAGGAACAATTGAGCCCGGGGTGGTGGCACCTACCTGCAAGCCCACATCTCTGGAGGTGGAGATAGAATGAAAGTTCAAGATCAGCACAGGCTACAAACAAAAGGAGTGATTGGAGTTAGCCTAGGGTCAAGATGGGAGAGAACGGCAATACATGGACCTCTGGTAAGGGTGGAGTTTGTTTCACAATGGTACAGGCACATGAACAATCCTTTTCGTATGTTCAGTTTAAGAAGCCAGAAGAGAGCCAGGCGGTGGTGGCACACACCTTTAATCCTAGCACTTGGGAGGCAGAGTTAGTTGGATCTCTGTGAGTTCGAGGCCAACCTGGTCTACAAGAGCTAGTTCCAGGACAGGCTCCAAAGCTACAGAGAAACCCTGTTTCAAAAAACTAAAACAAACAAACAAAAAAGAAGCCAGAAGAGGAAGAGCCGTGCCTAACATACCAGAGTAGGTGGTCACCTTGAGGGATGGCTGTCATCAGAGTGGTAAAGACCTTCTCTTTCACTGTCCTAAGTATCTTCTCACTCTCTTGGACTGGACAACCCCACATCAAGGCCAGGTTATCTTGATTTTGTCATTAAGCCAATTTCCTCTTCCAAGGGAGTGTCCTCTTTCCTATGATATACGCCGGGAAGAGCCTGTGGATTTTGTTTGATTCTCATAGCCATGGCAAGACCATCTACCCTATCATCCCCATTCCACAGATGTGCTAGCTCTGCTATCTGTGAAATCAGCTAGCTTCCAAATGACCTGAGTTCTCAAAGCCTGATTTCCTGCTTACTCCAGCATTCCCCACACTTTATCACAGCTGGCTGGGTGAGCCAGGCCCCTTTTCAAAGCCCCAGGAAGCCGGAGTTGGCTGCCTCCTGCTGGCAGGGAGTTCTGTCCCAGCCTTTTGGAATGAACTCTGCCTGAAGGAGAGAGCAAGAAGGGAGGAGAATGGATTATACACAGAGACGGCTTACAATTCTGTCACCTCCCTCACCGTGGAAGGAGAAGTAGGCTGTGTATGGTGGTGGGGGATTGTGAAAAATAATAATAATTCATAATAGTTGATGAGTGTCAGGAAAGTATGCACTCACATGCATTCCTCTGAAAGTGACAGTCTCCATGTGTTCCGGTTGATCTTTCAACAGTGGCATCAGCCAGGTGGACTCTGCAAGGAATGGTTTTAGCTGCAGACAGAGTTTCATTTAACTTCCTTTTCCCAGCCAAGACTGCCCCAAAGCTAGTTTTTCTTACAAGGTTGTTTGCTACATGAAAGGCAAATTCCCAGAGGTTCCCCAGATTGCCCACATCCTATGCTGAGATGACTGCTCCACCGCCCGCCCACCCACCCACTAATAAGACATAATGCTATCCTATTTTTGGTAACAATTAAAGGGCCTCCCGGTGAAAGCAGAAAGCGGTTTATTTTCTGTTACATCACTTCGCTTGCCTTCGAAGACTGGTCTGTGCTCACTGTTTTCTGTGATGCGAGCCGGCTCTCTTCCTCCAGCAGTTGGCTCGCTCCCATCTCGCAGCACCTCACAGGTCTCTTCCCCCGAGCCGTGCTCTGCCTGAGCGAGGAACAGCTCACGAATCAGCTGGAGGTCCCTGTTTTGAAAAAGCAGATACAGAGGCAGAGAAGGGTGGACTCCTGTGTGACCTGTTCCTAGAGCAAGACAATCAGCAGCTGAATTCCAGAAGCCCTGTTCATGTGTGGGGAGATTTTCTCGACTGCATGGAATCAGAAAGAAGCAGAAGGATGGGAAATGCCTGCATCCCCCTGAAAAGAATTGCTTATTTTCTATGCCTCTTTTCTGTGGTATTGCTGACTGAGGGGAAGAAACCAGCGAAGCCAAAATGCCCTGCCGTGTGTACTTGTACCAAAGATAACGCTCTATGCGAGAATGCCAGGTCCATCCCGCGCACCGTTCCTCCTGATGTTATCTCACTGTAAGGCCCGTAAGCATTTTGATATCTAATTTACAATTGAAAAAAATTCCAGCTGGTGGATTTGGGGGTTTGTATGGATTCTGAGAGGGGGGCATGGAGCGAGCGAGCGTGAGAGAGATTCCTCTTGCATGCTTGGCCATTTGACAGCACTAAGATTTTGCTGTATTTAAAATTTGTGATTTCCATAAGCTGCTACTAAGCACGCTTAGCTAGCCCCCACCCTAGACATTATTCTGAGGTACCTGGAGCAGCTGATTTCTTGCTTCATCTGGGAAGGAAGAGAATCATACTTTATAAAATACTGTGGAAACAGCAACTGTTGTGATCAATCGGATTAACATAAGGTCTGTTCTCTCTGTGTGTGTCTCTTTGTGTGTGTGTCTGTTTGTTTTTGTGTGTGTGTTCTGTTTTCTTTCAGATCCTTTGTGAGATCTGGTTTTACTGAAATCTCAGAAGGGAGTTTTTTATTCACACCATCGCTGCAGCTCTTGTGAGAAATATTTATATCACGACTCTTTTTAATATGGCATATAGTTGGATAAGCCTTCTTGTAAAATAAGCTTAATATTATTTCTGTTGAATGTGGTGATGCTTCTGAAAAGGGTGAGACTATCAGTGAAGTGGGAGGTAGATGGGGTTGTTTGTAACTTCACACTCACAATGCAGGTTGATTCTCGCACGGGTTAAATTCGCTAACCTGTAACGCTGTTTTCTTTAATGGCTGTTTATGAAGTTGTTGGGATGTCGCCACAAGATTAACAATTTTAATGAAATTGCTTTCATTTTTAACTTGGGAACTTTGGTCATTTTGCGCTGGAGTTCTTGGATTTGTCAATGCAGAGCCCATAACATATGCACTCAAGATGTTGTTTCCTGGGGATCTGGGGCAGCCTGCTCCTCTGTATGATTTACCATGTGGGGAGAACGAGAAGGGGGAAAAACACCATTGGTTCTTTCTAGGTAATTCCTTAAAATACCAATTCTCCAGAGACTGCTTTCTAATCTCATCTAATTTATCACCAGTCCCCTCACAGTGAGGGAAAGATGATATTAATACAGCAATACTCCATGCTCTGTGTTTTGAGTTGGCCACAAGGGAACCACATATTCAGTCCATGCCTGAAAATATTCAAAAATAGCCTTGGACTAGGAAATCAGATCTCTTCACAGGAGTAATGAAATATGTATAATTTGTTCTGATGTGTAATGTTTGGCAATTGGACTCTAGTTCTTAATGGGGTATCACATGAGGGTCAAGGGGTCTTCCATGCCGCAGAATCAATCTTGGGTTGGCAGATAGACACTTCCAAGGAAGAGTCAGCTGTCAATATACTGAATTTGAGGTACCTTAACTGTGTACTTAAGATCCAAGCTTTGATTTATTTGCTTTCTAGATTTGTATTTGTTTCCCCACTTAGCCATTTTGTTGAGCTTATTTATATGTAGGCAAACAGTGTAAATTTGAAATCTGAGAATCCTGGGTTCAAATCTCACGCCACTAATCTCACCCCACCATTCTTTGGAACTTTTTGTGTAGTCTTGTGCAGACTGAACGTCTCCTCCCCTCAGCTTCCTTAGCTACAAAATGGAAGTTATAAGACATATTTTGAAGTGCTGTACTCGGAGAAAAATTTAAGTATATAAAGCTTTTTTTTTTTTTTTAAGAAAGGGTCTCACATAATTCATGCTGACTTTGACTGGCTGGCCGTCAGTTTCTGCTCTTCCTCCCTCTACCTCCCCACTGCCAAGGATCTAAGGTGTGAACCACCACATGCACCTTTAGATCAAGCTCAAGACGTGGCGTATTGGATGTGGCAAAGTCGTACATGTTTTATAAGTGCTACAGCTTTAAATTTTTACATCAAGATAAAATGCTAAAAGTTCCTTAATATCTTGTGTGGTCTGCAGGAAATCCCAACACTGGTCTGACTGTTCCATTACCTTTACAAACTTATCGGGTGTTTTGACATTATATAACAAGGTTCATTAATGTCCTTTCCCTGGCTAGTGCCTTTGAGCGATTGCCAATTAAGTACAGAATTCCTATGGGTTTATCTGTTTGATTAAAGGATGTGTTAACATGTCAAAGAAAAGAATTTTAAGAGGTTTTTTTTTTCTTTTTAAGACACAGAGGGGCAATGTCTATATCTGTGCTGATCCTGAGAAAGTGATCAGTTCTGCTTATGTTGATTATTGGTCATGTAAATAAATGTTTGTTTGTTTTTAATGTGCTAAGGTACCTGCCTCATCCTGGGATAGTCCAATAGATCAGTCCTTTAATTTCCAGCTTTCTCAGTCACCCTAGTGTCTGTCAGTCTGATACGAGGTAGACATTAGCTGGACATTGAGAGCCCAGACTACACTCTACTTTGTTTTCACTGGGTGGACCCAGCCATACTGAGCACAGACGCTGGGCAGTGTCATGGAAATAGTTACCGACTGCTGCGGGGTAATGTGATTTCACCTATTTAGAATCACAGAGGGAAGCCAGGGACTGGTTTTAAATAGCCCACACTGAGTGTGTGCCATGCTCCTCTGTCCCATGCTCTGAGTTCCTATGGAACATTCCAGCCTTTATTTCTAAAAGCAGTTCAAGTTTCAGAAATAACAAAGGAGCCGATAGTTCTGTCCTGTACGTCCTCAGTTACCGCATTTTAGCTGAGCTCAACAGGGAAGATTTGGTCACACTGACCTTATGTGAAACCATTGAAAGTCAAAGTTCGTCCACAGGCTCTAGAACCCTGTTTCTAAGGACTGTTTCCCATGCAACCTGCTCGTTGTCTCAAGAAAAGGCCAAATGAAATCATTTCACTGAGTAAAGAAATAAATGGCTCTGGTGTGCCATGATCGCAGACAGAAGGTGTCTTGTGGACAGTGCTGCCCTGTGCCCTGAGAACTCCACCTGCTACTAACCTGCCATTGGAACAGGAAGACCACAGGGCCACCAGCATCACGAGGGGTTGACAATGAATTCTAGGCCATGGATCTCTAGATCGATTATATATATATATATGTCTGCGAAGAAAGATTTTAGAATCCATTCTGTTTGATCTTTGTTGAAGGCAGTTGGTTTCTTTGCTGTTTGAATAGAACAAGAAATGCCTGGTTCCAGCTAGGTGTGGTAATGCACCCCTTCAATCCTAGTAGTGCTCGAGAGGATTGAGACAGGAGAATCCGGGGTTTGAGGCCATCCTGGATACACGGAGAGACCCTCTAAAAAAGAAGGGTGTCTGTGATTGGTGTCCCATCCCTAGCACCCACCATAGTGATCTGATTGTGTGCTCATGGTCCCACCGGCTTCTTCACACCTTCCATAAGAGGGACGATGAGTTCTTTTTAAAATGTCACCCTCGGGTGCTTCGAGAAACAAATGAGGTACCCCAACGTATATGTAGTATTTGGGGGAAATATGCTGGTAAACTGTGGCTGGCTATGCAGTAAGCTGTGTTGGAGAACAAGAAAATAAAACCCACACTCTGCTAGGGAGGAGAGAAAAATTAAAATGATCCAATAAAAATGTATCAGATCAGTTGTACAAAACATTCTTTTTAAATATCCTTTCTGGGGAAAAAAGTTCCTAAGCAAATGTCATTTTCTTCATGTTTTCCACAGGGCCAGTTTTGAAGCATAACCAATGAGCATGATTATGCATTCCCGGTTTCTCTCAGTGCTGAAGTAGTACTTTTAGTGAACACAATTTTCACACATTATGGTCCTGTTCCTTCCCAGCTATAGATTGAAATCCCCAGTGATGAAGACTCATGACCGGAGACTCAGATTTAAGAGAATAAAATGTGGCCACATTGCTATTTGTTTATGACGTTTTAATGACTTAAGGCCCTTCAACTCCTAAGACACTTCTATTTTCTGGCGATGAATTCCAGAAATACAGAACAATAGCAACAACAACAACAACAAAAACTGTACAAATTTGATAAGGCCAGAAAAAAATAACCAATTTTTTTCCCTGATGAGATTTAGTCTTGGGTAGAAGACATAATTTACTTTGATATAGAGAAAATAGTTTTTCTGTTTTTTAAAATTATTTAAAATTTAACAAAATTATTCCACAATCGACACATGTATACATAGTCCATAAGAAATCAAAAACTCAAAACAAATAGAAAAGCAAATATCATGAACAAGAAATAAGTCTATTCTTATCTCGGTACTTAATGAGGAACCGTCACTGTTCTATGTTCAGAGGCAAATGTCCAGGGGAGGTCTGGCCTTTTAAAGCCACTGGGTTCTCCACTATAGGTAATGAGAACAATATGTGGTAATAATCAAGCTAAACCAGTCAGCTTGAAGGGTGCGAGGACACTTTCCTAGCTGCTTCCATGTAGATGAATATGTCTCGGTCCGTGTCCAGCAGGTGCCATAGATGCAGCTTTGTCTATGAAGCTCCCCTATCCAACCCTAAATTTCCCTGATTTCTTTAGCTTTTTAAAAAAATTTTCTTTTTTTTCTTTTCTTTTTTCTTTCTTTCTTTTCTTTTCTTGAGACAATGTCTTATACACTCCTGGCTCCTCAGTCTAGCAAGGATGATCTTGAACTCCTGATCCTCCTGCCTCCACTTCCCAAGTGCGGGGATTAAAGGCGTCTGTAGCCACACCCTGTCACACCACACACACACACCACTACACTGGGTCACAACACTCTGTTACCATGTGGTTCTGGGAATCAAACCTAGGGCTTCATGCATGCTTTGAAAGCATTCTACCAACTAAACTACTACACCCCAGCCCCATGAGCTGATTTTCCATCTATGCAAACCACTTCTGTAGGAGGAGTGCTTTCATTGAAAGCACATTTTGTCCTTCCAGTTATTCAGGCCAGAAGCCTGATGGTGACCTGCCCTTCCTCCCTTGATGCCCACTTTCACCTGGGAAGTCCCCCTCTGAGCAACCCCAACCCTAGAAGCTGCCTCTTCCTCTTCACGCAGACTTTTCCTGCCTAGGGACTTTCCGGCTTCTGCAGCACGGCCCCTACCCCCCAGCTTTCGATCAGAGCCCTCTCCATTAGTGTTACCTTCTTTGAAACAATAGCTCTCATTGTGCCACCCAAGTGCTTGGAAGCTTTTAATGGTTCCTAGGAAAGGAGAAAAACAGAGTGTCAGAGCTGATGTTAATAGCACTTGGCTCTTTCCTGTTGTTCTGGACTGTCAGTCACAACACTGACCCTAGCCTCTCCCTCATATACACCAGGGACTTCCAAGTGAGAATGAAGAGTCTCGGTCTTAGCCTGGTTTCTCATATTCTGGATGCTTCTAGTACTGACTGAAGTTTATTACTTAGTTGTGCTTATATCTAGTCCGTGACTGACATCCAAGGTCGGCAGTGAGCCATGCTTAGGGAAGAGTCTTGGCACTATAGAAGGCCAAACTTTGCTTCCTGTGTATTTGTTGATGCCAATCCTCATAGCCACAGACCTCTAGTGAAGCATTTTGTTTTCATACCTTGGTCATGTTTTCAGCCTTTCTAAAGTTTTATATACCCCAATTTCCCATAAATTAATGGAGTAGAGTATTGGGAAACAGTAGGTCACTGACAAGTGACCTAACAATTCCCTCCCTCCACCCACACACTACTAATGCAAAGAGATAGTCAAAGGTCTTCTAAACAGATTGCCAGCATTTCAGGGACAAAGCATCTAGTCTATCTGAGACCCACTTTGTCTTTAGCCTCCTTTTGTCCCCCCACTTTGCTTCACATTTAGCTTCTTGGGTTTTTCGTTTGCCTGCAGGTGCCAACGTTTCTCTCCTCTGTGAAGGGTAAATAGCCCATTTACCCCGTCCAGAGGGACACCCAAACAGAAGCAGCAGAGATGCATTATTAAGATGAGAAAATCATGAGCACATAATTTTCTAGCTTATTTGTAACTGCTTAGTGAAAGTCAGTGTTTATTCGTGACCAGGGGATGGGGGCAGATGAGTATTTATTGTGTAGCTGCAAGCAGCAACAAAGCCAGAGCAAGAGATTCTCACTGGGGTAAATGGGTTTGGGGATCCTACCATCCAGCAGGTACAAGGCTGGACATTGAGAGGAGCACAAAAGGGATTGGCACTCAAGGTCACCCTGATCACTTATAATCAGAACCATGTTTGGCATTGGTGGTGATGGTGCTGCCAGTTAGTGGAGATGCTAACATGGGCAGTGGTACTGTTGCGGGGGCTTCTCTGTGAGAGCCACGAGGTCACCCCTGCTTCCCTGGTGAGCTGGCAATGAGGCAAGCATTGGGAGCTTTGTGGTCAGACACTCTTGCGTACCAGTCCCCTCTCTGATGCTTACTGGTTGTATGATTGGGAGTAAACAGCAAAGCTTTGATATTATGAGTATGAAATGGGTAATATGCAATAGAACCTATTGCATTGGGTAGCAGTAGGGATTAAAATCAGAAAAACCTGGCTCTTTATGACCGTGGTTGGTTTCTTTCTTTTCTTATTTTGAACCTATCATAGCCTCCCACTACCATCCTGTTGTATCATCTCAGTCAACCTACAACCCCAGCTTTAAGGTTCTGTGATACTATGCACAGGTCTCCCTTAGGACATGCTGAGGAATCTTGCCTTCAATTTTTTTTAAAATAGGAAATGTATGTTGTTTATTTATAAAAAGTGTCTAACCTTCTCGCTTCTTCCTCATGAATAAATAAGCAGAACCACAGTTTGTAAAACATGTCCCATTTTGCTTAAAATAGTGAATCTGAGCTATTCTTCAGATGAGTGCCCCAAAAGTAGGATGCAAAGAGGTCTAAACTAAAATTTAGGACATGGGAGTCTAAAGTCCACTTTGACCATAAATGGGCTGCGTAACATTGGGTAGGGCACAAAATGTTGCCAGGTCTCAGCTTTCATAAGCATAAAACACCAACGGAGACATAAGTTATGGCTTTAAAACTCCAATGCTATTTGGGGTGATGAGATAAATGAAGAAAGCAGTTGGGTGTGAGACAATAGAAAGCAGTAGGGGCAGGCAACCCGGAGAAGTTATGGCTTACTTAAAAGTGGCATCCTTGTCTCTCATGGATTCTTGCTAATGGCAGTGTGGTACATGAGCATGTGGTCATTATCCTCCTAGCCTTTAGGGGAAAGCAGGAACCTGGAAGCAGAGTCTAAACAGGATAAGGACAAAACAAAGCATGAGTCGGCATTTGGGGCCCTCACAGTAATACTTAGGCTTCATCCAATCTTCAAATTCTACTCTATTCTGCGGGGCTGCAGAGAGGGCTCAGTGGTTAAGGCAACTTTCTCTGAAGAGGACTCAGGTTCAGTTCCCAGCTCTCATGCAGTTTGTTCACAGCCACTTACAGTTCCAGTTCTAGGGGCTCTAACACCTTCCTCTGACCTCTGTGGGCAATGCACACACATGGTGGGCCTACATACTCATACATGCAAAATAAATACATCTAATAATTGTAAAAATTCAAATATATTTGAAAAATCTATAATATTCTAATCTATGAACAATTAATAATATCATAGAAAACCACTTTGTTAAAGTAACAGATAAAATTATGATATTAGTTCTCACAAACCAGCAAATTAGATTGGTAATTAAAAGAACCCTTGATATAGACTTGGCTTTATAGTTATTGCTAAAAGTACTAATGTATTGATTTCATGACACCCTGGGTTCAGTCCCCAGTATCTATACCAAAAATAAGTCAAAATAAATGATATAATTCCCAATCCCCTAAGTAGTGAAATGGGGCCTAACTGGGCCTTCTGTGTGGTGGTTGAAAAGAAACAGTATTTTAGTATCTCTCTCATGGCTCTAAGATCAAGAAGGAATTGTTGGATCCACTCACACAGTAAGATGGCGGGTATTTGCTTATATAAAGTGCGATTAAAAAGCAATGAACGGGGGCTGCCAAGATGCCTCAGTCTATAAATGCTTGTCGCTCAAGCATGAAGGTCTGAGTTTAAGCCCCAGCAATCAGTAAAAGTTCTACACATGGTGGCTCATACCTGTGTTGGGAAGGAAGAGGTAGGGGAGATCCTGGGAATTTGCTGGCTAGCTAATCTTTTTGAATTAGTGAGCCCCTCATTCAATGTGAAATCCTGTCTCAAAAAGCAAAGGAGGGGGGCTATAGAGAAAGACACCCAATATCAACCCCTGGCCTCTACACACGCACACACATACACACTCATGCACACATACACACTCATGCACATACACACATATACACACTCATGTGCACACACTAATGCATACATGCTCATGCACATACACACACTTGTATACACACACTCATGCACACACATACACACATACACGCACTCATGCACACACATACATGCACATTCAATCACACACACTCATGCATACATACTCATGCACATACATACACACATTCAGTCACACACTCATGCACACACATATTCATGCACACATACTCATGCACATACACACACTAGTATACTCTCATACACACACTCATACACATACATATACACAGTCATACACACACACTCATGCACATATACACATCTACACACTCATGAACACACACATCTACACACATTCAATCACACACATACTCATGCACACACACTCATGCATACCCATACACACACTCATGCATACACCAATATACACTTTTTGAAAAAAGAATCAAATGACTCTCTATAAACATAGAAGCTAAAATATGTAAGAATAAACAGATTCATCCTGTGCTTCCACAGCTAAGTATCTCTGATCTTCTTTAAGAGGCCTCACTGGAGGTTTACAAGCCACACAATAAAACCAGTCAAGTTTTGACTAGAGGCATTGGTTCCTTTTACATTGCCTGGTGCTGCTCACTCTATATTTCCACTTTTATCTCATCATCATGATCTTCCAAAGTGCATAGAATTCTCTCTGGAGGAAGCACTGAGTACAGAGCAAGTAGTACTGAGTACAGAGTGAGTGTAAGCCCAGGTAGCCCCCTCACTGTCTGCTGAACCCTAATAAGCTGCAGAAGTGGAGTTGAAACCTTCGCCCTTACTGTTAACCACTTCTGTTTACTTCCTTCTGACATGAATAATCTGGGGCAGGTTTGCGGTTTGACTTTGCGTAGCTTTGTTCAAACCAAACCCCCTCTCAAAGGGTCACCCTCTGCCATTAACAAGGTTATTCAGGGGAAATGTGCCCCGATTCCTGGGGACAATGACTGCAGAGGAGTTCCAAGAAACTGAAAGAGCAGCAGCATCGCTGGCAAGGCCTTCCTAGTTTGCCTAGGTTTCAGCCCTCATTTGTATGTTTAAGCTCTGGTCTCTCTGCTTGAAAAGAGAGGTAGGCAAGTTGACAGGAAAAGAAATAAAACAGTGAAAGAGAAGGGCCTTCTTTCCTTCGGAGCTCCATCCTAATGCAGTGTTCTCCAAGCTGTGGCCAGGGGAACAGTCATTCTGCAAGGAGAGGGTTGGATGCTCCAATAAGGACAACAGCACCTCCATCCCTGACTGGCACCTTAGAAACTTAGAGACTTAGAAAAGACTCTGTAATTAAAGTTGTTCTATTCTTCTTAACTTCCCCTAGAACATGGCTCTATGGAACGTCTTTTGGAAATGTTCAGACACAGTTAGTAGCTTACTTGTTTATCTCTCACTCTGTTTTAAAGAGTCCTGGTGGCAAACCATGGACGGGTCACATCTATCATTCTAAAGGAGAAATGAAGCCATCTGGTCCATAAGGGGATGACTCAAAGCAGTTTTGTTAGAGTCGTGCCTCACCACCAGCCTATCCACCTGGTCAAGCAGCTTGGCATGTCTGTCTTTTCCTTGGGGACCTCCCTGTAGATGGCCTAGTTCATCTACTTGGATAATGACTTGCAGCTCAATCGTCAAGTAAAAGACTTCATAGCTTGGATGTACTCTCACCGAATTGCTGTTTTTAACTGAAGTGAGTTTTCTCATTATTGCTTACTTTGTCACTGAGCCAGAGCTGCCCTAGATACATTCCATGGGATACTCAGTTTGTGTAGATTTCAGTAATTGACAGGTCCTGCTATCAATGAGACTGGGAACTTGCATGTTTAATTTTCCTTTGAAGAGGCTCTACTTAAGGAAAGAAAGGACTTGCAGAGCTAAAAACCCAGATGAGTTTTTTCAACCCACTCTACTAAGCTCAGCTGCCATTTCTTCTGTGTGTGACCCTCTCAGTACCGGGAAGTTCTTAAGCGGCCTGCGAAATATTGGTCAGCTGTTCTGGTTTGTGGCTACTGGGCAGAGCTGGTGGGACCAAGGTGAGGACGCTAGCTGTGCTCATGGACGTTAACCAGTCCCAGTGGGACGATCATGCAGGAATTGCAGAATTGTACCTATACCATTTGCAAGATTTAAATTATTTTACTCCCTCTCACCTCGGTTTTCTCTATGTTTTAAGGGGAGACTATAAAACCACATCGCAGCACGCATTCGAGGATAAAAGAGATGTTGAGCTGCTGAAGATGAGGCCTGGCACAGATCCGACTTAGATAAAATTTAAATCACTCCTTGGTGTTCCTGGGAGCTAGATGATGACATCATATAAACATGGGGAGAGGGAGCTGTTGGCTGGCTGTGCCAGTTTCTAGAAAGAACGCATTTTGAATATACTGAGATGAGAGTTACTGAACTATATCATAAAGGGGTGGGCCTGTGCCCAGGGAACTCTTACAGATTTGAAATCTATATTCTAATCCTGCCCCACTAGTGACAAAAAAAAATTACAGCTTGGTCACATTGCTTAACCTCTGACAGCCTCAGTTTCTTCACCTGTCTAAAGTGGTATTAGAGCACACACACACACACACACACACACACATGCACACCCTTAGTCATGTGAAGTTAAATTAAGGCTCTTTGCAACCAATCCTTATTGGAAAGGTGGCAGACGACTTAAGGATCAGCTGAATTACACTGAAAATATTTTTCAAGGATGAGAGTCAAAAATAACTGTCAAATAATGTGCTCTTCGTCAATGCTTCCCACCTGAGCACTTCTCTGTCTTAAGAGCATATTTTAAAATATTCTAATGTAAGTTATTCACATGACACATGCACTCAGAACAGGAGCGCTTAGCTGCTGTGAATCACCAGCCTATTGTTAATTATTCTTCAGTCAGCCCTGCTCTTTTTGGATAATGAATGTTACCAACAACCAGAGAGTCTGAATTGGTTAAGCAAGGCTCTTAAACGCTTTGACAAGTCCCACCAGCAGTGCTGCCGCATCCCCAACAGCTGTAATGTATGCAGTTTGTTCTCCTTAATGCATAGATAGTACACATATGCCTCAACCCATAGGAACCTGACTATGCACTGTGTGTTTTCATACAGTGCCCATAGACGCCTAATAGCGTGGACCATACCATCAGTCTTATCTGGCAAGGATGACCTCCCCGAAACTGAGTTTCTCCCATCTCTGTTTTCTTTGTGTAGCTGCTCCCTGGCAGAAGCTCTGGAGACATGCTCATCTACATTCTCTCCCAGGAGTCGTAGGCTCATCCAGGGAGTCCTTTTGTTATTATAGTTCTCATTTCTAACAGAGAGCGAGCATATTCATTCTTAGTTTGTTAACATGCAATAATAAGTGGCAGAAACATGCTTTGAAGTCTGATTCTGTATTCCATATCCAGGTGGCAACCAGATGCCACTGCTGGTCCTTCGCTCCTTCATCCATCACAGGAGAGGGATGGCTGAGGAAAGTCTTTTTCTCCTCTGTTGCCAGGAGAACCTGTTCTAGGTAAAAGTGGGGGTGGGCCTTTCAGGGGCCAGTGACAGTTCTGATGGCAGTCAAGATGTTCAGGCGGTACAGAGGGTCTGAGTGAGTATCATTGGGCCAGGGGTCCTGGGATAGGGCCAAGTGAGCAGCCTGACTTGGGACAATGAGATTTTTTTTTCACAGGCATGGCACTCCCCTATTTTGCCATCTGCAGACAGACCTCCATCCCAGCTTATCTGCCTACAATGTCACAAACCTAGACTCATATGTCTTTAGAATTAATTGTAACCTCTGAAACTATCTCATCCAGTCCCTTCCTTTAATAAGACAGAGAACTGGAATGCATTAGGATACACAGACGATTTATGGCCAAATGGGAAATCAAGATGTAAGCTTGGTTCTTCTGTGGTGTTCCTTTCTTGGCCTTTGGAAGAAGAAACCAGGGCAAGAAGCCACTTCTGGACTCTGTGCCTGCCCTGTCCTCTCTCTGAATGGACCTTTGTCTCTGTATTGTCAGCTGCACCGAGGGCAGCCTTAGCCTTGAATGCCTACAGCCAGACTTTGCTTCTCAGACTCCCTGCCCCTCATTCACTTCTCGGTTGCTCACCACGGGTTCTATTTAATCTAAGGTCCCTGGTGACTACGTTGCCTACTCTTCTTTTGAAAGCTGATCTTAGCTTTCATCTGACTGGGACCTCAGCCCCCAACAACATTATGGCCATGGCACTAAAGTGTTTTGTTGATGAAGAGCTGCGCCTTGCTCCATACACAGCCATACAGAGGCAACTAGAAGAAAGGACTGCAGGGTGGGGTCAGTCCTTAGTACATCAACTCATAGCCTCTCGCCACAGAGAATATTGTCAATAAATTTATGAAAGCTTGTTTTTAAAAAGGCAGTTTCAAAAATATTATTCTAAATTGGGCACAGTAGTACACACTTTTAATTACAGTATTCAGGATGCTGGGACAGATGGATCTTTGTGAGTTCTAGGCCAGCCAGGATTATATAGTGGGACCTTGTCTTGAAAGAAAGAAAGAAGAAAGGAAAGAGGAGAGAGGAAGAAAGAAAGAAAGAAAGAAAGAAAGAAAGAAAGAAAGAAAGAAAGAAAGAGGAAGGAAAGAAAGCATTCTTGTAAATAATGATTAAATAAAATATGTAATCTAAAGCTTATTACTAATCAAAACTTGCTTGATATTTTACACAGTGGTGAAGTCATATGTCTATATGTTTTTATGTTTATAGAGAAGGAATAAAATTATGATTGAGTATTAAATTCAATAGATACAAGAGGGAAATAAAATAAGTAGTAATGAAAAAATAAAATAATTTTTATATTAAGAAACAGTGGGTATAATACATAAGTCCAAAATTCACTATTAAAAGGACAAAAGCTAGGAAAATGGTAGCAATTTGGAAAGAACGACAGTCACAAGTCCTTTAATTATTAACAAAAAACAGAATGTTTAGGAAAGAACCAAGGAAATGACCTACTTTACATTATACATGGGACTAAGTCCCAAGTGAATTAAGAAGTCATTTTTCATAGGGAAAAAGGTGACAAATTAAATATTAGTGAAGAAATGATGAAATAGGCCTGTACTCCAGAGTTGAACAAGTGATTGGCAAAGCTTGCATAAAAGCTAGGGACTTAAAAACATCCTTAATCCAGTGGAAATCTACTCTTAGTCCATCTAGGGAAATAGAGACAAGAAAAGTGTTTGTATCCAAAGGGAGTGTGTAGTTAAAAACTGGAATTTTCATTAGACAATTACATTATAGCATGCCACAATATGAAACACAGTCATCGATTAAACTATATTAAGTTGGGGTGCTGAGCACACCTGTAATCCTAGCACTTGGTAGGCTCTCATTCCCTTCCCTCCAGTCCCCCAGCTCCCACCCCAGTTTACCCAAGAGAGCTTTTCTACTTCCCCCTCCTAGGGAAATCCATGCATCCCTCTTTGGGCCCTCCTTGTTCTCTAGCCTCTTTGGGGCTGTGGATTGTGGGCTGGTTATCCTCTACTTTACTTCTAATATCCACCTATGACTGAGTACGTATCATACCATATTTGTCTTTCTGGGTCTGGGTTACCTCACTCAGAAGCATTTTTTTCTAGTTCTATCCACCTGCCTGCAAATTTCATGAGGTCATTGTTTTTATAGCTGAGTAGTACTTCATTGTGTAAATGTGCCACATTTTCCCTATCCATTCTTCGATTGAGGGGCACTGTTTCCAGGTTGTGGCTATGACGAATAATGCTGCTATGACGAATAATGCTGCTATGAACATAGTTGAGCAAGTGCCCTTCTGGTATGAGTGTGCATCCTTTGAGTATATGCCTAAACTTGTATAGCTAGGTCTTGAGGTAGATTGATTCCTAATTTTCTAAGAAACTGCCATATCAATTTCCAAAGTGGCTGTACAAGTTCGCATTCCTAGCTGCTGTGGGACAATGCTCTGTACCCTGTCACTTATATTTTAAATAATTGCTGATTGGCCAGTAGCCAGGCAGGAAGTATAGGTGGGGCGACCAGGCAGGAAATAGAGATGGGGCAACAGGAATTCTGGGAAGAGGAAAGTTTTAGTCTGTAGTCTTCACCCAGACACAGAGAAAGCCAGACACAGATGTGACTGCCCTGCCAAAAAAGGTAACAAGCCACAGGCAAGAATTTTGGGCTAATATAAATTATAAGAGTTAATAAAAAGCCTGAAATACTAGGCCAATTAGTTTATAATTAATGTAGACCTCTGTGTGACTTCTTTGGGACTAAACAGATGTGGGACCTGACGGGACAGACACCTCTGTCAACACCCAGCAGCAGTGGAAAAGGGTTCCCCTTACTCCACATCCACTCCAACATAAGCTGTCATCAGTGTTTTTGATCTTAGCCATCCTGTCGGGTGTAATAATGTATCTCAGAGTCTTTTTGATTTGCATTTCCTTGATGACTAAGGATGGTGAGCAATTATTAAGTGTCTTTTGGTTATTTGAGATTCTGCTGTTGAGAATTCTCTGTTTAGATTTGTACTCTATTTTTTAATTGGATTATTTGGCATTTTTGAAATTTAGTTTCTTTAGTTCTTTATATATTTTGGACGTCAGCCCCCTGTCGGATAGGGGATGGGTGAGGATCTTTTCCCACTCTGTAGGCTGCCATTTTGTCTTATTGACAGAGTCATTTGCTTTGCAGAAGTTTTTCAGTTTCAGGAGATCCCATTTATTAATTGTTGCTTTCACTGTCTGTGCTACTGGTATTAATTATATTCAGGAAATAGTCTCCTGTGCTCATGCATTCAAGGCTACTTCCTACTTCCTCATCTATCAGGTTCAGTGTGACTGGATTTATGTTGAGGTCTTTGATCCACTTCGACTTGATTTTTGTGCAGGGAGATAGATGTGAATCTATTTGCATTCTTTTACGTGACATCCAGTTATGCCAACACCATGTGTTGAAGAAGCTTTCTTTTTTTCCATTGTATAATTTTGGCTTCTTTGTCAAAAATCAGGTGTTCATAGGTGTGTGAATTTATGTCAGGCTCTTTGATTCAATTCCATTGTTCCATGTGTCTGTTTTTATGTTAATAACAATCTGTTTTTATTACTATAGCTCTATAGTAGAGTTTGAAGTCAGGGATGGTGATGCCTCTAGAAGTTTCCGTATTGTACAGGATTGTTTTGGATCTCCTGGGTTTTTTGTTTTTCCATATGAAATTGAGTATTGTTCTTTCAAGCTCTGTGAAGAATCATGTTGGGATTATGATGGGAATTGCCTTGAGTCTGTAGATTACTTTTGGTGGAATTGCCATTTTTACTATGTTAACCCTACCTATCAATGAGCTTGGAAGATCTTTCCATGTTCTGATACCTTTTCTTCAGTTTCTTTCTTTAAAGACTTAAAATTCCTGTCATACAGGTCTTTTACTTGTTTGATTATAGTTACTCCAAGATATTTTATATTATTTGTGGCTATTGTAAAGGTGTTGTTTCTCTGATTTTTTTTCTCAGTCCATTCTATGCAGTCTTTCTAGGTCTTCCTCATGGCAAGGAAACACACTCCCTTGGCTTAAAAAAAATTGTTCTCACTCCTCCCACAGCCTGTTTCATGACTTATTAAAACATGCTTATCCCTTGAGGGGAACTAGAGCTATCAAGGCCCACCCCTGATCTATCCCCACCGAGATTAATGGGAACATGCCTGGTTTTTCCCTTCTGCAGAAAGAGAGAAATGGCAGAGATTTCAGAGGTCTCATGGGACTGCAACAGAGGCAAACCACACGTGACTTCTACAGACTGGGATATCTCCTGGCAAGTCTGTTGTCCCAGGCCTCTGATCTCTGCTCGGGGTAACAAGACCATTCAGACTTGTGTCCCCCCAAAAACAACTCCAGGCATGGCTCCTGTGGTGATGTTTGTCCCATCTGATTCATATGACTGTGGACCCACAATGTGTGTATTTGGGGGACAGGGAAATCCATATCCCCACATCAACTGCTACAAGGATCAGAGGATTCTTGGTCCCCACGAGTACACGGGGTATCACAACTGACCCAGAAGCTTCTCCCTATGCATCCTGGCTGCACACACCACTCAGGCAGCTTTAAAATAGCTTGGGCCACACTCCAAGTGTAGAATTTAGCCAGAATCCGTGAGAGTGGGAATGAGTTGTCGGTATTTTTAAGCTCCTTGGGTGATTCCAAGTGCATCCAAGACTGAAAAGCACTGTTTGGAGGTGACACAGATCCAGGCATCTCCCCATGCAGCCTTCAACACTCTTCCCTTTGTGAGGACTCCATATGCGGTCAATCCCTATGTGGTCCTTGCATACACGTCTTAATTGTCATTGATCCAAGAGCTCTCCTTTAGCTCCTCTGCAGGCTGACTTTGTTTCAGCTGTCAGTTCCACAAACTGAAGAAGGGTATTATTGTCTTAGCCAATACTTTCCTGAGCCAGGCCATTTGGATGGTGGAACACTACCCAATCTAGGAACTGGCTAGCCAGAGGGAAAAACTATGTCTTTCTTATCCTAATAATCCATGGAAAAGGACAGAGGTTATGTAAAATAGAACACAACCATCCTGCTTTGCCTCAGAACTGTTGTGCATGAACATGGGCTACAGCAGGTACTATTTCTTTCAACAGAGTTAGAAGAATACTTGATTTATCTGATTTAATTCCAAATCATAATGTTGAAATAAAATATTTCTTTCTCTTTTATCTTTTTTTTTTTCAAGACAGGGTTAAGTTCTGGCTGTTCTGGAACTAACTTTGTAGAACAGGCTGACCTCAAATTCACAGAGATCCGCCTGCTTCTGCCTCTCGAGTGCTGGGATCAAAGGTATGTGCCACCACCACCTGGTGAAATAAAATGTATTTCTAAAACTCTATAAAAATTAAGGATTTGGGTTTTATTTTCCTCATAGAATGTGATCTATTCATTAGTCTTTTCAAGTTTATATTGAACAATAAAATAAATAAACCACTCAAGTAGATTTAGAATATATGTATAATTTTACAGTCCCATGTTCATAGAAAACACTATTGAATCTTAGAATCAAAAAATTATGATATTTATTATTATCTCAGCCAGAGGAACTTTTTCAGCTTTGTAAGAAAAATTTAAATTGAAGTATAATTATACATAAAGACATGGGCACCATCACAAGTACATTACTTCTCAATGGCTTTTTGTTTATTTACAAATAAGCACCCTTGGGTCCGGCACCCAGGTTAAGAAATCAAATGTTGTTATCACCCTAGAGACAGCCTTTGTGCTTGCTTTCAGTGAGAACACCCTCCAAGAACAACCACTGTGTTGATGTCTACCTACACAGATTTGTTCAGCTGATTTTGTCCTTTCTATGTTAACCATGCAGCATGTGCTTTATCAAGTTCTGACCTCTTTCCTTAGGATATTTTGCTTGTAGTCATAGTTTTAGCCAGAGGTTTTAATCTTTGAAATTTAGTTTGGCAAACATTTTTCTTTTCAAAACCAGGAAATGGGATAGTTGGGAGCACAAAAACAAATAAAGGCAAGTCCTTGCTCTAAGATTATATCCAATGCTGTAATCTAGCAATGTGCTGTAAAGTGAAAGTCACTTTGTTCAACAAATATTTGTCCAGTCTTCACAATGAAACAGTTACTATCACATATCCTTATACTAAGGATAAGTACTACACAGGCCAACAGAAATTCCAAAAGAAATCCCATCTTTCATCTCTGTGTCACACATAGACAATGCATAGACAAGGGATGCCCACTGGTACCCATTCCCAGTCTGCCTTGCTTCTGATTTAACATAATGGGGTAGTACTGATGACAGAGCTATTTCTTCCCACAACTTGGAGTGTGGAATGATGAAGTCCCCGGTGAACCGCAGGGCAGTTTGGAAACTGTTGAGTCCGAGCGGCACTTATCTGTATCTGTATTTACTCCCCTCATCCCTGTTACTGCTGCCCTTAAGAACCAAAACAAAGCCTGCTCAAGCCTTTGGATGTCAGCTTACCTAGGAGTGAGGCTGAGCAACGTGTGGCTTTCCAAAACCATAAAATGAGAGGAGACAATTACCAGAGTCATGATGGGAGGGAATCATGAACCCTGTGCTTCGTTTTAATAAGAACAGGCTGTAATATGTGTTTGATTAGTTGCTCCTGGCTTTGCAGAGTCTAGTGAGTGACTTGAAAAAGTCATGACGCTAGAGGAAAGAGGGATTAGTAGTGAACTCAACACCATTCCAGGACTGATAGTTTGGGAAGAAACAGAAGAGGTCATTTTGTTTCACTTGGCTAGTTCGTCCTCCACCTCCATTTTTTATATGAAAAAAAATCTCAAGTCTCTAAAAATAGAGTTGACCATAAAATTCACACTTGTGTTCCCATCCCTCAGCTTCGAAAATTATCAGTTCCTACTCAGCTCATGTCTAACCCTCCCCTGATTATTCTATCACATAAATTACTCATTTCAAAGTACTTCAGAAAGTAAAATCTCCTGGTTTAATCTCCCTGGTTAACGGGCTCAGAGGGAAGTCGCTTGACAAATAACTGGCAGTTACATTTAACTTACACTTTCAAAGTAAAAATATTACAAGATTTACTAGCAGACTTATGACATTGTTATTAAATTATCTGGCACACAATTCAATTATTTAGCCTAAGACGGGGGCTGCAAGCGCCCCTTCAGTGAGCATTTCAGGAGGGGACAGCTAGGAGTGAGAAAAGCTGCCATGGTTTTCGGTATCAACAACACTATAGAAAACAGACATTTATCTGTGTCAAGCTCCAGCTGTTTCCAGCTGTTTCTCTAAGGGATGAAAGCAGTAAAGACCAGTAGGCTGACAGTTTAACTGTTTTCACTATGCACTTTTTCTGGGCAGGTTATTCACATCCAACTCCTTTGATGTGATCAGTGATGATGCTTTTATCGGTCTTCCACATCTAGAATATTTGTAAGTAAGACAATCCCCATCCCCCACCCGAAAGCTGACTCAGGGCAGGTACTCCTCGGTTCCTGTGGCTATCTGACCAAAAATGTTGTCACCTCTTGCAGATTCATAGAAAACAACAATATCAAGTCCATTTCAAGACATACTTTCCGGGGACTCAAGTCTTTAATTCACCTGTAAGTATAGATGTTGCTATTAGTTTTCAAGCTTTGTTTGTTTGGCTGATTTGGGTTTATTGGTGATTCTGCAGTGCTGGGATCAAGCCTGAGGCCTTGTACACACTATGTGAGCACTCTACCACTGAGCCATAGTCCTACCTTTGTTTTGAGCCATGAATTCAGTTTGGTTTCTAAGGTTAAGAGTGCCCATGAAAATTTAAGAACTCAAATTCTTTCTCTCCAGGCACACTCGCCGTCCTCTCTGTCATCTAAAGCAAATACTCAGGAAATTGATTGTGATTGCTATTTTTAGCTCAGATGGAGCATAATTAGAAAAGCAGTCTAATGTAGGGGAATAAGATGACTGAAATACGTTTTATTGGAGAGTGATATTGGAGAATTGCAAGTTTGACTATATCCTTTAATTTGATATTCGCTGTTCTTTTTTCACTGTATAAGTCCTGATTTTATATGTATTTAAACAGGATGTAACCATAGGCAGTGCCTATGTAGTGCTTGAACGGTCTATTTTATAATCTGAAAAACTTAATTATTTGATGGGTGATTAAAGATATAGCAGTCATTCTAAACAAGGGACAATTACTGTGGGCAAACACTCTTGTACACTGTAAAGATTTATCACTCATATTAGTTTAATAAAATGTTGATTGGCCAGTAGCCAGGCAGAAAGTATAGGTGGGGCAACCAGACTAAGAGAATTCTGGGAAGAGGAAAGACAGAGAATGAGTCACCAGCCAGATGCAGAGGAAGCAAGATGAGAATGCCTCGCTAAGATACCAAGTCACATGGCTAAATATAGACAAGTATTATGGGCTAATTTAAGTTATAAGAGTTAGTTAATAATAAGTCTCAGCCAATAGGCCAAACAGTTTATAATTAATATAAGCTTCTGTGTGTTTCTTTGGGACTGAACCACTGTGAACTGGGTGGGAGAGAAATTCCCATCTACAGACAATTTTGTCTCCCAGGAAACATGAAGAAATATAAGCTGTGCTTTCTAGTTACAACATGGGAACGTGACCAGCACCTAATGCTGATCAAAGATGTGTACCATCACCACCCAGCTTTATTATTTATTTTGAGACAGCATCTTACTAAGTTGTCCAGGCTGGTCTTGAGCTTGTTCTGTAGTCTAGACAAGCTTTGAATTTACAATTTTCTTGCCTTAAATACCTGAGTATCTGGGATTACAGGCATGCAGCACTAGGCCCAGATCTGAAACAGAATGTTGAGCAGGAGACATGATCATTGAACTGTTTTCTTATGTAACTATAAAAATACCAACTCAGTCTCTGAATTGGATTGGCTACTCAATCAATCAGTGGTGATTTTTTTTAAACACCTAAAATGAGCCTCATCTGTGCTGATGATGTAAGAAGTCTATGTATCATAGTCATTCTTTCGATCTTGAGCTAATCTCACAGTTGCTCAGTTCTGTTCTAAGCCCTGATGAAGCGAAGTAACACTTGTTCTTAGAACCTACTTTCTAGTGTGTCCATGTGGTCATCCTGCTATACCTACCAGGCCCCATTGTCTCTTGCTTTTAGGATTGAAACAAGAGGAAGCTGAAAGTCAAAGGTATTTTATATAATCCAATTCTATTCTTTCAAGGCTTGTCTATGCTCATTATGATACAACACCATTTGCAGTGCCCTTCCAGTTTATGATATAAAGATGGTTATGGAGCAGAATTAATATTATGCAGTGTTTATCATAGGGTCTAGTTCTGCAGAATGTTTTTCAGACAAAATGAAATAAAATAAACACAAAAAAGGTGAAATGGCTATTCACTACCCTATGTAGTGGTGGGTTGAATGAGAATAACCCTCATAGACTTATACATTCCTTAGTTGGTGGAACTGTTCTCAAAAAGGCTTAGGAGATGTGACTTTATTGGAGGAGGTTTGTCTCTGAGGGCAGGCTTAGATCAAACAAATGGGACCCTAAGGTCTTTTGCATCTTTACCTAATCCATGATACTGTTATTTTGATCTACAAAAGTGGAAACAATGTATGGGCCTTGCTAAGCCATTGCTAGGGGGCAGTTTAAGCATTACAAGGAGTAAGATCCCTGAGTGAGATCCATCTTACTCATACTGTAGTATGAGGCGTGCAGGCCGCGTCCTGCCACCCGACTCCCAGTTGCCTGGCTAGCTTACAACCAAAATAACCACACAGAAATTGTATTAATTAAATTACTGCCTGGTCTATTATATCTAGCCTCTTCTTGGACAACTCTCACATCCTGATCTAACCCATTTCTACCAATCTGTGTTCACCACAATGTCGTGGCTTACTGGGAAAGATCCTAACCAGCATCAGTCTTAGACAGGAGTTTCATGGCATCTGCCACACTGCCTTCTTCCCAGCATTCTGTTCTGTCTACTTCGCCTACCTGATTTCTTCCCTATCAAAAGGCCAAGGCAGTTTCTTTATTCACCAATGAAAGCAACACAAATACAGAAGAACCTCCTACACCAGAAAACAAATATTTCCTCATTCCAAGTTGCTGTGTTCAGGTTTTGTGCTCCCTTCTACTTATGCTCTTTTTGAAGGTGTACTTCCTGCTTCCCTTGAGGGATGGAGCAGGCAGCCTTTGAAACCCAATCTCTGCCTGCTCAGTACATCTAGTTCATTTTCCGCTATTTACTGCTTATAAATAAGCTTTTTTCTTTAAGGTCTTAGGCTTCAAAGAGCACTTTCTCCACCTTCGGCCAGTTCTTTCCAGTTGAAAGGCAAGCATTCCAGCAGCGAGGAGCTGCCAGCAAGCCCTCTGGCCCTTGTACACCACAGGAAGAATTTATAAAGCTGTTTCACACCCTTACCTCACTGTAGTCTCCAGGTGACCTTATGGAAGGACTGGGCAGTGACATTGCCCTCCTAGAGGCATGAAAATGAATGTGTAAATTATGCCCAGAGAGGACACTACTCCTCTTCTCATCAGCAACAAAGTCAGAAGTTGCTCAGGTCTTCAGCAAACCGTCCAGAGAAGGCTCCACTGTGTCAGTTAAAGCAGAACCAGAGAACCCTCATCAAAGCTGACCAGATCCTGGTACATGATTTAAGATGTAGAGTTGAGATAAGAAAGGGATCCTAGTGCCAGCAAGATGCATCAGTGGATAAAGGTGCTTGCTGATAAGTCTGATGACCTGAATTGGATCCTAGGATCCACATGGTGGAAGGAGAGAACTAGCTCTTTGTAAATTATCCTCCAACCTCCACACACATACTGTGGTGTGTGCATGTACACATACACACAAATAAACAACCGTAATAAAATCTGAAGAGAGGAGTGAAGGAGATCCTGAAGAGCCCCAACTTTGCTTCCATTCTCCAACTGCAGAGTTGGAATTGAATGCACACTTTTAAACCAAACTCATTCCATTTTGGTCTGATAATAGATCTGCTGCAAAGACTAGGTATGTTCCTTTAGAGACATTTCATTTTAATCACTTCTTAAACTATATTTGTTTTGCTGGGTTTACTTCCTAAAGGGCATTTATAGGCAATTTGAAAGTCACTACAGATAACTTAGTTCAGTAAGATGCTTGCCTTGTATGCATGAGGTTCTTTTCTGAGTTCAAGCCCCCAGAAAGCACATTAAAAACAAAACAAAAACAAAAAAACAAAGCCAGACATAGTGGCCTACTCTTGTAATTCAGCCCCTATAAAAGCTGTTAAGCACTGAGACTCTCTCTGAATTGCTTTATTCTGAGTGCCCTAGTATCATGCATGTGTACTTTTACAACTCTAATTAAATACTGGTGGACTCAGTTCAGTTTTGGGAAATTCTAGGGTAGGGTAGGGTACTGGGATAGGCTCAGTTCTAGTGATGATGGCCTTTTTATTGTCAGAATTCTAAGGTAGCAGCATATGACATCATGTGGGAAGGGACCTGTAGTGTATGTTTCTGTGTGCCAAGACCCAGAGTTAGGGAAAAAGCACACAGCACTGTGAATTTTCATGACTGGGGCCACCACCTCCACACCCTAGGGACCTGCTCTCACACAGGCCCTCACTCTCCCCCAGTTCCTCCATGGTGACAACAAAGGTTCTTGAGCTTCAGCTCAGAGGCTACTTGGAGCTCATCCCCCAGGACTCCTGGGCTATTGCCCACACTGAACGCCTGCGTGCGAGACTAGTGGCTAGGGTCAGGCATTCTGGAAGGCAGGCAGCCAATCTTCCCAGCACTGTATCCACCTTGGTGCACTGGTGGTTTGCCTGAGACAACCTTTGATTATGGCAATGGAACCCATTGGAAAATCGCCCCTATGGCAGACTAGGTTGGCTCAGACAGCACATTTGTTTCAGTGCCACAGGGCTGTGCTGCTAAGAAAGCAACACCCACAGCCATCTGGGGTGCTCTCACCCTGCCCCCCTGCAACCATCCTCACTTTGGGCTTGTGTCTCTAGGAGCCTGCAGCTTCACAGGCTGACATTCGGGTTTGCTATGAACTGGAGAGAGAGCATGAGAACACTGCAGCATTTGCAATCCTGATTCCAGACCTGAGGGTTAGCTCTTCCCTGTGCAACCTGCTCTCCAGGCTCTCTTCTAAGCACTTTGTAGCTATCCACCCATTTAATCTCCAAACAAGTTTGAGAGCTATGAGTTCTCAAGTACCTTGCTATCCTCACCATCAGTGCAGTGATAAAATATAAGTCATTGTTTGTTTGTTTGTTTTTGTTTTGCTTTGTTTAGGGTTTCTCTGTAGCTTTGGAGCCTGTCCTGGAACTAGCTCTTGTAGACCAGGCTGGCCTCAAACTCACAGAGATCCACCTGCTTCCGCCTCCCAAGTGCTGGGATTAAAGGCATGTGCCACCACCACTCAGCTAAGATTAAACTCATTTTTAACAATTATGGTTTTCTCTGTGAGCTAAATTAACTGAGATTTAATAGCCCTCATCATTTGACATTGGTGATTCCTCCTCTTGATTAGGCATACCTGAGAAGTGCTAATTGACACTTAGTACCCACTGTAGTGTTGCTCACTGTCTCTTCCAATGGAGCAGCTCTGGCCAAGATCCTCTGTGATCAGTCAGGTACCGAGTCAATTTTTCTTCTTTCTTTCCTTCTTTCTTTTCTTCTTTCTTTCTTTCTTTCTTTCTTTCTTTCTTTCTTTCTTTCTTTCTTTCCTTCTTTCCTTCTTTCTTTCTTTTGTTTTCAAGACAAGGGCATATGTGCCCCAGCTGGGTTCACATTCACTATGTAGCCAAGGATGATCTTGAGTTCTGATCTTGCTTCTTCTAACTCCCAACTGCTGGGACTATAGGCGTGTTACCATGTCTGGTTAATGCAGTGCTGGGGCTTAAATCCAGGACTTTGTGCATGCTAGTCAATTGTGTATTGAGGACACTAACACATTCTTCAAGCTCTCAAAGCAGAACCATCCTTGGTGTAGTGAACCGTGAAGAAATGCCTTCTCGTATCTTGCTGCCCTGTCTTCTGTTAGCCCCAGCTGATGGTAGTCCATGCCTCTCTACTCCCTAGAAAAGCCCCTTGTCAGAGGCAATGGCTCTTAACCATGTGGCTTTAAAGTACTGCTTCCAGAAAAGTCTGATTATTAAAGAAGAAGCCATAGCCTTTCATAAGGAAAAGTATGAAGATGTGATTTAAGAGCAAGATTAGAACTTGGAAACCATTCTGACCTAGGAGAACTGACTTCACGAAGAACTGCCAGAACTCGAGCCTGCCTCCCACTCCTCGCTCACACCGGTTACCACTGCACTCTGGAGCTTGTTTGTAGAACCTGGTAGTGAGTCTGAGAGAGGCTGGCTTGGGTCAAGGCCAGGCCCTAATTTTCCTCAGCTCATCCCAGGTGAAAGCCAACTGATCCCCCAGGAGGTCCCCAGACCACTTTCTCTTTTACACTCCTAAGTTTTTTTCCTCTTGTTCCTAAGAAGAGTTCTCAGGTTAATATTAAAACTTGGCTCTGATTTAACCCTTACACTTACCAGAGTAGCCCAATAAAGAGACCTTTGAAGAGAAGGGAGATCTAGACCCCAGTTCATAGTTCCATTCCTACAAGCCATTGCTCTAAAAGACAGCAGATACTAGAGATCTTGGAGCACAGGAATGGTGACGTGGCTCCCAGAATCACTTGCTCTAGGTGGGTGTGTTATTGATGGGAAGATGGAGCTCAGGACCAGTTATGTGGCTCCCAGCATCCCTTGTTCCAGGTGGCTGTGTTAGTGATGGGAAGAAGACTTCACCATGATGATTATTTTTCCCCTTCATTCTCTTAAAAACAGATTTTGTAGTTTCAAAAATTTCTTCATGTGGTAAATGATTAGTATATAGGTTTATGTATTGGTATATGTGTCAATAAAAGCAAAAGATAGGTTTTTAGGACTACTAAGCCACAGGGTTTTCTTCCTAAGAAAGAGAGAAAAGATGGTTTCACCCTCCTAAGTTGAGATGGCTCAACAGTTAAGAGCATCTGTTGCTCTTCTGGAGAACAGTAATACATTTCCCACCACTCTTGGGGTAACAAGCTTACAACCATCGGTAACTCTAGGTCCAAAGGGATCTGACACACTATTCTGACCTCAGAGGGCATACACACACACACACACACACAAACATAGGCATATGCACTGGTACACAAACATATAAGCATACAGAGACACACAGAGATGCACACGCATAGTCACACACATACATATACACACAGACACACACACACATGCATTGGCATACACACACAGAGATGCCTTCTTCATGTCTCTGCCATATCTCCTCTTAGTCTGTTTCTTAGCCAGGTATCTTTCTCAGTCTTACTGTTCATAAAACCTAGACACGAGGTACCATCCTATTCTGTGACTAACCCTCCACCTCGTCAATTATCTCAGTATATGTGGGCAGCCATGACAGTTCATTCATGTAATCCATTTTCTGGCTATTGCTTTCTAGACAATGTGCAGACAGGAGCCTTTAAGGAGCCTTTATCCTCCCCCCATCCCAGTTTATTTGTTTGTTTTGTTTCTGTTTTCTTTAGAGCAGTCCCAATAGCAAATATTATCCTAAGTGATCTTCTTTTCTTTCTTTCTTTTCGCTTCCTTTTTTCTAACAATCCTTGAGGTGAGATAGTTATTTTTCATTTTAAAATGAAAATTAGAAAATTGAGTTGCATTTATTCAGTTTTTTCGCCACTGTGACTAGCACCTGTCATGATCAACTTATAGGAGGAGAGACTCACATTGTGCCCACTTTTAGAGGTTTCGGGTTCGTGACTGGTTTGTGCCTATGGTGGCACATCATGGTGGGAATAAATGGAGGAATTAAAGTCATAATACCCACAAAACAGAGAGACATAGGAAGTCTATTAGTTACTTTTCTATTGCTGTGATAATTGAGCCCAGCACCTGGGATCTCATGCCTTTGATCCCAGTACATGTGAGGTTTATGCCTTTAATCCCAGCACAAGGGAGGTGGAGACAGGATCACACCCATTCAGTCTGAGGATCTGTAGAGACAGGATCTCCCCCTTCAGTTTAAGGATTCATAGAGGTAAGAAGTCTCCGGTGACTGGCTGCTCTGCTTCTCTGGTCTTTCAGCTTTCACCCTCTATATCTGGCTCTGTTTTTATTGTTAAGACTAATTAGATTCATGCTTCAAACCACGAAAAGCAACTTGGAGAGGAGAGGGTTTCTTTGGCTTACATATCCCAGTCACAGTCCAGAACTTGAAGGCAAGAAGCAGGAACTTGAAGGAGAAGCTAGCCATGCTGCGTATTGACTTACTCCTCCATGGCTTTCTCAGCCTGCTTTCATGCATACCCCAGGACCACCTGCCCAGGGATGGCACTGTTCACAGTAGGCCGGACACTTCCACATCAATCATCCATCAAGAAAATGTCCCACAGGACTGCCTTCAAACCAATCTGATGGAGGCGTTTTCTCAATTGAGGTTCTCTCCTCTCTGATGACTCTAGCTTGTGTCAAGTTGACAAAACCTAGGCAGCATAGGAAGGGACCAGAGTCTCAATGACCTTTCAAGGACACATCCCAAGTGATCTCCCACTTCTTAAAATTCCTACCATTTCCCAGTAACAGAACAGAGGCTGAGGACCAAGCCTCTAACACATGAGCCTGGAGCAGATATTCTACACCAGTGTAGCATGAGTGTTTTTGTTTCGTTTTTGTTTTTATTTTTTTGGTTTTTTGAGACCGGGTTTCTCTGTAGCTTTGAATCCTGTCCTGGAACTATTATGCCCACATCCGCGAAATCCCCTCAAGGCCAACAAGGAAACTGAGTCCCAAACATAAAAGCAAAGAGCCTTTATTTTAATCAAGTTTGCAAACTCAGTCTCTCTGCATGTCCAATGTATTGGAATAACCGGAAGGCTCCGAGCTCAATTAGAATTGGGTTTTTATAGTAGTAAAGGTGGGGGTGAGGGGTCTCTGAGGTTCAGGACCCCTGATTGGCTGACATTTGTCTAGGGTATCCTGGTGAATGAGCGCTGGCAGGTATTTCTATCTACAGCGCTTGGAATGCCAGGCATTTCCTTTGAATGGTCTGCTCTTGGGTGGGGGTCGGGTAATCTCAGTTTGTAATCCTTTCCTGCTACCAGGTATTGCTTCAGGGTAAACTCCTGAGACTCGGGCCTCTTATTAAATTTATCAAGGGCCGAGTTCTACTCTGGCGGATTATAATGGTTGGAAATAAAGAATTTCCTTTGCGTGACCTGTCCATACTTTATCATGGCTGGCCCCTACAGGAACTAGCTCTTGTGGAATAGGCTGGCCCTGAACTCACAGAGATTCGCCTGCCTCTGCCTCCCGAGTGCTGGGATTAAAGGCATGCACCACCACCACCTGGCTGCATGATTGTTAAAGATGCAGAACCCGACATGCAGCTGTGAAGTGGTAGAGTACCGGTTTCTACCCAGTTCAGGCTGACTGCAAAACCATGCCCAAACCCATTGTCACGGGGACTTGAACTTTCTGACTCTTTTCCCATTCTTACATTCCCTTGGTTCACTGAAAAACATTTTGGCATCTAGTAGTAATTTCTTAAACCAACAAAACAGCATAATGAACTTTAAAGTAAGTTCTAAAACTCATGAATGTTTAAATATGGAGGAGCTCATATTTAAGTAGAAGAGGTAAAAGACAGGGAACCTTGAAGAATGTTTTAAAAGGACATTGGGAGAATTTTCAAAACCTCTGAGACCAACAAAAGGTTCTTCTGCTCTCGCTTTAAATGTTATTGTGGAAAATATATAAAATGCACTGGCAAAACCTAAAAAGTGTCAGTAGCTGGTACCCTTTCCAGTGCTCAGCCATGTCCAGTTTTCTATAATGTGTATACGTTTCTCTTCCCTTGTTACCATCAAAACTATTTCCTATTTGTTAACTATTATCACACTCATTCTGGTCATTTGTGAAACAGTAACTAGAAAAGAAAGAAAATAATTCTGTGATAACAGGGTAAGAATCAGAAGGCAGGAATAATTAAAGAGGAGGGATGAGGGGACATTAGTGAGAAAGCTTTTTGCCAAGACGGAAAGATTGAAATGAAAAAGCAAAAGCTAGAAACAAGGGGATGTCCTTCAGAAAGAAGAAAGGACATGAAGACAAAGGAACTGGAAGTCTAGCTGCTCTCTGAAGCAAGAGGAGATGCCGAGAAGAAGTCAAAGTCCCAGCCAAAAGAGGGAGGGCATTTGGGGGTGAACATTAGTATGGTCCATCAGTCATCACTTGGGAAGCATCCTCTAGTTTGGGCCTGTGAGTGTGTGAACCTCAGCTTATAAATTCAAAGAGGGATACCCAAGCATCATTCTATTGATGGTTTGATGTTGCTTTTGCTTCAAGTCAGTATCAAGTGTTATGCCAATGCTAAGTGGATGTTGACGCAAAGAGGTCAGAAATTAAAAATTCAACAAAAGAAATTTGAGTAGTATCTTGGGAAAAGAAAAGCACTATATATAATTTAAGAGACTGAAAATGATTATTAAAAGGAACTTATAAGAAACTTTATCATTAATGGCATTTATTAAAATTTTCACCACATTGTTGTATCATTTTTGTCTTTCCAGGAGTCTTGCAAACAACAATCTCCAGACACTCCCAAAAGATATTTTCAAAGGCCTGGATTCTTTAACAAATGTGTAAGAGGACCTAAGAAATCACTGATTAACTAATTTAAAATAATTAGTTAAACCTGATATTAATGATTAGTATTTTTAATTGGATTTAAAATGAGAATGCTTTAATTGACTTCACTCTTGAATCTACGTAGATTAAATGTAAGAATTCTTTATGATTTAGCATGGGAAATCCTAAATACTCAAGTACTCAGGCATTACTTTGAAAAAGTGTGCGCAGGTCGGTAAAGAGTGATTATAAGGCTACTGGGGAAACCGGGAAAGTAGAGACCTCCACAAAAATTTCAAGATCTCTTTTTTCTCATGAGGTCCAGGAAGTAGGGCTAAGAAGAAAAAACATAAAGGAGTCTGGGAAACTGACAGAATAAGATGAAAGGTTACACCCATGGGTTGGTCAGGCAACAGAAATGGAGCAGGAAGTGGGGGAAGGGAGGAGAGTTTGCCTTTTCTCTCATTAGCCTGAACAACTCTAGGCTTAATCCCCAGGAATTTGGCTTAAGCCCCAGGAAGGGAATGAACTTAATTATTTTTGACCCCTTTTCAAACAAAAGAGCTTTCAAACTTTGACTTTTAAGCTTCAGAGTGAAAGATCTTGCAAGGAATTTGTATATTCTTTGTGGTAAGCAAAGAAAGTTCTATATACCCAATCTTCCTCAAAGAAATTTAGTCTCCTTAAATCTCCTCCAGAACATTAGCAGGGCATTTACATTGCCCTAAAGCAGAATATAGGAACAAATGCAAAGATGTATGAGAACATTTTTTTATACTTACTTTGTTATTGAATATATAGAAAGGAAATTAAATAAATATAAATGTATTATGAAACTTAAATAACTTTTTCAGATTTTGACGGAACCAATAGAGAAAGTAAAAATAATAACACAGAGAGAGGATATATATCTATACTAATATCTCCAAAACAGCTTTCTCTAATAACAACAAAACAAAAAATCAGAGTTAAGAATTTCCTCCTAAGCCCAGAATCTAACTTCATATCAAGAAGCTAATGAAATCGTCTTTGTCCTTTGCAGTTGTCCCCAATGCCTACTTTCCTCTATCATGCCTACTTTCCCAGTTCCTGGAAACTGATTTCTTTCCAAGCGAGGGCCCGAATCAAGAACCTGCCTTGAGAGCCCGACAAATTTCTTATCTGCTCTGGCTTACAATAGCCCAGAAGGGCTGGCACTCTTGGGATGAGGTCACTTCTGGGAATGTTTTGAAAGTTAGATGATGCCCATGGCTTACTTAGTTCATGGTGGGCCTCTATCTCATGCTGTGCCAATGTAACACTTAAAATTTGGCTCAGTCTCCCAGGGAATCCCAGAATGAGCTTAACCCAAATCAAGGATTATTTTACAAGTACAAGGATTCATGATAGCTTCTCTTTTAGTGGATTTCTTGTTGATTTTTTTAAATGAGCATATTCTTTAAGACATGTTTAAACATACATGTATTTAAAATTATTTATGTGCTTTGTGAAGAATGGGCAAAGAAATGGAAGACCTGCACAGAGGCAGAGTAAATAAACAGAGAGCTTCGTGAGTCAAGGCCATGCGTGGAAATTTAAACTCTGCCATATAGTTTATTACAGGCATGGACTGCTGTAGATATTGTGTCTGCATTAGCTCTACTATGGCAAAGTCATTTCTCATTAAAGTAGAATTTGTAGACCCCAGAATAGGGTCAAGATTAACTATGTCTATGAGGAAGAAAAGCCAGTGGCTCACTGGATTTAATTTAATATCATACGGCAATCTCTATGCTTTATCCTTTAGACTCAATAACATAGCCACTTGATGCTCATAGCTATGGAGTTCCCAGAGTGTCCTGGCAGTACAAATGAGGCTCCAAGTTTTAAGTTTGACCTTTATCTATCTATTTATTTATTTTTGTCCTAGGGATTGAGCCATGACCTTTTTATAGGCTAAGCATGCACAACTACACTCAAGAGCCTTAATTTCTTTAAGATTTGAATTGACTTTTTTCCCTCATTTTAGTTATTAGAAAGTAATCACATTTGCAGCAACTTAGATATACGAATCTATTTTTGAACTATAAACTTTATGAACTCTAAATACAGATCATGTACTTCTGATAAAATTTCTGGTGAAAATTTAACATCCAAATTGAGATACAAGTAAGTATAAACTATACAGAGAACTTAAAAGATAATACCAAAAAAGAGAAAATAGAGTATTAATCTATTCACTATCTCTATAATGTTTGTATTGATTACACAGCCAGATGATGAAATTTTGAATGTGTTGGAGTAAATAAAACATTACAATTAATTATACCTGTTTCTTTTTACATTTCTTTAGGGTCCTTATAGAAAAATGCAAGTTACACATATGGCTCATACATTATCTCCCTTGAGCCCGCTCTTTTAGTTTAAGGCACCATTGCTTCCAAACTTCAATAGGTTATGAGGCTCTAGGCTGGCCTTTAAGGGTGCTCTGAGATCCCTCTCTGAGCCCGAACTGAATGGACAGTCAGTCAAGTTCAACACAGATGATAGAGCATGTACAGGCTAATGCTGAAGTTGAAGTCATGCGTGCGTCATGACAGGACCCATGTACTGCAAATGCAGCCGAGGTTTCTCTTTCAGGGACCTGAGAGGGAACTCATTTAATTGTGACTGTAAATTGAAGTGGCTGGTCGAATGGCTTGGCCACACCAATGCGACGGTGGAAGACATCTTCTGCGAAGGCCCCCCGGAATATAAGAAACGCAAAATCAATAGCCTCTCCCCCAAGGATTTTGATTGTATCATTACAGGTAATATATTGAAACCCATTTTACAGCAGAAGATTGTTTAAAGGGCTACATTTTTTGCAAGTATAAAAATTGATTTTTTAAAATATGTTAAGAACCATCTGAGAAATTTAATGTGTGAAACAATATGAGCCTTTAAAACTTTACATGCTTTTAAACAGCAAAATTGCCATTTTACCATTTCTCTGAAATAAATGCATTTCTTGTGAGTATTTGGGATCTAGCCAAGGAGCGAGGCACTAGCATTAGCTCACATTTGTTTATCCTCCTTTCCTATTTTGCAGAATTTGCAAAATCCCAAGATCTACCTTATCAGTCACTGTCCATAGACACTTTCTCCTACATGAATGATGAGTATGTGGTCATTGCTCAGCCTTTTACTGGAAAATGCATCTTCCTGGAATGGGACCATGTGGAGAAGACCTTCCGGAACTATGACAACATTACAGGTATGACGAGCCTAACAATATCGAGTAGAGCATTAAACTGCCTTGGCCAAGGCAACAGAAACAGAGGAGTTTATGAAGAAATGCTTTGACTAGTCTTAGTGGCATTAACCCCAACTTTTTTACTGATTTGAGATTGCTTGCTAAACTGTAGCTAATCCTTCATTCCTTTACTTGTAAATAAGAACAGTACCTTCATCAAGGGTTGTTAGTAATGAAATGTTATCATGTATTTAAGAAACTTAGTACACTACAGAGCATACTAAATGTATTCCAAAGGGGGATTCTTCTTCAGAGTAAAAGCTCTGAATCACAATGATGAATTCTAGTCTAGGTTCTGCCACCATTTAGCGAGACAAGGCCATCGCCTTCACTGCATTCTCATTGTTCCTGACTTTAAAACAAGAAGATAAAATAAACTGGGCCTGGTGGTGCTCATCTGGGATCCCCGCACTTGGAAACTAAGGCAGGGGGACCAGGAGACTGAGCCCAGCTACATAGGAAGATCCTGTCCCAAAATATACAAATAAACAAAATGCCACAAACCAAAGGCGGTAAATGGATGGGGAGAAGGCTCTCTGTGTGCTGCACAGGCATGGAGAGCTGAGTTTGGGTCCCTAGCACCCTGATAGAAAACCTGAGATAGTGGCAAGTATCTGTCTGTAACTTCAGCACTCGAGAGCTCAGACAGATAGAGCCTAGGGGCTCACTAGCTAACCAGTCTGGCCAAATCAGAGAGCTCCAGGTGCAGTGAGAGACCCTGTCTCAAATCAGTGGAGAAGCAGTTGAGAAAGACACCAAACATCGGCCTCTGACCTCCACACATGGGTGAGTGCACTCCCAATACATATATACACAAACCACACACACACACACACACACACACACAGACACACGCACACACACACACATACACACACACACACACACACACACGGGGAGTGGGGAGAACTTTTTTAAAAAGAAAAAAAAAGTGGAATAAACAGTTTCCTGTTTCTAGCTCTAAGAAAGAGTTTGTATGGACACAATTGTGATCGGCACAAACACATAAATGAATATACACAGCTCAAAAATAGGGTTATCATAATTAAATCTGCTTGAATTCAAAGTAAGGGAATTAAATAAGAAGGCTATTTTAGATCAACTTTCAAACTATGCTGCACATTTTTAATAAAATGTTAATGTATTCCTTGAAATGAAAAAGGTTTTGTGGTCCAATAAATCTATAAGCCATATCTGCCTCTTGGAGGTTCATAATAAATATATTAGAAATTATGAGAAATCCTGCAGTGTGGAAGCCTATCGTCAATATTTTTCTTAATTTGTTTATAGAATCTATTTTTTTCTCCATGAAAAATGCTACTTGAGAGCTCTCTTAAGTTTTGTTCCCATTTCAACAGTTTTTAAAATTGTAAAATATCAATCAAAACAGTTCTGAAAGCTGTTATTTTCTAACATCTTGAACCCTGCTCCTAAGAACATCCCAACATCCTCATAAAAGATCACCATTGGCTAAGCAGGGTGACACACTCTTGCCATCATTAGCTGGGCAGGGTCTCATACTTTTGTAATCCTAGTATTTGGGAGGCTGAAGCAAGGGGCTTATGAATTTAAGGCCAGTTTGGGATATGTAGTGAAACTCTGTCTCCAGCAAATGAGGGCAGAAGGCTTACCACTAGACAAGGTACAAAGGATCATAATTATTAATTAGATTTTCTCAGTGGCCATCAAGTCAAATGTCCAAATAGATAGTCCTTGCTTGATACTGAAGTTCCCCTGGGTGAAACTATCTATCCAAACTGAGATTCTTCTAGAACCTTCTTTCTCTCCATGAAAGGTCATGCTTCTCTTTCTTCCTGGGTTTTCCAATGTGGAGCAGCTGAACTCTGTGATATCACCTGAGATTTTCTGATGCGTGCACATTCCATCAGCCAGTGTTTTTTCAGGACCTTGCTGTGTCATCAAGGCTGGCCTTGAACCCACAATCCCCTACCTCAGCCCAAGTGTTAGGATTACACATGTCATTGTGTTCAGCTTGTTTTGGTGACACTGTAGACTACAACTTGAAAGGAACGAATGACCTGCTTGCAGACTTCCAGAGGTTTTGTTTTCGATGACAGTTTAGTTTGGTCCTGCTACTGTGGTGAAATACCTTAGGTTGGGTAATTTATAAACAACAGAAATGTATTTCTTACAGATTTTGGAGTTGGAAAGTCAAACAGATTCAATGTCTTGTAAGAAATTGCCTTTTAATTCAAAGACAGCCCCTTTTCTATGGGTGCACAGAGCAAAAGGAAGGACAGAAAGGTTAAAATGATTCTCTCAAGCCCCTTTATGTGGGCTCCATTGCCGTGATTTCATCACCTCCTAGAGGTCTCAGCTCTTCAGACTGTTGCACTGAGAGTTACATTTCAACACAGATTTGGGGATTTGCACATATTCAAACCATACAGATCATAAATAACACATCATATGGTTGCTAGTCTCTCCAACATGGACAGACATGGCTGCCTGTCATAATACCTGGGATATTATTTCTGCCAGAATATATGTATATCCATAGAATCCCTCTCAATGCAAGCTCGTCAAACAGTCACTCCATCAGTCTGTATGGGCACCAAAGATGAAATCTGAAGGCCATCCCTCACACACTCTAACCCTCATTGTGCAGAAGAGAAGTTAAGTCATCCTCTGTAGGTTATGCAATCAGGTTAGCTATGAAAGACATCTTGAGTAAGGGCAGGGGAGATAGTTTAGTTGGTAACTGTTGTATGAAGGGCCAGGCTTGTTGGGGTTTCTGGCCCACCCGGTCCCACAGTCATTAGGTCCCAAGGAAATAACACAGAGTCTACATTAATGATAAACTGATTGGCCCATTAGCTCAGGCTTCTTATTAGCTATTGTAACTTATATAGCCCATTATTCTTATCTATGTCAGCCACATGGCTCGATACCTTTCTCAGCAGGGCAGGTCACATCCTGCTTCTTCAGTGGTCCAGGCAGGTCAGCTGGGAGAGCTTCCTGCTTCCCAGAATTCTCCTGGTCTAATATCCCCGCCTCTACTTCCTGTCTGGTTGACCCACCTATACATCCTGGCTAATGGCCAATCAGCATTTATTTAAATCATGATTGACAGAATACAGACAATTCTCCCACACCAGGTAACAGGTTTGTTATGGGAGTATGAGAATCTGAGTCTGATTCCCCAGACCCATAAAAACAAAACAAAACAAAACAAACCAACAAACAAACCCTGGTCATGGTGGTGTAATCCCAGCATTGCGGAGGCTGAGATAGAAGGATCCCTGTGGCTATGCGCCAGTCAACTGATGCTATTCAGGGAGCTCCAGGTCCCAGTGAGAGACCCTGCTTCCAAACCAAGATGGCAACACTTGAGGAAAGACATCTGATCTTGATTTCTGACCTCCACATGCATACACACACACACACACACACACACACACAAACACACACACACACACACACACACGAGCACCTTAAATTTATTTTCAATTATTAGAAGGACTTCTTCCCTTAATACCCTAGATCTGTAGTCAGAAAAGTCTGGGGTAGATTTGCTCTGTAGGTCTTTGGATTTCCAAATGCTGAACTCCTTCTATGAGTTAAGACTGTATTTCTAAATGTCACTTAACAGACACCAACGTAGCCCACTGACAGTCATATTTTTATCTGACGTTTTCCCTAAATAACTTTAAAGAGCATCTACCCATGACAGTGCCTGCTCCTCTTTCACTTTTTGCAGAGGTTCCTCTGCCTTTTTATTTTCTCCTATAGTCAGTGTCCTAAAGTTCCAGGTCAGCCTGGTCTACACAGTAAAGATTTCCCGGTCAACCAGGGCTACAGAGACCTTGTCTAAATAAATAAATAATCCAAAGACTCAGATAGGCCCATATTTCAATCCCAGCTCTGTCTTTTGGTATCAGATAATCCCTTTGAGTCTAGAAGAGTTTGCTTATCTAAAAAAGAAAGATGAGCAGGCATGGTGGTGAACACCTTTAGTCTTAACATTTAGGAGGTGGAAGTAGGAGATGCATGAGTTTGGGTTTGAGGCCGTCCTGGATATAATATAGCAAAACACTGTCTCAAAAACAAAACAAAACAAAAAAACAGATACAGGAGATCTTGTGTATGTCCTCTTCTCAGGGGAATCTATATATGTTTTTCTTAGGGTTCACCTTGTTTCTTAGCTTCTCTAGGGTCATGGACTATAGGCTTATTATCCTTTGCTTTACAGCTAGTATCCACTTATGAGTGAGGACATACCATGTTCATCTTTCTGGGTCTGGGTTACCTCACTTTTTCCAGTTCCATTCATTTGCATACAAATTTCTCAAATTTCTAGATGTCTTCTTTTTTTTAACCATAGAGTAGTACTCCGTTGTGTAAATGTACCACATTTTATTTATCCATTCTTCGATTGAGGGGCATAAAGGTTGTTTCAAGGTTTTGGGTATTACAAATAATGCTGCTATTAACATCGTTGAACAAATGTCCTTGTAGTATGATTGAGCATCCTTTGGGTATATGCCCAGGAGTGGTATTGCTGGGTCCTGAGGTAGGCTGATTCCCAATTTTCTGAGAAACTGCCATACTGATTTCCAGCATGGTTGTACAAGTTGGCGTTCCCAACCAGCAATGAAGGAGTGTTCCCCTTACTCCACATCCTTTCCAGCATAGGCTATCATTGGTGTTTTTGATCTTAACCATTCTGACTGGTGTAAGATGGTATCTCAGAGTCGTTTTGATTTGCATTTCCCTGATGGCTAAGGATTCGTACTTCTTGTACTGGTTTTTTGGAACCCATTCTCTTTGGATGAATACCTTGTTCAGTCTAGATATAGTAAGGAGGGCCTTGGTCCTTTCTCAAAGCAATGTGCCTTACCCTCTCTGAGAAGGGTCGGTGGTGGGGTAGGGGGAAGATGGAGGGGATGGGAGGAAGGGAGGGAGTGGGAACTGAGATTGATATGTAAAATGAGAAAACACAGTTTGCTTTCCTTTTTAAAAAAATAAAATAAAAAGATACACAAAACAAAGATAAGAAAGGGGAAGATAACATTTATCTCAAGGTTGTTGGAATAATTTAATGATCTGACAAAGCATTTAATAAATGTTCAGAAATGGTAGTTTCTAATTACAATTAGGGAAATCAATTCAGGTATGTCAGGCAAAACAGTACTAGCTGTAGGAAGTGAGAGGGAAGTGTTCAGAGCAGGTTGGGTGTGATGTGGCATCTCCGATGTTTATAAAAAGACCCATGGGCATTGCTGTTTGGCCCTGAAGATTGGTCCTCTCTAACAAACCAAGGGGATCTCTCCTCTTAGGCTGATTTTCGTGGAGGCTGTCTAGCCCCAGCCTGTGTGTTTACATGTTCCAAAGAGGACGGCCATACAACTAACATCTCGCTTGTCTTTCCTCAGGCACGTCCACTGTGGTGTGCAAGCCTATAGTCATTGACACTCAGCTCTATGTCATTGTGGCCCAGCTGTTTGGTGGCTCTCATATCTATAAGCGAGATGGCTTTGCAAACAAATTTATAAAAATCCAGGATATCGAAGTTCTCAAAATCCGAAAACCCAATGACATCGAAACATTCAAGATTGAAAACAACTGGTACTTTGTCGTTGCTGACAGTTCCAAAGCTGGGTTTACCACCATTTACAAATGGAATGGAAACGGATTCTACTCCCACCAATCCTTACATGCCTGGTACAGGGATACCGATGTGGAATACCTAGAAATAGCCAGACCACCACTGACCCTCAGAATACCTCACTTAATTCTGTCTAGTAGTTCCCAGCGCCCTGTCATTTACCAATGGAGCAAAGCAACACAGTTATTCACTAACCAAACTGATATTCCCAACATGGAGGATGTGTACGCAGTGAAGCACTTTTCTGTAAAAGGTGAAGTGTACATCTGCTTGACCAGATTCATCGGTGACTCCAAAGTCATGAAATGGGGTGGCTCCTCTTTCCAGGACATTCAGAGGATGCCATCACGGGGCTCCATGGTGTTCCAGCCCCTGCAGATAAATAATTACCAATATGCAATCCTTGGAAGTGATTACTCCTTTACGCAAGTGTATAACTGGGACGCAGAGAAAGCCAAATTTGTGAAGTTTCAGGAATTAAATGTTCAGGCCCCCAGATCGTTCACACACGTGTCCATCAATAAGCGTAATTTCCTTTTTGCTTCCAGTTTTAAGGGAAACACACAGATTTACAAACATGTCATAGTTGACTTAAGCGCATGAGACACCAAACTCCATGGCTGCCATCGGAAACTTTCTACAGTATGTGACCTGGATGAACTCAATGCATGATGACTCTTCTTACCACGCTAGCAGATGAATGCCTTTCAACATTGAGGCGGCTGAAGCCAATACCACCCAGTATCACCGTCCTTAACTGTCCAATCCAGTGGTGTGGGAAGTTACCTTTTATAAGACAAAGTTTCCTTATGTAACTGTTCTTTGCAGTGAAGAAGTGTAAATAAGCGTTTAATGGTATCTGTTACTCCGAAAAAGAAATATTCATATGTACTTTTCCATTTATTTATTCACGTGTTCAGAAACAACTGCCAAATAAAATGTTTACATTTTCTTTCATATCCCAAAGGTAATTATTTACAAGAGCTGTTTGATTCTTGTTGATTGTATGTTGAGGAAATAGTTTTATATAATAGGATTATATTTGGATCAAGGATTTATGGTATGAATATTGAGTAAAGTTAAAAAAAATGAAAATGATTTCCCATAATTTATAAACATGTTTATCCTGTTTCTATTAGTTTTTGAACTGAGGGTTTTGAACACTCAGAAGTCACGACTTTTAGGGACACTTTGAGATGAGAGAGTTAACACGTTTAAATGGGAGGAAGGGAGTTTACCTGCTGTGTTCAGACTAGTCTGTAATGCAGAGGAGGGCCATCCTGGACCATCTGATGGCCCTGGCTGAAAGTGCCACTCAGCCGTCTTATAGAAGAAACTTCAGATTTAGGACTGAATAGCCCCTGATCCAGGACTTTCTAGATATCTAACTCTAGCGTCACCTGACAGCTGCTAGGTTGTAGCTTTCCATACAGCACTTGCCTCCCACGTGCTGGCTCCAGAGGCCTCTCCCCCTCTATGATGAAAAACTTTTTGCTTCTAGACACTGGATTTGCTGTAACTGGCCTGCCACACAGTGCCTACAAGGCTCATGTTTGATTGTCTAGGTTTCTGCTTCTGGATCGCTTGAGTCATTAGTACCTTGCACACTGCCTGTTGTGTACATGCTAGGTTCTCAAAAAACCGTTTCTTACAGACCAGGTATTCAGTTTCATGGAAAAGTACTTGTGTGGCATCATGTGTCAGGCTCTGGGTTCAGTCCCCAGCACCAAACAAAAGTAGTTTTGAAAACACTTGTGGCTCCTTCTCTTATAAGGAGCTCCATCAGCCCCTCTGACCCACCTGGTACTTTCCGAGTACTTGTTGAGAGTTTAGTGTGGTTGTGGGAAACGGATACAGGACTAGGGTGTGATGCTTGTCCGGTGTAGTCTTGGAAAAAGAATGGAAGTGATCAAAAAGTACAGAAGGACCTATAGATCAAGCAGTGAGTGTGCAGATTCATCGGAACAGTCCAGACTTGGCATGTCATCCGAACAGTCAGTGTGACTTTGTGGAAGCTATGCTCCCTCTTTGACTTAAGGGAAGACAGAATTTCCGAAGGAGATTGTGTGGGGAAGACATTGCTGGCACAAACTAGTTGTGTGCTTATGACTTAGCTTATGTTCCCCACTGGGTGGAGGTGGGCAGACGACAGCTCCCCAGGACCAAAATAAGTCTGGTAGACTGAGGCATAAGGGGCCTCCATACTAATGACACAGTCTCCAAAGAGCAATACCCTAGGTCGTTGTGCATAAGGACAAGAATATATTACCTATATAGGAAAGATATTAGATCTGGCTTCGGGGTTATAGAGGAGAAAATAGCTTAACTACTCCTGATCCTGCACCTGGGAGAACTGACTGTGGAACACCTCTTCCTCTGTTCTGACAAGCAGCATCATATGCTTCTAAGAATTCCTGCTTTGTACAGTCCGGGTGGAAGTCCAGCTCTGCCATGCATAAGATTTGCAACAGGCAAGGAATTTAACCCATCTGAGTCCACTTCTTCATTGTAAAGATGGGCAATAATCCCTACTTCTAAGGAGAAGTGAGTTAAATGAGAAAACACTTGAGCAGTAGACGGCATTTCCCAAATATAGCATCTACCACCCACCCCATGCTCTGTGAGACCCTGTCCCAAATTCATTAAGAGGTAACATTTAACTGACCTGTCCTTTGTCTGAATGGTTGGTGACTTGCTTGTAATTCATTGATTATGGTGAAAATAATATAGGTTGGCTTCCATGCTAGGTCATAAAAACCATGAACTCTTTCTTGCCTTGTAAATTGGGACACTTGCCTGCAGAGCCCCGAACCACTGCATAAGAAGTCTTACTAACCAGAGGCCATTGTTCTGTGTTGGAAACCAAACCCCATGGAGCAATCACCTCCTGGTGCTTTGGTCAACAGGCCCAGCTGGTGTCACAGCCAACAGCCATCATCAAGCACCAGTCCTGCGAAGCCTACAACTCCAGATCCTGCTATCAAGTCACTACACGACACCAGGCCTTCCCAGCAGAAGGGCAGCCATTAGAGAGCAGCAAACCATCCACAATATCCCTGTCCAAATTCATGACCCAGACTCTATGAGCATAATAAAGTGGTTGTTTTAAATGGATATGTTTGGGGTGATTTGTTGTATAACGGCCGCCGTCAGAGGGCACATGAAACACTTGGAGCAGAACGGCCTATGTAATCACACTCTACACTGTAGTTACCTGGTAGGTTCTTGCTCGTAGCACATTGCACGCTTTTGGATCCCACTCTACCTCTCAAAGGTTAGCTACTTTTATCAACACCATACCGGTATTCTCACCTTGTTCTGAACATTGCTCTAGGATGCAAAGACTGCCTCCACAGTCTGCTGACCACTAGTAATTTACCTTAAAGCCTGAAACATGGAGCTGGGAGGTGAGCTGGTCAAATTCAGACTTCCAGCCAGGCCTAGCTACTTCCTGTCGCAAGGTGTCAGCAATTCACTCTCCAGCCTAAATATGGGACTATTGATAGAAAAGAATGGGGAGACAGAGAAAATAAAATTAAGACCCTACTGAGGTCTTTCATAGGCATAGGCCAGCCTTTTCCATGCTCTGTGTCTACAATATCCTATACAAGCCCCTCTGGTCACAGATGGCAGGACCTGGGTGCACTCCCTGTCCAGGTGTGCAGCCATACACCTTTTGGACATTTTGAAACCAGGACAATAGAGACTAGGACTTTTAACACAGGCACCAAATATGCAAGGTGATAATCTTAAATCAGAGTTTCTAGAAACAGAATGGCTTTCCAAGAGGGAGAGAGGAGCAATATAGAAAAGCAGAGGATGTTGGGCAAAGATAGATGTCTGACATCAGCATCATCCCAATGGGGACTCATTCCATGGGGACTCAAGAGCATGAATTGTACCACTAGCCCAAGACTACAGAGTATCACTTCACAGCAACTTTAGAAGAGGTTTCATTCAACTAAGGATAGTCCTTTAGAGAATGGTACCCATGAACTGTCACTGATCATTGACCCCAGTATCTATGGAATGTGTGGGTGAACTGGGAATGTGAGTCTGGGTGGGGCACCGGAAGCTTATGCCAAGTAAACAGAACTTTCTTGTCCCAACCGCTGGGTCCCAAATAACCACCTCAGAGGCAAAATGTGAATTATAAATGCTCAGCCAATAGCTCAGGCTTATTACTAGCTAACTCTTACATTTACATTAACCCATTTCTATTAATCTATATATTGCCATGTGGTTCATGGATTGTTACCTCATTTCTACATGTCCTGCTTCCTTGTGACTGGTCAGTTAGTGTTTTATTAAACCAATTCAAGTGACAAATCTTCTCAATGTACAAGAGGATTGTTCTATAGCAATGCTACAGTGACCAAGGGGTTGAAGGCACCATTTCTGAACAGATGTGGTTGCCTATGCACCTGGATGCTGGTCAGAACACTAAGAAGAGAAGCAGAGGTGAAAAGCCGCACAGAGTTTGGGAAAGAGCCAGAGAAAGCAAAGGAGGAAAACAAAGGGTGAGAAAAGGGAAAGGAAGGGAGATCACAAAGAGAGTCAGACAGGGAGGGACAGTGACAGAGAGATGAGGAGGTGTGGTGTATCAGGGTAGGTTCCCTGACAAAAAAAAACTGTGTAAGACCATTGCAGGAGCATTTGTTGGGGTGTATTCATGAAGTCAACATCTGGGAAGGAGGGAATGGAAGCAGGATTAGGCAGAGGGACAGGATGTCAGTGAAAGCTTCTGATGACTCTGTGTTGAGCTCTGGGACTGAGATGTCTCTTCTCAGTGGTTCCACACTGGAGCAAGGGAGTTGATTTTATAGATACATAATCCCCTCAGATATGGAAGATAACTATTCCTGGAAGGAAGCATGAGCTCAGGCAAGGCCGTTGCTTAGCCAAAGCCATCTGCAAAGGCACCAACCAGCAGAGTCCATCTTCTCACTGCACTCCTTAAAGCTACAAGGATAAGTTCTACATTCCTGAGTGGGCATTTTGGCAGCTCAGTATGTCCAGCCTCGGGGGAAGAGGGAGAAGGAAGGCAGCTAGTGTGTATTTGTTTTCTTTACCTCAAGAGATCTGGTTTTGTTTTCTGATCCCATTTATCTGAGACATTTCTGTAATTATCCAGTTCCCCTGAACACACACAAACATGAGCGTACACACACACACACACACACACACACACACACACACACACACACACACGTACGCACTTTTTATTTGGATCAGTTTGAGAGATTTCTATAGTGTTATCAATTATCCCCAACTAAGGAGGTGCAGATGAAACTTGCTGTGGTGGAGATGTAATGGCAAGTACTAGATAGTTCAATCTCTCTGCAGTTCAAACACATCATTTCTGTTACTCTGTCATCAAGTTCACTGACTCCTCTTGTGAAATTAATTTAAAAATTATTATTTCATCCAGAACAGGACTTTTCAGCTTTTAAAACAAAATTTCAATGTATCAAAATGTTTTGGGCCGTGGAAATTAAAAGATTTCTTAGTGTCTTTTGGATCCATAAATCTCTAATTACACTGTTAATAATTTTTGCAATTAGAATTAATCTAAATTGCTGGGGAAATGATCATATGCTCAGCTATTGTAACAATGCCTCAGGCTTTGTTAGCTCACCTCACATCGACTCTAAACCCTTCTTGTCTGCGTTGGGCTACGAGTTCAGCGATAGTAACACTGAACCAGCTAATTACAGCTCAACTCAATCAGCTCAGCTGCTGCTGTAGCATGTCAAGCCTAATGGGTATAATGAAGGCGTTTTAATATGATTGGTGCCTATGACATCCGGCCTTTTAGAGATGCCACGTTTTGACGTTTTAAAATGACCCTTCCCCTCCTACTCCAATATTCTCCGTGTTACACACTTCTAGTTCCTGTAACTACTTTCCAGTCCCCAGTCACCGAAGCGCTGCATGATTCTATGCCCACACTACTCAGCCACCTAGGACACTCTGTCCCCAACTTTCCTACATTTTGGAATCTCTGTCCCTATCTAACCCATTACTGTTACATGTGATTTCTCCTCTTCTAGCTTTGCCAGCCCATTGCTTTTACTACGAACAATGGTCGTAATTCAGTCGGCCTTGCATGTGGTTACTTGTTGATATAGCCATCTTTCCTAGCAGACTTTACATCCCTGAGGGTCAAGACTATATCTTAGGCTCCTGTAACTCTTCCTTCTTATCTACCTGAAGCTTGAGCTCCTAAAACAGTGCTACCTAGTAGAGAGCCCATAAAATGGGCAGAAATCAAATAACTGGAGCCCAGTTGCCTAGGCACTCCATGTGTAAGGAGCAGCCTCTTACTTGATAGCTAGTTCTCAGCTCCACAGAGAATCCTGCCCACTGATTAACTACAACCAAAGGGACGGGAAAGTCAACAGCAGTGTTTCCTAAACATCTATATCCTTTGGCATGATAACCCCAGAGAGAAATGCAGATCCACAGCCAGCTAGTGAGAGGTACCCAGGGAGCTTCCTCCCAAGCTGAGGATCTAAATGTCAATCTCAGCAAAACTGTGTCTCAGGCACTGGGATCCTTTATCCTTCATTCCCTTTACCCTGTATATTTGTGTATACTTAACAGTTATACATAAAATAGCATAAGATGCATCCTTTAATATTTTAGATCTAACAGGTGATGCTTACTGGGTACTGACTATGAGCCAGATACTATATTAAGTGCCTTTTCTGCATCATCATCCCTTCCTCTGTAATTCTAAGATTATAGCATTGTTTCATAGATGGGAAAGCATTTAGAAGGGCTTGATGAGTTGCTCATGGTCATTTAGCTGGTTAAGAAACCAAGAAAGATTCACTTGGATGGTACCTATCATTGGTAACATTCCAGGAATTGCCCAAGGACAAAACTTAAATTAAAAATTCAGGACTCAGTAAACTGCCAGAGACTCAATCACAGATTCCAGAACCTGTCTGCAGTAGCACATTGCTAAGTTTTATACTTATGGATACAACAAGTTCAATTTTATTGAGGATGTTTATTAAACACCTACTATGTGCAGCATACCATGGCAAATGAACAAAGAAAACAAACTATCCTTAAAGGATTTACTAACCTTGTTTATAAAGCTTATTTATAAAAGCCAACATGTAAATCATGGGCAAATAGGGCAGAAATAAGTCCTTTAAGAGTCTGACATCAATAGTACCCATGTCCTCCAGGTCTTTGATGTATAGGCCAATCCTGTTGCTACCCCCAATATTCCTCTTTCTGGATCAATAGACATAGCGGTGATGTATGTTTTACAATTACACAAACCTGGGTTTGTAACTCAGTGTGACTTTTTCTAGTTTTATGATCATAGACAAGTTAATTAGTGTTCCATAAAATATGAATAATGCTAATTATAGGGAAGGTTGGCAGATTAAATTTAAGCTTCTGATTGATCCTACTAGATGGCCACATTTTTAAAAAAATGTGTCTATTTATTTTAATTTTCTTTTTAGATTTTACTTATCTTGTATGTGATGTATTTGTGGAGGTCAGGAACAGCCTGTAGGATTCAGACTCCTTTTGCCATGTGGGTTCTAAAGATCAAACTCAGATCATCAGGTTTGGCAGCAGGCACCTTTACCCACTGAACCATCTCCCTGTCTCTTATTTATTTATTTATTTTGAGTGTGTGTATGTGTGGTGTGTGAGAGTGCCACAGCACATGTGTGGAGGCCAGAGGAACAATGAGTCGATTTTCTTCCACCCAGGGTCCCAGGAATCAAACTCAAGGCGTCAGGCTTTGCCCAACAAGCACTTTAGCGCCCCCCCCCGCCCCGCCCCCCGCCGAGCCTTCTTCTGGGCTGACATGGCATCCTTAATAGCTCCATATTCCATGCAGCTTGCCGTTCTGATTGGGACATGGATTAGACCATTCCAATTTGTCCTCAAGTTCGGTACTGGGTAACTGATACCCTGCTGTATAGGAGGAGCTATAGCCAAGAGGGTAAGTGGAAGGCTCCTATATGCGGTCTCATCCGTCTCTGTGACCAATGATGATGTGCATTGGCTTCTAGGAGAGGAGATGAAGCAAAAACCCAGGAGGTTCTGCCATTACAGTCCATCAGATTTAGTGAGTGGAGAGGTCAGATATCCAGGGTGAAGCCCCAGTGGCATTCTTGTGTTCCAACACAGACAACAGCAGTATAGCAGGCCTTCTTGGACTGCCAGTCCCCAAATCATGACACAGAGACTTATTTATTATTAACTATGAATGTTTGGCCTTAGCTTAGGCTTGTTTCTAGCTAGCTTTTTAAAACTTAAATTAGCCAATTTCTATTAATCTATGGGCTTTTCCAAGGCTCATTTACCTTACCTACATATTTTCCATCCTGCTTTTCTGCCTCCTCCGTGTCTGTCTGTCTGGCCCCTGGCTGACTGGCTGACTAGTTGCCTCTACTTTTCTCTCTAACCATCAGCCCTACCTATTCCTCCTCTGTCTAGCTCCTGGCTGTTCAGCTTTTTATTAGACCGATCAGGTGCCTTAAGCAGACCAGGTGAAACAGCAACACATTTTCATTAAACAAGTGCAGCGTAAACAAAAGCAACACGCCTTTACATATTTAAACAGTGCAGCGTAATAAATGCAGCACATCTTTGCAGAGTTAAACAATTGTTCTGTAACACATCTTAATATAGTTTAACAAATATTCTATCCCACAGCACAGCAGGACTTCGATTTTCATGGAAGGACTTTGGCCTCTGGGAAATTACTTCTATTTTAATAAAACTTGCTTTTGTTTCAATGTGGCCAATAGTGTATGAGTGAAGGGAACACTCTGTGAAAAATAGCTCTTCAAACTTCTGTCTCCCATTTGTGCCAATAAAAGCCAAACATGTCTGAATGACAGAAAGAAGCAATATACCACAGTCGCTGTAAGCAATTCTATTCGGGAGTGATGTGTGCCTTTACTCTTTAAGAAGGTGTGCTGTGATTTGTATGTAAAACAGGACAGAACTGAACTCAGGAGAAGTTTCTTGCATTCTAGCTGTATCACTATGGCTGAATTTCCTAAATGAGCTTATGTTAGTCTTAAGCAGAAACATCCGGTGAGGGTGAGCAGACTCCCACTTCCTGGTCTCAAATGGCAATCACATGCTCAGTAGATATATTAAAATTATCTGGATTTTTCCAAATGCACATGAACATGTCTCTACCACAGATATGGATCACTGTGGTATCAAGGGAGTTAAGTGTTCTGTTTGCTACATTACAGAAACTTAACTGAGCTCATTAAAATATGACATGCACTATCTCAGGGTTATTATGGCTGTGAAGCGACATCATGACCAAGGTAACTTATAGAAGAAACAGTTTGTTGGGGGCTTACAGTTTCAAAAGTGTTTTCATGACCATCTGATTGGGGACATGGCAATAGGCAGGCAGTCATGGTTCTGGAAAAGTAGCTGTGACCTTACATCTTGAAACAGTAACCATGAGGCAGAAAGAGACAGAGCTAACTGGAAATGCCCTGGACTTTTGAAACCTTAAAGCCTATTACCAGTACCATACCTCTTCCAGCAACGCCACACCTCCTAAACCTTCCCAAACTGTTCTACCAACTGGGGACTAAACATTCAAACCTGTAAGCCTATGGGGTTATTCGCATTCAAGCTAGATATTCTCATGTATCTAGCTTCAGAAATGCCTGAATCATATAACCAGATATTTCCATTAACTCTGCCATTCCTTGCCCCTTGGGTTTGTTTGTTTCTGTGTTAGTATCTTCCTAAGTCTTCTTTCTTCTATGGAGGGGTGGCATTCACAAGCAACTTCAGTCACTGGTCCTGCCAGCTTAACCATGCCCAGCAGAAAGCCTGGGGACCACTTTTTCTCTGTAGTTCTAGCAAAATCTAAGGGCTGATACTCATTGGTCTATGCTAGATCTGAAAGTCATTGTGGCTAAAGGGTTGAATGATCTTGTTGTGGAATATTTGTTTACATCGCAAAGATGTGTCTCTGCCTAAGGTGCCTTCTGATTGGTTTAACAAAGAGCTAAATGGCCAATAGCTAGGCAAGAGAGACTAGGTGGCACTTCCTGGACAGAGAGAAACTGGGAGGAGGAATCTAGGCATGTGACTTTGCCAGCCCACATGGAGCAAGACAGATATGCTGTATTAAGAAGCGGTAACCAGCTGGGCGGTGGTAGCACACACCTTTAATCCCAGGACTCAGGAGGCAGAAGCAGGTGGATCTGTGAGTTCGAGGCCAGCCTGGTCTACAAGAGCTAGTTCCAGGAGCCGGCTTCAAAGCTACAGAGAAGTACTGTCTTGAAAAATCACACACACACACACAAAAAGGAAGAGGTAACTAAGCCATGTGGCAGAACATAGATTTAAAAAATATAGGTTAATTAAGTTATAAGAGCTAGTTTGGAAAAAACCTAAATTAAAGACAAGCTTTTATAGTTAATAATAGGTCTCTGAGTTATTATTTGTGGGCTGGTGCTCCAAAATTAGTCCGACAAGAAAACTTGATATATGACCCCATTGGCCACTTTGGGTCATCCCTGGAACCTGTGGATGGGAACTGGATAGATTACAGGTGAGTTAAAAGTGATTACCAGAAGTAAAATCAAGGTGTTGTTACAAATAGAAAGGGAATGCTGGGACAAGCAATACCAGATGATATCACTGGGAGGTCTGATCTCAACTTCCAGAGCTGGAAGCCCAGGCTAAGCCACACCTTTCCTTGTATCTAAAATCTCTTTGCTCCAGGTTTTGAAGCCCGTGTTTAACTGGCCATCCAGCCCTGGGAGAGGAGCCAGTGTTCCTATATCATGTTCTGTTTTTCTGCAAGCTGAGCTCCTATTTCAGATGACCCTTTCCATGGCAAGGACAGCATGGCTGCCTTCTCTCTTTATCTTGAGATTAAAACCTTCAGGGCTTCCTCATAGCCTAGACTTACTGCTTACTGGTCTAGTTTTCCTGAGGATATTGAGTCACTTTTTTCAAAGTATCTTAAGCCAAACTCAGGAGAGAAGAGTGGAACATTAATCTCTGCCTTCGGTTAATCTGGGCATCTGCAGAATCACATAAGAACATGGGCCAAAGAGATAGCTCAGCAGGTAAAGACACTTTGCTGCCAAGCCTGATGACCTGTGTTCCATCCCCAGGACTCCCATTTCCGAAGGAAAGAACTGACTCTACACACATGTACTTCCATACATACATAAATGTAATTTTTACAAAGTTCCTTAAAATAGCTCCAAAAGTTAACTAAGTGCACACACACACACACACACACACACACACACACACACGTGTGTGTGCGCACACACATATTCCCAGGGTCCAGCCTCATACACACTGGACCTGAAACTTACAGAATGAGACAGAGAATATTCATTTTTCTTTTGAAATGCCCCTGGAGGATGCTGACATTGATGGTATGGGTTTTGAAACCTTTGGAATAAAGAGTCACATCCCAGGAAACAGCAGCATGCCAACAGTACCAAGCCTAGGGTTGGTAAAGCTTCCCCAAAGCTCTGGGCACAGTGAAGCCCAAATACTATGGTTAAGTTTTTTTGGGCTTCAATTTTTTAAATAAAATATTGAAACTGGATCAGATAATTCTAAAGTACTTTCCGGTTCCAAACAAAATAAAACAAACAAACAAACAAAAACCAGTCTGTTGTGGGAGTGAAGAGGTGCTATAGAGATGAATAATTTGCATTGGTATGAATCTTGATTTATTGATAATACAAATTTTAGGTCAATTTTGTTATATGTATATTTCTGCTCTTGATTTAAACAGAAAACAGGAAATGGTGTGGGGAGTGTCCTTCCGTATATGTGTTGCTTTTACTGGTTAGTGAATAAAGAAACTGCCTTGGCCTGTTGATAGGGCAGAGTAGAACGAGGTGGGGAAAATTATACTGAATGCTGGGAGAAAGGAGGAAGAGTCAGGAGAAGCCATGTAGCCCCACCGGAGACAGATGCCAGAACTTTATCCAGTAAGCCACAACCTTGTGGTGATACACAGATTAATGAAGATGGGTTCATTTAAGATATAGTTTGCCAGAAATACGCTTAAGCTATTGGCCAAACAGTATTGTAAATAATATGGTTTCTGTGTGATTATTTCGGGGCTGAGCAGCCAGGAACTAACTAGCAGCCTCCCTGCTACAAAGAGGGGAGGATAAAAAAGCAAAAAAACAAAAAACAAAAAACAAAAACAAACAAACAAAAAAAACCGCAGAGATTTGAAAAAGCTTGACCCTATCCGACCTTCTTTAGAGTGGATGGATTCTGGGTGTCCAGCGTCTCAGTGTGGTTCTAAGACAACTGTGATGATTTTGCTGAGTCTGCAGAATAACTTGCTGAGCTGTCCAGGATGAGGCTGCAGAACACGCCTGTTTTCTGCTCACTTGGCTTTGCCTGGTTAAGGATCTGCAGGCAGCATTTGGTATGTTGGTGTTTGACAGGTGTGACATTTCACTCACCAAATGGGAAGTATTTTTAGCACAGAATCACCAAGGTTTAGAGAGAAAAAAAGACTAGTTTTTGGAATAGAGTGTGAACAAGCAGACACCCAATGTTAAAAGACCAAAGAGAAAGAGCTCTTTCACAAAACGCTCACTTTCGCCTTCATGCTCAACATGAAGCTTGAGCACCTTCTTCCATGTTTCTTAAAGGCAGTTTTCCATTAAATGCAGCAACTTCTTGCTCATGTGTATTCCTCCTGTCTTTCCACGGTCCGAGCTCCTGTGGTCAGCAGTCTGAAAATGTTGATTGAGATAAATTCTGGAGTCGGGCGGTAGTGCGCATGCCTTTAATCCTAGCACTCAGGAGGCAGAAGTAGGCAGATCTCTGTGAGTTTGAAGCCAGCCTGGTCTACAGAGTGAGTTCCAGGACAGCCAAGGCTACACAGAGAAACCTGAGAAACCCTGTCTCGAAAAACCAAAAGAAAAAGAGAGAGACAGGTGGGAGAGAGATTCTATTTTCCTCACATTTAATCATTTAATTATCACAAAAATGTTATTATTGCCCCTACTGTCTGGACAACTGAAGATTCTAGTAGACCTAAGGACACAAAGCACAGCAGAAGCCAGTGTGAAGCACAGTTCTTTCAACAGGTGACATGCCTAAAATCCCGAATACCAAAGAGAGGACTCTGCCAACCCTGTCCGTTTTCCTGGCCTTACTGGCAGCAGACAGCAGTATTGGGGACTCCCGGTGTCATAACTTACACTTCCCATGAGTCTCCCTAGAAGATACTGCAGATGTCCTCCACCAAAATGCAGGGATAAACCGAGAAAGAGAGGGACATAGGGTCAGGATTTGAAAATAGAATTCAAGGCGATGAGAAGCAAGGGTGCTATGAGGATGATGTGGCAGTTCTAAAATTTCCCTTTTAGAAGTCGCTTTATTTATTTATTCCTTCGTTTATTTATTTGTATCCATGCACATGCCACAGCCCATGTGTGGACATTAGAGGACAACTTGCAGGAACTGATTGTCACCTTCCACCACATAAGTCCCAAGATTGAATTCAGGTCGCTATGTTTGGTGGCAAGCACCTTTACTTACTGAGCCAGATCGCTGACCCCTTGCTCTAAGAGTTCTGTGAAGGTGGCAAAGGCAACAAAATGACCTCAGGATTAAGATGGTTGTGAGAGATGAGTGATATTTTGTTGCTGCTGTTGAGCTTTAGGAGGATTCAAGAATCAATAGATTCACAGAAAACTAAGCAAGTAGTAAAGTGATCGAGTTACTAAATTCATGAGAAGAAGTCATATAAGCAGGAAAAACTGAGCAGTAATTAGCAGGGACTAATATTTACATATTTGCAGTGATCTAAATACAGAATTATGTGTGTGTTCTTGTGTACCTGCAATGGTGTTCACAAGTTCACATATATGTACGTGTGCACAACTGCATGTGTTTTTGTGTGTGTGTGTGCGTGCGTGGGGGAGGTTTCTCACTGACTGACCAATGAGTCACAAGGATTCTCCTGCCTCTGCCTCTCCAGCACAGGACCCATGGGTAGGGCTGCCACAGCGGGTTTTCTCCTTTTACAGTGGTGCTGAAGGTCAAACTCAAGTCCTCATGCTTAGGCAGCAAGCACTTTACCAACTGAGCCATTGCCCCAGTCCCTCAATACAAACTTTTAATTTAACATTAACAAAACTTAAGTAGAAGCCAACATTACCCAAACATTTACTCTGAGCCAATGCAACGGCTCCTATAGTTTAACCCATTCAGTTATTTCATTCACCTATGTGCACTTTTGTCAACATCCTGTTAAGCTGGACAGCGTGCATGCATTTCCTGAGGTCACAAAGCTGGACCGCAAATTTAAGCAGCCTGTACTCAGAAGACCTGCTGTTCTTTCTATTGTGCAATTTCACACCGTCCTCTGGGGTGGGAGGAAAAAATGGGGCTGGTGCTGGCAGATAGTGCTGAGAAAGCTAAATCTTTACCTACTCTAATAATAAATAAACAGATGCATATCTGGAGCAGATAATGCAAGGAATTCTAGCCCATGGGCACTACTTCATTTAGAAAACAGAAGTAGGTATCATTAGAAACAGATAAAACAGCTGAAAGTGTCTGTTTCTGGAGAAGGAGACTAGAGAGGGAAAGGGGACACTTGGTATTACTGGAACTGCTTTGTTTATTTATTTATTTATTTATTTTTTGAAACAGAGTTTCTCTCTCTGGTTGTTCTAGAACTCACTCTGTAGACCAGGCTGGCTTCAAACTCACAGAGAACCTCCTTCTTGTTGCAAATTAGGTCTGTACGATAAATAACCAGGCCAGCTCAAGAATAACAATTATATTTCAATGGTTATAAGGGGAAACTCACGCTACAAGACTGGGAGGTCTGACTTCCTATCTGTCCAGTGGGAGCCACGCAGAGAGAGAGAGTGCACCTGGCCCGTCCCAGTTTTCTTCCTGGGTTCCAGGTAGCCACGTCTTAACTAGGCATAATTAGTTAACAGAGCTTCCCCATCATCTTCTTCTGTCTCCCAAGTGCTGGGATTAAAGATGTGTGCCACCAGTGCCCAGATCAGGGGTCTATTATCTCCTCTCATCATGTAGATCCTTAGGATTGAACTCAGGCCAACAGGCTTGACAGCAAGTACCTTCCCCCACTGAGCCACCTTGCTGGCCCTAATGTGGCTTTCACACAAGGCTTTGTCAGGGACCAGCCTTGACAAAAATACCACTTGCCAGGGTAGGGTTGTGGGAATTTAGAAAAATTAGTAAAGAATGCAAAGACACATTTAAAAATAATAAAACACAAACCATAGAATAGTACCAGGAGGGAGTTCCAATGAATACTGAAATTTCCCGCGTTTAACTTTCCATACGCTTTTATACCCCAATACAAAAGGGGAAGAAGGCAGCAAAAGACTTCTTTAACATGATACAAAGGACAACTCCAACAATTAATTGCTTCAACACTTTGACACATCAAGTCATTAGCATTCTGTTGTTTTGGCAGTGAAGCCACCGTAGACCAAGTATTCTGAAAGCAGCCTTTCCGCAGGTAACCTCCAATTATAAACGAAGGAGCAGAAGTACGCTTGCATATCCTGACCATCTGTCAGGATGGAATGGATCTACTTATGTGAGCCATCTTAATGTCAAAAGAACTAAGTGATTACATCCCGAGTCAGGATGTGTAGGTACCCTTGTTGTCAACTATTTTGAGCAACCTCCAAACTCTCTGACTGTCAGACAAGGGGGAAATAGGCTTACATTTTTTGGGCCTCCACACACTTGATCAGCTTTTTAAGAGGGAAATTTTCCTCAGAAAGAAAAAGGTACTAAGTCCTCTCCCCATCCAGTCCAGCTGCCTTGTGGAAACCACTGTTGGCTTGATGGTGCTTTTGCTTCCTCATACACCTGAACTGAGGCCAGGATGCCGGTATCCTAGCAGTCACTGATGACTGAGCCAGATGTTCACATTACGCTTTTACTGGGGCAGCATACAGACCACTTACAGTGGATTCATCTACTAAAAAGGCTCCCAAGGCAAAGACAAGCACACCTACCCAGAAGCACACTCCCAGGTCACACGCTTCCGACCCTCACTAGACTCTTAGTCATTATAAAATGAAACTTGACAAGTTTGATTGACCCCAAATAAGCCAGTACTTTGAACTATGTAAATTCAGTCTCTTTTGTTTCCAGGATTTTGGATTTCACTCCCTTGGCATCTTCTGAATCTTCTTCCCTTTATTCCCAGCTTTAAGGGTCAATCTGGAGGTAGAGAGATGTGGTGTAGGAGGGTCTTGTATTTGTGTTATTGCCCTCATTGGTTAAATAAAGAAAACTGCCATGGCCTTTTGATAGGGCAGCCCTTAGGTGGGCGGAGTAGATAGAAGGGAATGCTGTGAGAGAGAAGGCAGTGGAGCAGACGCCATGCTTCTCCAGCACAAGATGGACACTGGTTAGACTCATGCCGGTAAGCCACAACTCAAGTGGCGATACACA